>PVIW01000542.1:307202-463502 GCA_004026585.1 Noctilio leporinus
GCTGGGGCTGTACTGGGGATGGGCTGGGGCTGGGGCTGGGGCTGTACTGGGGATGGGCTGGGCTGGGGCTGGGGGCAGGGCAGGTGGACCAGGCTGAGGGACCAGGAGGCCAGGCTGGGAGTGCATGCCGGCAGAGTGGAGAGAGCTCAGGGAGCCCCAGTTCTTCAGCAGGGGCGGAAGGCAGCCAAGGAAGAGGGGAGCAGGGATTGGGCAGGGTGGCTGCACAGGTCAGGCTATGGCGTTTAGACCACAGCCCAAGTTGATGGAGGATGCTGAGGCCCGATCCCATACACCCGGGGGTAGAACGGAGGGTGGGTGCAGATGATGGGCTGGGGACCCGCACGGGCTGGGGTGGCAGTGCAGGTGCGGGGCGGGCGCGGGAGCGGAGGTGGGGTGGGGAGCACGCCGGCCACGGCTGGCAGGAGCAAGGGCAGCTGAGAGCATGCTGCCGCTCACTGCAGGGGCTCCTAGGGGCCACCCTGCCCGAACGTGGGCCCTGGGACACCAATGACATCACTGGGAAAGTCTTGGTTTTCGGGGTCCCCAAAGCTTTCCTGCTACAACGGTCCTGGCTGGCCAGGACTTCAACGCAGGTATCGCCTGAAGTCCAGAGTACTGGGGTGAGGCAGGCAGGACAGAGGTGAGCCCTGCTGCTCCATCCCCAGCTTCCTGTCCTCCTCACCTGTCCCCTGGGGCTGCCACCCCCCTCCTCATGGGGCAAGGATAGCAACAGCACCGCCCTCACAAAGCTGTGCACCAGATGAAAAACAACCGAAAGCACAGCACACTAGGCTCAGTGGGCCAGAGGTGGAGACACCCCAATGTCTGTCCACTGGAGCAAGGTCACCCATGAAATGGAAGGATTCCACAAAACATGCCACGTGGATGAACCTAGAAAGCACGGCGCTGAAAGAAGCCATCACCCAGGTCCACTATGACACACCCCCAGGGGTGCGAAGGGTCCAGAATAAGCAAACCCATGGCGACGGAAAGTGGATTAGGGGTAGCCAGGGGCTGGCTGTGGTTGGGGGGGATAGAGCGACTGCTAGTTTCTTTTTGGGATGATGAAGCCATTCTGGAAACACCACTGTTATCTGCACAATGCTGCAAGTTACATGCTTTAAAAGGGCCAAAATGGTACATTTTATGTTATGGGAATTTCACCCCAATTTTTTAAAAGATTTTATTTATTATTTTTAGAGAGAGGGGAGGGGAAGGGAGAGAGGCAGAGAGGGAGAGAGACGTCAATGTGTGGTTGCCTTTCACCTGCCTCCAGCTACGGAT
This sequence comes from Noctilio leporinus, assembly GCA_004026585.1. Classification (NCBI taxonomy): domain Eukaryota; kingdom Metazoa; phylum Chordata; class Mammalia; order Chiroptera; family Noctilionidae; genus Noctilio; species Noctilio leporinus. The sequence continues at coordinate 308,487 of PVIW01000542.1, forward strand.
CTGGCTGGAGACCTGGCTTGCAACCTGGTTCTGTGCCCTGACTAGGAATCAAACCAGCAACCTTTGGGTTCACAGGCCGGCGCCTTATCCATTATGCCACCAGCCAGGGCTTCGCCCCAATTTTTTTAAAAAAGGTAGCCACATGCTCACTTGGCACCGGACCTGGTAAGAGGAGCATGAGACAATGGAGCTGTGGGAGTGATGACTAAGCCCTGACGCAACGATCCCAGGGTACCTGGGTGGCTCTCCGTGGGCTCCAGGCTCAGGAGGGAGAGCCGCCTGGGGCTGCAGCCAAAGCCGTGACTCAGCCTGGGCCCGTGTGCCCCTGGCAGAGATGCCCCCCTGCGGGCTGCCCAGTTCTCCCCCTCAGCTGCCTCCCCGGTGGGGGCCACGTGTGCAGGCCACGCCCCGCTGCCGGCATTCAGGAATAAACCCAGGTGCTCTTGGCCTCGAGAAGGGAGTTATCAAAGCCCGAGTCTCTTCTCCAAAGCAGAAGCAGCAACTAGGCTAAGTGCTGGCTTGGATCGAGCACCTGTAAACCCTTTCTGTGCAGACTGCAACAGACTGGGTAGCAAATGCCAAGGAATTCTTGGCGTGAGAGGCCGCAGGCCTACACCAGCCTGGTGCTGGCCTTTATTGGGGTGGTCAAAAGCCCTGTTTTTGTTTTTTTTTTTCAATAAAAGACACATTTTTTTATTTTCACACTATGGATAGTGTGAGGCTCCTCTCCGCACGGCTCCTGGGGCCTCACTCAGTTCTTCGCCGTTTGCCTAACAAAGTAACTACAACGGCCTGTGTTGGCATTTACTCTGGGACACTCAGGGACGGGGGCGAAGCCAGCCCTGGTGGATATGATCTCACTTGGTCTCCCAAGGCCTGCCTCTTCGGGTGGGTACCACACCCATTTTAGAGATAAGGAAACGGAGTCTCCTGAGAGGTTAAGGTCACACAGCTGCAATGACAGAACTGGGATTTCTACCCAGACTCCGGAATCTGTTCTCATAGCCCTTCACTATGCTGTCTGCCGAAATGGAGGAGTTACTGGAAGAATGAGTGCCTATCATTTGTTATTAAAAAGACAAAGGAAAAAAAAAAAAAAAAAAGACAAAGGATGTCTCCATTTTGGTAAAAAGATTCGAGATGAAGGAGGAGGGAAAAAAAGGCAAGTGAGAAATCAGTAGGGAGTGGGCGTCTTTCAGAGCATCTAAGGGAGGGGCTCACACATCCTTCCAGAATGATCTTCAGCTCGGGATTTGTGCGGAGGCCTGGCCAAGCAGACCTCCCATTTCACTCCACCACACCACACGCTGGATTTTAAAAATGCAGGACCCCACTAAGTTCGAAAGAGTGGGGAACCCCCAGGTGTCAGGAGCTAGGATGGAACTCTGACATCACAGAGAGGGCCAGGTGCCACTAGGGTGGCCCAGGGCTGTCACAGTGGTTCTGGGCTCTAAGAGCCAAGGGTGGGGTGTCCAGCCCACTGGCTGACGGAGCAGCCCCGGGTCTGCGTGAGCTGGCAGACAGACTCCTATCAAAGGCTGAGCACAAAAGGCTACTTCTCCATGTGAGATGGGCCAGGAAAATGTTCCACACTGGCCCCCAGAGCCAACAAGGAAGCTCATCTGCAGAGGAGGGGGCCAGGCCTCTGTGATGAATCAAACCCCACCTGTGCCATGCACGGGTGCAAACCCCAAACATCCGTGGCGCAGGAAAGCCAGATTGAGAAACAAGGTAAAAAGGGATTCCAGAGCAGTGGAAGCCCTAAGGCACGCGGAACAATCAACGCAAAGCACTTTGTGGGGCACCTTCTACAACCCAGGGCATAAGGGCTCAGTGGGGAGGTGCTTCCAGTGTGTGCCTCGCCATTGGATTAGCCTCAGCATAAATCTGGAGCTGAAGGGTGGTTCTGGAAGGGTGTAGAAGCTAGAGGGAGACAGCCCCGTCAAAGATGAGCTCATGATAAAAAACCAAACCACGCAAGCCAATGAACCACCCTATGGGAGAATCAGCAGACACAATTAGCAAAAGGATCAGCATCCCATGGTAAAAAAGAAGGCTATGCAGTAAGCTTTACCAAAATTACCAAAAAATAAAAAAAGAAGAAGAGCAGAATTCTATGACCAAAGTAGTGAATTTGAAGACCATATAGAACTTATACAATGTTTTAAAAAAGCTATTGGAATTAAACAACTTGTAGAGTAAGGCAGCAAAGTTGTAACAGCTAAAGAAGAGAAGCTAGAAATGGGAAGACAGACATAAGGAAATGGCAGAGCAATAAAAAGAAAATATGAAATAAAGGTAAAGAGGCATTCAGTACAGAATGGCATGATCCTACATATTTCTTATAAGACTCATGGAGGAAGAAGATAAAGAGAAAGGAGGGCAATATTATATTCACAATGGAAGACCTGAGTTGGCTTTGGAATGAAACAGCATAAAACATTCCCAGGCAGGATAAATATGTAACAAATCCGCACCCAAGGCACAGGATAATAAAAATAACACAAATGTAAAGCAGGTAAACATAGATTTCTACCAAGACATCTCAATTAAATAAAAGAGCTGACTTCGCAACAAGAGAACATAAAGTGCTAAAAGAAAGTACGCGACAACCTCTCATTTTATACCTAGCCAAACCATCATTTGTGTCTGCTGGCAAACTCTGGCCTTTTCAGACAACGCTGACCACACACAAGAGACTCATCAGAAAACCTATGGGAAGATATATTCCCTAAGAGGAAAACAAAATCTATTTCAAAGTATAGTGGCAGTAAATAATAGGGTCTGCACAAAATAAAACCAATACACAAGTTTTAAAAATAAATGTATAAAAAGTCCTTGATCATCGGCACAAGGGCAAGATAATGATGAATTCCAGGCATATCAAAGATGGCAGACATGTCAAAAATAGAATACATTACTGAAGCAAGTTAGAGAATGCCCTTAAAAGGGGAAATGTAGTCAGCCTTTGAAAAGTTTATAATCAAAATGGTTGGTACCTACCAACCCCTGCTGAACACATGTGATGTATCTATCAAGCCCTTTCCTTATCTTCAATTAATTCTAACAATAGCCCTGTGACACATTCCCATTTTACAGGTGAGAAAACTGAGACTTGGAGGCAAAAGTTACTTACTAGTCTTTAGTGAAGACCAGCATCGTGGATCAAACCCACATCTATCTGCTGGTCAAGGCCAAGGTGGTGGGAGGCCACTGCATGCCCAAGTGGGACTGTGACTGAGGTCTCAGGGATGCAGGTGAAGACAAGACAAAAGAACCCCTTTGAATGACCAGGTGGGCGAGGCCTGTGAGGCGCTGGACACCTGCTCAGGGTTCTTTGTCTGCTGGGGCCCTGGCAGGGGTGCCAGGAGGAGGGAGGGAAACCCCTTCCAACCTCAGTGCCCACAGATGTCATTCACTGAGGTCACCTTCTCTTTCCATGGATGTCTAAGATTCTGATGGCTCCTGCCTGGCCACCTGTCCTCTCTCCAGGAGGTACTTCAGCCTTGAGTCCTGACTGCCCTTTCCCAGGGAGTAATGCCCAGAGCGGAAGACCCACTTCTGACAACCTGCCAGTCCCCAAAGGTCACACTGCTGGGACAACAAAGGGCCTTTTGTCCCCGCGCTTAAGGTGGCTGCCACCAGCGGAAGTCACTCACTCGACCTTCTGGCTTTATGAATTAATAATAAAGTTAGAGCAGGAGACAGGCTGGCTGGCAAGATCAGGGTGCCAGGCTACTCCCTGTCACCTTGCGCAGTGCCACCAGCATGGGCAGAAGGTGGCCTTGCCTTATCTTCCCAGAGCAGCGGGCACTTCTGGGGTGAAAACGCCTCATTCTCTCAGCTTCAAATAACAGACGCTAAAGTGCTTTGCAGCCCGAGGTGGTCTGTCTGAATCTGAGTGTTGATTAAATCCATGCTGCGTTCCGGGGACCATTAACTCAAAATATCCTGCCAGCGATGGGGTGGGAAAGGCAGGAAAGAAGGATGCAGAAGGGATCTAATTACTACTAATCTGCGGAGCAGGAAGTCTTATTGGGTGGCTGGCCAATTGCTCCCACGCTGAGAAAACATTCTTCAGCAACAGGTGCGGGCCATGCGGGGGACACCAGGAGATGTGGTGGAGGTGACAGGTTCCTGGCCGTCCTCCGGGGGGGCAGGGGGGAGCACAATTCTAGAACATTCCACGTCACCCAGAACACTTCTCCCCTCGCCAATTGACAAGGTTGTGGGGCAGCAGTACGGCTTCTCCCAGATTTAGAGTCCGACTCTTAAAAAGGCTCAGGTGGGGTTTGTGTCATGTGGTAGACAACCCCTGGAAGGCCTGGTTTTGACTTCCAGCCCCACCCTCGGCGTCGAAGGGACCTTGAGCGGCCACTTCGTGTGTCTGAGCCTCAGTGTCCTCATCTGTAAACTGGCAACAACAATCCCACCCTCCCTGGGCCCCTACAAGGACGGGCAGCGACTCACATGAAACACCCCAGAAAGAACAGCAAGTGTCATTCCCAGCTGGCCGCAGGGACCACAGGTCACCTGGGTCAGCGGGGAGGGAATGGCATTGGGAAAAGGCAGTTACCTGGACCAGACAGCTCAGCGATGTGGCGCAGGGCAAAACCCACGACCACCTGCCTCCAGCCTGGGCGGGGACAGGGTGGGGACAGCAAACAGACCACAAAGGACCAGCGTGGGTCAGAACAGGAGCTGCTTTCAGGTGCCCAGGAGTCCAAGCCACTTGCTACCCAGTCCTTTCCAGAGCTTCCAAACCCAGCCTGCACGTTTCCACACCCAGGAAGGTGGGCAGGAGGCCCAGACGCCCCCACCTCACCACCGTGTGGAGGATTCCAGAGGGCGGGGGCCACGTGGGCCTCCCTCCTGAGGTCCTGGCCACTGCTCGCCGGCCACCAGGCCTCACATCTCCACTGTTGTGAGAAACTGAGGAGTGCTGGGGGCCCCCTGGACCCCCAAGCCACACAGCTCAACCCTGCACCCTTTTCCATGGCGTATAGAGACGCCCCAGTTTAAAAGCCACTGTCCATGTCAGAAGAAGTGGAACGGGGGCTGGCTAGGTTTTGTGAGCCTTTCAGCTTCACATGCCTCAGCAACAACAGAAGAGCACAGTGGCCTGGCCAGCCCGTCCTTCCTCCCGAGCCCTGAGCATCTGGAGGGTGAGGGTGGCGCCTGGCCCACCAGGGGCCTGGGGCCTGGAGCACAGTGGGAACATGGCACAGGATGAACAGGGTGAGGCCACGGTCTGGGGCCACTTGGAGACTGTCTAACCCAGCAACATCGCCCAGCAGCGTGAGTGCGGTGAAACAGCGCACCCCACCTCTGGTTCCCTCCCCAAATGTCAAGGTCTGGGGCTTGGCCCAGGAATGCAACTCTGACTCTGCCCAGCAGCCTGTGGCAAGTTCCCATCATCTCCTGAGCCTCAACTTCCTCACCTATAAGATGGGCACACCCGTGTTCCTGGCGAACATGGAGAAGCTCTGTGGCTCAGCCCAACGCCTGGCAGGTGACCAGCACTGGGTAAACATGAGCTGTTGCCATTATCCAGTCTGAGCTCGAGATCTGGGAGATTGTTATTTTCTTCCCCTTCCTTCCTTCTGGTAGTTTCTGCAGAGACGTGCCTGTGGAGCCTGAAGGAAACAACAGACCCTTCACCTTTCCCAGAATCCTCCTCTTAATATTTCCTTTCCAGTCCAGGAGCAGGCAGACTGGCGCACGGGGCGGGAGGCAGGAAGTGGGGTTACCTCCAGGCCAGCTCAAGGTGGTGAAAGGGACCAGACTAGGGTGAGTGATTTCTAAGGACTCCTTCTTCCTGTCCAGGGACCAATCCACACCTTGGGGCGCACGCCGGGCTGGATCAGAAAGGCCAGCTCACGCACACAACCAGCGTTTGTGCCAGTTTTTAATGAGTTTTAACAATCTAGGTAATCAGCTGTCTTGGCTCAGCCGTGATGGCTGGGAATGCTTGTGTTTTCAGCCAATCCGTGAGACTCCACCCGGCAAGGGGAGGTGGGCGATGCCCTGCGTGGGCGAGCTAGTGCTCAGCACTATTTTTGGTGGAGCTGGTTCAGAACTGAAGCCAACAGGATGCACAGTGAGGAGGGTGCCACAGAAGCTGGGGTGGGAGGTTAGGGGCACCAGTGAGGCCAAGGCCAGCTGGTGGGGGGCAGCAGAGACGGACTAGGTGTTCTCCTGGGGTTATCAAGTCCCCATGTCATCACCAGTTTAATGTGAACCTCTTGGGTTCTAAGAGTGGGTCATGCACTGTGTACGAAAGTGAGAAGACACATTCACCCTCACCTTAGGGAACTCCAAGTTTGAAGGGGGTGACAGGAGACAAGGTGACAGCTACACCAGACTGTGATGTGTGCTGTTCCGGGAGGGAATGCAGGGGCTGCGGGACCTAAGGATGGCATTTAACCCACACAGTTGGGTGGGGAATAAGCAGCCAGGGGTGGTCTTCTGGGAGGGCGCAAAGGCTAGGCTGAGCCCCAAATATTGGAGCAGGAGCTCTGCGAATAGGCAGAAGTAAGAGGAGGTGTCTGCAAGCTTCATCTGGGGTGGCTGCAGAGGCATCCCACATGTAAATACCAAATCAAGCTCAGTGTCATAAAAGAGGGAACAGCTTGTGTAGAGGCCTGGAGGTGAGAAAAAGGGATGGGCAGGCTTTTCCTAGCCCTTCTAGGTTCCTAGAAATTAGAGGCAACTAAATGCAATGAAAACAGAGAGGTGGCAGGACAGTGGGGTCCTGTGACCTGGCCCCACACCCCCACCCCAGTCTACTCCTCCACTTATGAGCTATGGGATTGCAGGCAAGTTGCTTTATCCCTCGGAGCCTCAGTTTCCTCATCTGTAAACAGCAACACTGACATCTTCCCTGAAGGATTATTAGGAAGACTCCACCAGTATGCATTCCAAGTGCTCAGCACAGAATCTAATCCTAACACTCAAGGATTCCGTCAGCATCCTACACTCACCCTTCTCAGTTTCCAGGTGGAATCCTCAGAAAGGGACCAGGCTGAGCCTCTGGGAGAGCCTAGCACCCCAGGGTCCACTCACTGGTGCTCAGGTGTAAAGACTCATGTAGGGTCATGCCACCAGAAAGAGGTGAGACCAAGGTTTAACTTTAGCTGCAGTGCAGAATGACCAGGCACACCCATGTGTCCAAAGCATGGCCGATACGACGGCACAGTCGCCCAAAGCCACATACATAGGAAGACCCCTTAAGTCAGGCTCTTGCCACACACAAGCCCTGACTAGGGCTGTGTCTTCATTTCATGCAAATCTCCCTCACTGTCCTCATCTTATTTCTGCCACAGGCCCTTTGCAGTTGCTGTTCCCCCTGCTCAAGGTGTGCCTGCCCCTGATCACATGGCTGGCTCCTCCTTATTCGGGTTTCTGTTCTATGACCATCTCCTCAGAGAAAACCTTGGGTCCACCTTAAAGAACTGTGTCCCTGCCCCTCCCCCAACCCTCACACCCCCATATCCTCTCCTTCCTAGAGCTTGACCCCCACGAGCTGATTTCACCCCACCGTGTGCGTCTCCCCTCAGGAACACCAGCCTCTCCCTGGCACACGAATACTTGCTGAACGGTTGCAAGTGCCCAGACTGTCCCAACCCCCTTCAGTGGACTGGGGAGAACTTCCCATTCACATACAGTTCAGAGAACAGAACACATTCGCCTCTCCTCAGAACCCCTTCCTGACCCCCTTGTCTCCCTTCCTCCCGGATGCAAACCCCAATTCTGGCCAGCAAGAAGCAACACCATATCAGCCACATCCAGGAAAGCTACAGAGCAGGAACACTCAGCATCTGTCACCCCCTCCCCCACGCAAGAGGGACCCAGGAAACTGACAAGCTTCCCAGCATGCTCTGCGGCTCCATCACCTGTCAAACCCACAACCAGCAGAATTTCCTCCAGACTGCCTGCCTGCCTGCCTGCTGTGGGGGCTGCCTGAGAAATGGGAGCTGGCAGGGGCCAGCCACCCTCCCAGGGGGTGGGGTGTTCCCAGCTACGGAGAACTTCCACTTCCAGCAGCCCAGACACATGACAGCAAGTGCCAACAACAGGGCGCTCAAGACAGAATAAAAACAGGGGAAATCCAAGGAAGTCAGGGAGAGGGGAAATCCTACCTCCGCTGTTAGCCAGGGGGTTGAACTGGACTTCATGAAACATTTAGAGCAAGTTAAATATTCACATGCAGTTCAAAACGAAAATATAACAAAGTTTACCGTGAAAAGCTCACTCCCCCTTCATCCTTCCCACCCAGTCCCCCATAAATATTCATTATTTTTACTGCCTACGGGTCCTTCCAGAGTCCTTGATGCAAGTAAAGCAATTACAAATATACACGCTTATATTAAGTCTCCCTCCTTTTTAAAAGTTCCATGTTTTATCTCGATTGCACTTTTTTCCTCTAGTTGCTAGTCCTGCATGTATGCACAGGAAGGTATATACACATGGATGCACATACAGGCATGTGCGTGTGTACGTGCGCGTGCACACTTCCATTGTTAATGGGTTTCAGTAATTTCCACCCAGTTATCCTGGACAAAGCTGGTCAGGAGGAGACCTCTTTCCGGCCGGCACAGATGGCTGCTTTCCTCCCATACTGACTACAGATGCCGGTTCTCTGCGCTAAACTCAGAGCAGGTGCGGGGAGCCCGCTCCTGCCTGGAAATAACAGCTGCAGCTCCCGTTTCTTGAGCATCGACCGGGTGCACGCAGAAACGCCAGTCCAAAGAGAAGCAAACCGAGACCCAAGACGTAAAAGGACTTATCCAAGGTCACACAGCCAGGAAGGAAGGGGATCGGGCAGGGTTCACACCCAAGTCCGTCCCCGTCCAGAGCCACCTTGCCCGCTCCCCTGGCCCCACTGGTCTACATCCACACAGCCCGGAGGCCGGGGTCGGCCCCCCAGGTCAGGGCCCGCGGTCAAGTTTCCAGTCCAGCCGGCCTTGGGCAGACGGCGCTGCCACCAGTCCTGTCCCTGGGGCCGCCTGGCCCCGCGGCCCGGCCTCCCCGTGCGCCCCGCCTCTGCAGGCTCCAGGAAGGTCGCCCGGCTCCGCAAAATGCTCGGCGGGCGCTGCCCCCCTGCAACTTCCCAGCTGCGTGGGGAGCTGCGCCCACCTGAGCGCATTTGACAGGTGGGAGGACGACGCCGGAGCCCGGCTCCCCCAGCTGCCGCCGACTTCAAAACTTTCCGCCCCCAGCGCACCGCGCGAACCGAACGACTTTCAGGTGCGGGCGCGCCGGCTGGGCGTAGCCAGGCGCTCGCCCTCGCCTCTCCCGCCCCGCGCCGGGGCGCCCCGGCTCCGCTCCCTCCCGGCCCCCTCCTGGGTCCGCAGTCCCCAGGCCCGGTGCCCCGCCAACTTCGGGCGCACCCGGGCGCATTGGCGGCCGCTGCACTTACTCCGCGTCGCCGCGGGCTCCCCGCCGCAGCCCGCAAACTGGCCGGCGAGAACCCATTTGCGGGCCGGGCAGACTGAGGCGCCGCGGCCAGCCCGCCCAAGGTCACACAGCACGTGGCACGACGCCCAGTGCCGGCCGCCCGGCGGCCCCCGCCCGTGTCCCCGCGCGCGGACCCCCGAGATACTCACAGCCGGTCTTGCCCACGAGCTCCCGCACCTCCTCGGACGCGGAGTGGGCAGCACCCATGGTGCGCGCGGCGGGGACCCCTGGCGCGTCCCTCGCAGGCTCCGAGCCAGCGTCGCCTGCGCAGCGGCCGGTCCGGCCTCGGTCCGGCGCGAGTCGGGACGCCGGCACCGTCCCCGCCGCGGGTTCCGCGTGGGGCGGCGGCGCGGCCTCTTATAGCGGCGGAGGCGGGCGGCGCGGCGCGGTCCTAGCGCGCGCCGACTTCGCGCTCTGCGGGGGCTGGGGAGCGCCCGGCCCAAGGCCCGACCGGCCGGGAGCGGGAATCCAGGAGCCCACCTCCAAGGTTTCTCTGTCCCAGAAGCAGCATTTTTGCGGGGCGTCCCTCGTCCCTTCCTCACCCTGCCGGCTCTGGAAAGAAGCAGGTGTGAGCTGAGTTGGGGCGTAAGCAGAGGGGTACAGATCCCTGGGAGGTTTCCGTGCTCACCCCCACCCCGGTTCCACCACGCAGCCTCCGGGATCTCGGGAGAAAAATTCCCTTGGGACAGGGAGGGACGCTAGCGAGCATTAATTAGCTCTCTGGTGAACAGCAGAAAAGGATATAGCCATAGTAATTCACCTTGATGCGCTCCAGGTGCTTTGCTTGGCTTATTTCACGAAAGCTCCTCCCCCCACACACCTGATGGAGGGTCACCCAGCCGGAGCTCCCAAACTTTAGGAGAGGGGAGCTCTGCACCCCTCTTCTGATTCAGGCAAGGCCCAGACGGCTGCATTTCAGACAAATGGTCAGAGGTGCAATGCTCATGGTCCCCAAGTCAATGAGAGAAGTCATGCTTTACCATGACTTAAAGGAATGGGGGTTCCATAGCACCCATCCAAGCTGGGTGGCAGGGGCTATTGCTCTCACCTGTCTGGCCAGGATTCCTTCTGAAAATGGGGATATTGCAGTAAGTGAGAGGTCTCATCAGAAGGGCCTGGCATAGGACACAGATCAAGGGGCCTCTGTGGAATTGTTATCAGAGGAACCCTGGTTCTTCTCACCAATGCAGTAAATTACAGATCAGCGAGGCTGTTAGCATGCATGCAAAATTTATTAATGAATGAATGGGAGAGTAAAAACAAGGGTGGCCTAAGGCCAGTGTGCCCAGAGGTACACACAGGGCCTGAGGGCCAAGGGCTCCAAGAGAGGGAGTCCTTTGTTCTGAGGACTTACACAGTTGGCAGGTCGTGAAGAAGTTACATACTGATCGACAGTGTGGTGCTAGTTTTCCAGGACTGGGGCATGGATACCTTACAGATATTAATGGGCTTCTTTCTTTAGGCTCTAGGGGCCCTTTCCTACCTTGTAGGCCTTGGGATATAAACACAGTTCCAAAGGCTGTCCTTCCCAGACAGTAGAAAGGACACACACAATTCCAAGGACTTTCCTTTTCCGGTGCTAACAGAGTGTTTCTTGTGATACTGAGACACCTGGCAGTATTATCAGACCAGGCCCAGGACTGCTGGGTTAGCAGGTGAGACGCATCTCCCTCTGCTTCTAGCCTCATGTAACAGAATCATGTCCTTTCTGCAAGTGAGAAGCTGATTCCCAGGGAGGTCACACAGCAGAACTGAAAATCCATCTCAAGGCCCATGGGCAGCTGTCAGCTCCCAGACAAGCACTGACACTTGTTCCATCTGCCTCCCCCCTCCCTCTTCCTATGGCCCCGCTTCCTCTTCAGGTCTCTGGGTAATCACTTCCTCCCAGAGGCCTTCCCAGGGTCCCCTCCCTCCGCTCTCCTAGCTCTGCTGCTAATTAAGCCGCAGCCCAGAGAAGGCTGGAGGGTGATGACCGAGGGGGAGTCATGCCTGACAGCAAGACAACCAGGAGCTCCTTGGGGCAGCAGGAAGGTGCAAACACCAAGGTCCATTTGTGAGGTCCTACCTTCCTTCCTTCGCTTATTCACCACACATTTATGGAGGGTCAGTTGTGTTCATGGCACTGGCTGGGTCCGGGGGCCACACTGCTCCTAAGGAACTCCTAGAGGAGTGGAGACACAGACACAGGGAAGCGGACCACTTAGCAGGGTAAACAGGGCCCTTGGAGATGCTGTTATCCCATAAACCTAGCATCAGAGAGTCCATGATTATTCCCAACTGGTCCCGAAGGGACAGGCCAAAGGCAAATACTGGGTGGACAGATGTATCTGTGAGTTTGGGGGGCCCCACCCCTCTGCCTGGACTTTGTCCCCTTCTCAGGTGATGATGCCCACACGTGGCAGGGCTCCCTGCACAAAAGCCGGCTGGCGTGTTCTAGGGCGTCACAGCTTTACTTCTGTCTTACCCGTGGCTCTGCTGGCCTCACGAAGGATGTCTGCAGCTTCGATGGGGTCTGGCATGGCTGATTGATCTGCAGTCTGGAGCCCTGGATGAGGGGCACCCGTGTGGTGATCTTCATCCTCCTGCACAGAGCATGACCTGCTGAGGGTTGGGAAACATGTCAGTCTCCAGGCAACTGCGTCTCTTCTCCCAGAGGAGCTGGGGGAAAACCTTGGATGTGATGAGAATGGCTGGGGCCTTGGGAAGCCACAAGGGGCAGCTCAGCCAGGTCCCTCCCACCTGCCATCAGGGAAGGCTACTAACCACACTCAGGCAAGTGGCTTCCCCTCCCCAGGCCTCGGTTTCCCCATGTGTAAAAAGCCAGGTAATAGTGTGGAGTCAAAGAACTCCCCACGGTGTGCTGGTAAATAGACTCTGAAAAAGGGATGGGAAGCCCTGATTTGCAGCATTTGTTGGTTTATTTCCTGGTATAAATATGCCCACCGTGGTCAATTTCAAGCTACCAATTAAACAATTTGGATTTGCAAATTTCCTGAATGTGCAATACATTGCTTTTACAAGCAACCTAAGACAACTGCAGTAGGCCGTTGTCTTTAATTCCTGGATTCACTCGCTCACTCATACCTTAGTGCCAGGAATTCAGACCTGCAGAGAAGGAGTCAGTCTCTGACCTCAGGGATCCCAGAGGCTGGAAGGAAAGAGACATGAACGGACCATCACCGAAGGGCACACACTGATGGTACCAGCTGCTACAGGCGCCTGGCGAGGAAACACCCAACACATACCCATTTCATGGAGGGGAAAATCAAGGTGTTTCAGAACGGGTCGCAAACCAGAGTCAGCCTGCAGATGTGAGCTGGGTAGATGGCAGTTCCTAGCAGGCAGCCAGCTTGCTCCCCTGCCCCTCTCATTGCTGAGCGTGGGGGGTAATTTCCACTGCTTGGGAGCAACCAGACACTTAATTTTTAGGCTACTGACTCCAAGAAATTTACTGGGGCTCTAAAGTGCTACCTGCTTAGCCTGTGGTTTAGTGAGGACCACGCCCAAACCACTTCAAACAACAGGGATTAGCGAGAGGTGCTCTGTAAAAGCTCTCAAGGGGGGAGAAGGGGGTCAGGCTACGCCTCTGTCTGGACTCTGACAAAGCGTTTTTCTCTCAAGCTCCTTCAGGTCCTCACGCTGGCTCATAGTTCCTGGTTTCTTGGCTTTAATGCAAATGCAATCAGAGAAGCATCATCCCCAGTTTATAATTTAATTAATGTGACACTTGGTCACCCAAGAAACTGGGTTTTTTAAGCTAACCTTGCATGGCAGTGTGTTTCAGGAGACAGATTCTGACCTGAGTTGGATGAGCTCTGCTGTTCCTGGTTGGGTGCCCCTTGGGTTGGTGGCTTTGCTCCTCTGAACTTTGATGTCTTCATCTGTATAATGGGTCCACAATTCCATCTTTTTCAGGAGGATTCAGCAAGGGTGGAATGGCTGGCTTAAAGCACATCCTGCTTGGAGGAAAAGATTCAGGATTTATGAGCCTCTCCTCTTTCTTCCAGCCCGCTCTCCCCCATAATGCCCCGTAAAACAAATAAACAGAACTCAGCGTCAAACCTCTGCCCAGCCCCCACTTCTTAGGAACTCACTCTCAGTCTTGGAAGAGTGATCTCTGCAAGGGGGTTGTGGAATAATTGTCCCCCCTCCCACTGCAGCCACCAGCATCTCTGTCTCAACCCAGACCACAGAGGAAGGGTCACAGACCCTTGGCGGGAAGGGCTGACCACCTAAAAATAGGAGGCAGGGTCTCCTGGGGGAGGTCAGCTTGAGCATGTTTCTCTATTATTTATATAATTATAAATAGGGACCTATTACTGGAACTTGCAGGGACAGAGAGAAGTTTGTCCTTGGATGGGCTTCAAACTTGGCATTGTGGTCCAGGGAACAAACTCACCAGAGGAGCAGAAGGAGGTGGCAGGAGCCCAGACTATTTCAACTTTGCCATCACTTTGCATCGAGGGGGGGAGGCGTGCCTTGCAGAGCGGTGAGGACCGTGGAAGCAGCGGTGACCCTCTGCACCTGGAGCGGCCTCCGGGGATACGCTCAGTACCCGTGATGTGTCGAGAGGCACCCTACACCAAAAAGCAGCAGGAGTGTGTGGGAGGCAGAGCAACAGCCCCATGGCTTTCCTTAAAGTTTCTCACTGAGCCCTCGCAGCCACGTGGTGGGTGGCTGGGCCACGTCGTAGCCTTACCACTTTGCAGACCAGAAACGAAAGCTCCGGGGATCTCATGTCACACGCCTGGGTTCACACAGTCGGTACGTGACAGAGCCCTGGGCCTCACAAACCAACGGTACCTCTCACAGGTGTCTGCCTCCCCTGAAGGTTAGAGAACCGGCAAAAAAGAAAAATAAAAGGAAGAAAATGGAAAATCCACGTCTTCCATCTGCAGAATCAATGTGCCACAATTTTGCTCTGCCTCGCAGTACTGGCCCAGGAGCTGCCCGGGGCTGAGTGCTGAGCTCAGTTACCTCCCCACCCACCTGAGTCCTAGGACCACGCCAGACTACACGGGGTGCAGTCTTCACACCCCGTTAGAAGAACAAGGCCCTGAGGGCTCAGGGAAGTGACACCAGGGCAGTAGCTTGTTCCCAGAGGGCTGCCTTTACAGCCATAAACAGGCATAGGCCTGAGGAAAACCAGGTTTTGGCGCATTCTCAACTTCCACTGTGCCCCAGGTCACAGGGCTGGGACTGGATGGTGAGCAGGCCACCTTGAAGACAGCTGTGCTGTTGTCAGCAGGGCAGCGAGTGACCCAGGCCTGGCCTGGCTAAGCTCAGCAGAGCTGTGTCTCCCCATTCCCTCCTCCCTTCGCTACTAGGAAGACCCAAACTGAGTGCCTGGGAGGCCCGATGATAAATATGTGGTAGGGGACAGAGATAGTGCAGTCAATAATTAGGGGCTTACCTGGGAGAGGAGGCAGCAGGCACCCACTACTTGAGCCAGCGTGGGCATGGTGGTCCCGGTGCAGTGTGGTTAAGGCGGGCGGGCCGGCGGGGCAGTGACAGTGACATGCATGCGGCAGGCGGGGGCAGGTGTAATGGAAGTGATAGGTGGGCAGGACTAGTTGGTTAGTTGGTTAGTGGGGGGTCATAGAGGTCTGTCCTGAAAGTATCGGCCGTGCAAACTGTTTTAACATTGATATTGGTTTCAGGACAGACCTCGTAGGTGGTTAGGACTGGTTACCTGTACCAGTAGAGGTATAGGTAAGCCCCATATAACACGGCCCTTCTGTAACATGGTTTCTCTCTAACATAGTTCGAGATTTTGGAGAAACCCTTGTTCAACGTAGTATCCTAGAATACGGTTTTCCCCTAACATGGTTTGAGATTTTGGAGAAACCCTTGTACAAGACATGGTTTCTCTCTAACATGGTTCGAGATTTTGGAGAAACCCTCGTACAACACGGTTCCCTAGAATACGGTTTCACTTTCACTCTAACCTGGTTTGAGAATTTGAGAAACCGCCAAACAACATGGAGGGTAATAAGAACTTTCATGACCAAAAAACATCTCATTTGAAACTTGGAAAGTCCCAAACAATATGGAACAAGAGAATAGCTTTTACGAGCAAAAAAATAAAGTTAAACACTCTACTCTAAACAGTGGAAAGAAAGCCCTAGAATTAGCTGAAGAGCTGGGGGCATGTGTCCTAAATGAACATCCTTCCCCCGAAAGAAGCACAAAGTTTAAGAGATAATGTCGCAAGTGCTTAGCACTGTGTAACAGAACTAAATAAAGATCCCTCAGCTAAAAGCAAGCAATCTGAAATAAGAGATATTTAGCAAAAAGTACAGGATAGAAGTCAAGATCATGCTGAGGAAGATTCAGAGGGTGAAGATATCTTGTCGAAAAAGAAAATGCCCTCAGTCAATGGTGCTTAGGGATGACGGATAAAACATTAGTTAATACATATTAATGTTATACTTTTTTTGGTGAAAATTGCCTTCATGAAGATATTTCTCTTAATTTTAGAAGGATAATAGTATGTTTTTTAAAACTTTTGGAACCAAACCCCCTTTTTTGTAGAAGTTCCTTGTTTCCTACAACACCAATTCGCATGGTACAGCATTTTTGAGGAACCTAACAGCCGTGTTATAGGGGGGTGTGCAACAGGCAGGCCGGAATAGTGGGGTACTGACGTGCGGGCCTGGTGAGCAGTGGTGGTAACAGGCTGGAGAGGCCCTACGAGGCCTGTCCCGAAAGTATCAGTGGTGCCAACTGTTTCCATTGCCATCGGCTCCATACTTTCGTGTAGTATGGGCTTGGGTAGTATGGTAGCTGGGCTTGGGTGCGGTGGGGATAGGAGGTGGCCTGCCTGGAGGGGGAGGGGGAGGGCGAGGGGGAGGGGGTCTCATCTCAGTAGAAGTAATAGGGGCACTGTCCCTGGGGGCAGCAGTAGTTGCCCTGGGACAGGTCCCCAGTCAGCGTGCGCAGGAAGCTGGCATATCTGGTGACAAAGTAGGCGCACACGCGGCAGGTGTGGGGACAGTGCGGGTAACAGTGCCCCTGCCCGGGGTACAGGGAGGCAATCAGGCGCGCAGGTCTGGCGGAAGCCGGCGTGCAAATTGGACAGTTTTGGGGGCCCATGAGGAAGTAGGCCTGGTAGGCTTGCGCGTAGTGGCAGTAATAGACCTGCAGGTCTAGGGGCAGCGCGGGGAACAGGCGCGCGTAGCTGGCGGCGGTGAGCGTGCACACCGGGCAGTTGTCCGGGCAGTCGAAGTACGCGCCCGCCCCGTCGGACCCGTCCGCGGGGCGCGCGCAGGACTGGGGGCAGTAGAAGTAGGTGGCCGCCTGGCCGGGGTTCTGCACAGGGCGGAGGCACACAGGCCTGTAGGGCAGCAGGTTTCCGCGGCGCCCCACCAGCCGCCCGTAGTAGGTGAGCGGGATGGGCCGGCGGAGCCGCGAAGGGGAGGCGGACCTCCGCAGGGAGCCCAAGCGGCCGCCGAGGCGGGAGCCGGAGCGGCAGGAGCGGGAGCCGCGCTGGGGAAAGGCAGACATCGGGAGCGCTGGGGGCGGCGGGCTGGTTTAGGGGTGCCGCTGTGCCAGTTGGCGGGGAGCTCCGGCCCTGGGCCTTGCTGGCTCGGCAGAGCTCAGGTCCTCGGCGCGGGCGCTCGGGGCTGGCTGAGCGCGGGCGAGGGATGCGGTCCCGCTCGGCCTCCTAAGGAAAGAGTGGATGTGAAGGCCCCTAGACGGACGGGGTCATGGGGTTGCTCTGGGGGCTTCTGCGTCCCTGGCTGCGTGTGGAGGCAGGTGGAAACCCAGGGCAGAGTTCAGTGTGGGACCCTGGGGGACCCGCCTGGTGCTGAAACCCAGGGAGGAGGGGCTGTCGTTCCCTGCTCTGTGCGGCGTGGGAGGCAAGTTTGGGGTCTCAAGCCCTCAGAACTGGCTAGCTCAATCCTCTCACTGTGACCTGGGAGGAAGCTCGGAGGGTCCAGGTCATGCAGCAAGGACAAGGCTGGCTGGGCCCAGGCTAGAACACGTCCTGAGACTAGGAGCAGGTGGGGAACCAGGCAGGGGGCGTGGATAGGCAGGGACTCTCCAAGGCTGGCTCCTGGCTATTTATGTCAGGGTCTCTTGCATTCCCATAGAGAAATGCAAGTCACGGGGCCTACAGAGACAGGATCACTGCTGTAAAGGCTGGGGGAGAGGTTGGAGGTCTGGGTTCAGGTCCTGTCTTTGGCCTTGGACAGTGACTTTCCCCCTCGGACTTGTTGGTGTCCATCTGTAAAATGGGCACTTGAGACTCGACGTGAAGTGCTTACATGGAGCTGGCCCATGGAGGGTCCTCTTGCACCAGTGGTCAAGACTCTGGTCACCTGACTAGCTCAGGGACAGAGGCACGTTCTGGCCATGTCTTGGTGGGCGGAGGCAGTTTCCCTGCACCAGCTGAGGTGCCTGGGGGACAGTCCCAGAGGGGAGCTGCACTCTGGGGGTACACATACAGAGTCAGAAGCAGCGCCATGGGTTAAAGTCCCCCTTGACGGGGGTTGGGACATGTGGGCAGCCCTCTGTCTCTGGGGTAGGTGATGGGGAGGGGGGAGAGGGGGTGAGTGTGAGGGGCAGGGGGTTAACCCCAGGCACACTTGAACCACCTGGGGAGCTTTTAAAACTCCTAATGCTCAGACAGCACCCCAGACCCCACTGAATGGGCCCGCAAGGTGTGTTTTTCCCCCAGGTGATTCCAACACTGTCCCCACCCCAGCGTCGAAGGAGGCCCACTAGGGAGCCTGAAAGCTTACCTGGGAAGCTGGTCGGTTGCAGGAGCAGATGGAAGGCCCAGGTGTTGGTCACTGGTGTCACTGCGCCGAAGTGTTTTGTTGGAGAGTGTGGGTGGTGTGACCTCGAGCTGAGCCCAGGTTGTGGACAGCTGCTGGAAGTCATAGGTCATTAGCCCCAGGCCCCAGGCCCTGGGCCCCAGGGGTGAGACGGCGCATCGGCCTTGAGGGTGGAGTAGCAGCTCACAACCACACCACCCAACTGCTTCTCCTGGGCCCCCCATCGCCTCCTCTCTGCCTCTTTGGGCTCACGGAGCATTTGAGGCCACTCTGTTAGGGCTAGTCCTGGTAAAGGGGAACGTTAGGAACTGGGAAGCATGTCAACGTGACCTTGGGCACCTTGCTTCTCTCCTTTGGCTTTTGTGCTTCTTTGAAACCAAAGTACACAGAGGGGATGCAAGTCAGCGGTGATGAGATTCTAAAAGGTGGCCACCAAGCTCCTACCAGGTGCCGGAAGGCAAAACCACGCTGCGGAAAGGGGGAAACTGAGGCCAAGGGGGCTGTTCTGCCGTGCAGGGTGCAAGGTCAAAATCACATGCAGCCACGGTTACCCTCAATCCCCCACCCCCTCCCAGGGACAGTCAGGGATAGCCTCCCAGCTCTCTGCACACAGCCCTGTGCAGTCACAGTCACTGCGGACAACGCAGAAACACACCAGGGACACAGTGAGCTTGAGCGCCTGCAAATGGCAAGATGCTATTTACAACAGTATTTTACATTAACCCGTTTAAACGATTCTGGTTCCCTTTTCTCTCTCTAACATCTTGCCTAAAAATTCCCAGCTCCTGGCAGGAGCCACAACTGAACCTTCGTTAGCCTTCATCTTTGTATTCTCTTCCCTGGAACTTAGTTTCACTTCAGAAAGCGTCAGTCCATCGTCACCTGTTGGGGCTTAGAGCAAGCTCCGCTGCAGTTCTCCTTCCCTTGGATCTGGGGGTTTCCAAACTGGGGTGGGTCTGGGAGGCCCCAGTGGGTGGGGGTGCAGTGGGTGGAGTGGGGGCTGGTCCATATTTGTTGGAGGCCCCCCAGGTGAAGATGAGGCAGGTTGACCAAAACAGAGGTACCTATGTTTTCTTCCTGGGGAGTGGGGTCGGGGGAGTGGGGAGGGATGTAAGTCTCAGGGTTGGCTTGGCATCTCTCCACTGCTGACCTCTGCCCTTTGTCTGGTCCTACTGGTAGGGCAGGTTGGCCAGCATTCAGCAAACAGCGGGATGGTAGGGAAGGGGAGGAGGTGAGAAACCTCCAGACTCTATATGGAGCCTGCTTGCCTTGGGGGCCCGTGGCCCCCTCCCTGTACCTCCATCAGGCCCAGGCTCAGCACTGCTTTCCAGGAGGAAAGGGTGGGCCTGCTGGTCACAGTTGCTAAGCTGGAGAAAACTCACACCCCCACAGATTGCCACCCCTCCCGGCTGGGAGGGAGGGGCTGCTGCTCTGATATCACCAGAAAGCAGCTCCTGTCAGGCCTCAGAAACTATTCTTAGTCTAGAGAACACACCTCGCGAGGCCTGGTACATGTCTGTAGACTTCAGCAGGCTTTTTATAAATAACTTAGGAACTTGTCATGTGCCAGCAGCTGGTTAAGTACTTATTTATTTAATTTTTTGTTTTTAGGCAAGATGTTTAAAGAGTCTCGGTGGGTGGCACACCCTCCCTCCCTGGTGAACCTTGTAAATACTCTTGTAATAACAGTAACAAGCGCATCCACCGATGGGACTGACCTACGGCCCTGAAATGAGGTCCCTGCCATAATTACGGCCAACAGCCGGGTGCATTCCGTGTTGAGTAGCCACTGAATCCTGAGCCCTTTCGGAGGCAGTTCCCATGGGTTCAGATTCTACCTGTGTCACGTACTGGTCTTGTAACAGACCAATTGGGTCGGTCACATGACTGCCTGGGGTGGGGGAGTCTTCTAGGAAACCAGGCCCAGAGCAAAAGAACACAAATGCACAGAATGTTTTGAGCAGCACAAAGGAGCCCTCTGAGGGTCTGTCTTACCCCCCCAGGGAGGTGTGGTTCTCCCAATTCTCGCACAAAAGAGAGACCCGCCCACCTCCAGGTTCAATAACTTGCTCACAGTAACTGAAGCCGCCTTTGAACCTGTCAGTCCCACGTGAAGCTCTGCTGCCCCCTAGGGCTCGGGGTGGGAATTGCACACAATCAAAATAGGTGGGGCTTTTTCCCACCGGGAACCTGTAACTTGGGACCACGGGGGAGACCAGTTCCACACCATCCCAAGACCACAGCGTCCTCCACCATCTTTCGACTCTCAGTCAGGGCACAGGACGCGTGTTTCGGGCCAGGTCCCCAGTTGGGGGCGTGTGAGAAGCAACCACGCATGGATGTTAATCTCCCTTTCTCCCTCCCATCCCCTCTCTAAAAAATATGTAAATAAAATCTTTTTTAAAAAAAGTGGATGGCTAGTTTTCTTTGCTAAAATTATTTCTTCTACCTGAGGCCAGCTTTAAAAAAAATTATTAGGATCCCACTTCCAGGATTATTTCCCAAGAATCCTGAAACACCAATCAGAAAGAATATACACACCCCTTTGGTGGTAGCAGCGCTATTTACAATCGGCAACATCTGGAAGCCGCCCAAGTGCCAGGTGCCCATCAGTAGATGAGCGGATCGGAAAGCTGTGGTGAGTCACACAATGGAATACCATGTGGCTGTAAAAAAGGACTCTCACCTTTTGCGACAGCATGGATGGGCCTAGAGAACGTTATGCTCAGTGCAATAAGCCAGTCAGAGAAAAATACCATATGATCTTACTCACACGCAGAACCCAGTGAACAAAATAAAGCCAGAGGCATGGATGCATGGAACAGATGGACAGACCTCAGAGGGGCACACTGGAAGGATTTAGCCAAAAAACTATATCCATAAATGCACAAGGGCACAGACAACAATGTGGTGAAGGCTGGGGGTGGGGGGGGGTGGGGGGTAGGTCTGGGGTTGGGGACTGAGTGGAGGGAGGCAAAGGAGGGGAGCATGGGGGACATCTGTAATATCAACAATAAAAATAAATAAAAACTGCATGTGAATTAAAAAAGAAAATCATTAGGGCATTCCCCATTCAGTTAGCAAATGCCAGGCAGCGCTGGGTGCAGGAAATACACACAGCGATGACCCAGGCCAGTGGGGAGCACAAAGCATTTTGGGGCAAACAGGTAGGGCATGAAAAATCAGAGTGACAAGGGCTCTGATAGGCTGGGATGCCAAGGAAGTGCAGAGATGTCCCCTCAGTCTGTAGACGGGTGGGCTAAAGTGGAGAGGAATCCAGTGGGAGAAAATGAGGTTGAAATTGCACAGACGGCCAGGGCTGGGGGTGGGAGGACGGTGGGGGAGAATAGGGGTGAGGGTGGGGGTGGGGGTGGGGGTGGGGAGGCCCACCCCCAGGAGGAAGAGGGGTGGGGCTGGGAGCGGGGCAAGGGCGCCGGAGATGGGGCATTCCCAGAGGTAGGCACTTGCAGGGAAGTCAGAGAGCCTGTAATTCCAGGTTGATACAGAGACTGTGCTGGGGTTTGGAATTTTTTTTTCCCCCCAGAGGGAGGGGTAGGGAGGAAGAGAGGAAGAGAACCATCGAAGTCTGGTTGCCTCTCGAGCGCCCCCTACTGGGGACCTGGCCCACAACTCAGGTCTGTGCCCTGACTGGGAATCAAACCAGGGCCCTTTCCTTTCACAGGCCAGCGCTCAACCTACTGAGCTTTTATCCTCACGTAACTGAAAAGCCTTCAAACAAGGGGACATAATATTTTAGAACGATCAGGGGGGACGCCACTGAACTTCCAAGGCAGGAAACAGTGGTGTCCTGGACCAGAGTGGTAGGATCGGGGATGGACAGCCCCCATCCCGGCTGCAGGCTTGGTGATGGGTGGGCTCTGAGCAGTGAGAGAAGGGGTGGTGAGCCTTCCTCCATTTCCCCGGGGACCAAGGACTTCCATCGGCAGTCCTCAGCGGCAGAGGGGACTCAGCAGGCCCCTCCGGAGAGGGAGGGTCCTGATTATTCCCTGAGGAGCACTTTCGGAACACAGAATGTAAACCACAGAACTGATTTCCCGCCCAAGAGGCCTCTGATTCACCCAGGGAGCCTGCCTGCCGCAATGGCTGCTGTGGGTGGGTGAGGGGGGGGGGTGGCACGTCATTCCCACGCTCGGCCGGCCGGTCACTGGTGGGGGCGGGGGTGCCAACTGAGGAGAGGACCTGTGTGCTTTCACTCTGAGCCACTTAGACACCTGAGAAAGTCTAGGTCTGGTATGGACACGATACCCCAAAGGCAGTATTTCGGACGTCATGGCTCTGTGTTTCTGCGGTTTTGAAGCACATTTTACCAGGCAGAGACATAAAATGTGCCACATGCCCGCAGGAACCCAGAGCCTCCTGATCCCTGCTGGACACGGGGTCACCAAAGGGCAGCGGCGCTTTCATTTAAAAGGAAAACGACGACAGAGACGGCGCCCCCCAGGCTTTGGGAGGCACCGGGGAAGCAGGTGGAGAGAAGAAGGCGGTGGGAGGCGGACCAATGTCTCCCAGCCTTGTTGCTGCTCCGCTCAGCCAGAGAAACGCCAGAAGTCGCAGAACAAACTGGGAACAGATTTTTGCTTTCTCCTGAGTCACCCGGGGAAGGAGGATGGAAAATTCCCACTCTCCCTCTCTTTCTCTCATTCCCACGTGGGAACACGGGTTCCCCAGAGGGGACAGCAGAGCCTGGGGTGCGCGGCCAGCTGGCAGGGCACCTGGCCCATCTTACGCGGAGGCTCGGCCGCTGCTGGCTCTCCGTGCTCCCTGCGGAGCGGGCCTCCCAGTGGCAGAAGCTTAATGAGTTTTTAAGGGCAGCTAACGGAGTCCGCTCGGGGCGCTCCGCCTTCGTTCAGAGCCGGCTAACTCTTGCCTAGACTGACACTTAACCGGGGTAAAACTACAAAACATTTCCCCCAGACCCCAACTCCCTCCCTGCCCCTGGAAACATCTCTGCCTCCCTCCCACAGGGCTCACCCGGGATGGGGGTAGCGGCTGCACCTAAGACAAGCCCTCACATCGCAGACCCCGAACCGGCCCTCTGCCCACCAGCGGCTTGTCTGCCCCCAGCTCCCAACGGCGGGAGAAACAAACTAAGGGGCTTCACAAACAATAAGTGCGCCCCGGGTGACTTCAGGGAGCAACCAAGACACGGGGAAGGTGAACTCAGGGCACACACGGAGGAAATTTAGCCGTTGATAAATAACACACCCGCGGAAATCTATGACTGAGAAACCAGGGAATCAACTGGAGCGTTCCAGCTCTGTCCTCTGAGCACCTTTGCCCGGCAGTTTCTGATCCCTGGAAAAGCAAAACGCCGCCGACGCCGGGCTCGCAAATAAATTATGCCGCGGCACAAGGTCGAAAACGGTCCCCTGAGTTCGCCCTTCGGAGTCTCGGTAGCGCCACCGAATTTACGCCCTCGGAACTTCGTCACGAAAGCAAGATCCCTGAAAACTGAAAATTTTTCTTCCACGCATTTTTCGGGGAGAAGGAGTTTAACTCCACCAGCAGAATTATCTTAAGGGGGCTCAGGCCGCTTGTAGCAGGAGGCCAGAGACTGGGCGGCCCAGACCAACATGCGTTACTCACAGTTCCGCAGCCCGGGAAGCGCGAGGCCAGGGTCCGGGTCGCGCCGGTGTCCGGTGAGGGAGCCCCGTCTCCTGTGTCTTCACGGAGAAAGGGACGAGGGAGCTCTCGGAGCCTCCTTTTATGAGGACACTTACCGCAACCTGAGGGCTCCTCCCTCATGACCTCATCCCCTCCCGGAGGCCCCACCTCCAAATACCATCACCTTGAGGGCGAGCTTTCAGCGAGCACCTTGCAGGGGGCGCACACACACTCGGTGTGCAGTACGGAGCTGCCCAGGCAGAGCTGCTTGGCGCCTGGGCCCTGGGCCGCAACAGCTGTGCCATCCTACGCGAGTCACTCAACCTCTCTGAGCTTCGGTTTCCCTCAGCGTCCATTTGGGGTCATTCCACATGTACCCAGGGCTGGCACAGGAGAAAAGGCTCAGAAGAGCCTGAGCTTTTAGGCTGCATGGTTTCATCTTGGGAAGGTGGACGACTTCACCTGACTTTCTAGAAGTATCTATCTGTGCCAGCCGCTGTGGACGCAGACGGGAGTGAGTGTGGACACCGGCCTCAGGAGCTCCCACTCTGTGGCCCACAGAGGCCTACGAGGCAGAAAAACAGCAGGAAGGTCGGCTTCGTTGAACATGAAGATGCCAACCAGCCTGGGGCGGATGACCAGGGTCTAAACGGCTGCAGCATTACACCTGTGGTCACCTCAGATCTAAATCTGCCCCCTTCCCCCCTCAAATTACTCCAGGCTGGAATAAACCTCTGCTCACTGTGTTTTCCACATCACGAGGCTCAGGTCCTGACAGCAGAGGATGAACTAGCTCATTGCAATGGGGAATTCTGGTCCTGTGCCCAGCAACCCAGTCCAACTAGCTCAGGAGCAAAGCTGACATTTTTGGGGGACAGTATCAGCTCAGGCCAAGGGACTTGGCAAGGCCCCAGGGTGCAGTATCTCCAGCCCTTACAGGCCTTCCAGCCGGCCTCTCCAGACGAAGGCTTTGAAGTCTCTAAGGACTAAAAGCTCTCTGAGGAGGGTGGAACGTACAAGTACGTTTCCATTCTCCAGGGCTCAGAAAAACAAAAGCCGGTGAGCCTGGAACTGGCGAGACGTGTGAAACAGCATTAAAGACGGGACACTGGAAGAGGGAACTGGCTGGCTTGCTTATAAGAAATGTAAGCAAGTTGGTACGGCCATACCTGAGTGGCCCGAGAAAGGTCAAAGTGGACAGACAGCACAGGAGGGGCAAGATGTGGGAGCATGACAGTTTGGTACATCGGGATGTCGGTCACTGGCTTGTTCACATGACAAGGCAGTCTCACAAGCAGACAGGCCCGAACGGGGTTTGAAGTGACCCCAGACGGACCTCAGGTGGTCACTCACTCCTCGGCCCCAACCAGTGTTCCCAGCCCAGACTGAGTGCAGAACTTGTCTTAAACGTTCTAACCACAAAAAAAAAAAACAAAAGTGGAAAACCCCAGGGGGCACCATGGGGAAACCTGGGGAGGTGATGGTGATGTTTTTCTCCCTGGATTGAGGGGATGGTAACACAATTGTTTGTGTATGTCCAAAAACTGCACGTATGTTGATCAAACCTCAATAAAACTGCACATGTTAATTAAACCTCAATAAAACTGGGGGCGGGGGGCCACAGCAACCTCCCTGTAGGTTTTGCACAGGGTTTCCCCACATTTCAAGAGCATAAATTACGAGATGGTGAAGGAAACACGAGGAAAATAAGAGTAGCTGAAGGCGGCCAGAAGGTGGCCACAGCAGTTAGTGAGGAAGACACAAGAAGGCTTTTGAATCTCAAATAACAAAGGATGATACAGTACTAGCAAGACATCTTGTGTAAGGCTAGAAACCCCTACAGAGGAAACAGTTCAGGGGCAGAGGAGACATCACTTCAGTGGAGCCCAAAGGCCTGCATTTGGGTTCCTGCCCTGACACCTGCCAGGTCAAGCCACTTACCTCATTATTTCTATATGTTAAACGTCAGAATGAATGACCAACCCTTTTCAAATTCTCTAATTTAGGAAAGAGTCTTGTACGAGGGTAGCCATTACCCAGAAAGTCTTATAACTGCCCTTTGTTTTATGTTACTTTTATTAGAGGTAATAACTCAAAACTAATCAGGGTTTGTGTGTGTGTTTGATTGGATTTTTTTTTTTTTTTTTAGGAACATCTAGATTATGGAATCAAGTCATTGTAACACTAAGCAAAGATTACACAATGCATATACAAAAAGGTCTTTAGAATATAGATTTTAGCACATCTCGCTGACAGAAATGATCTTCTCCTGGCACAGAACCAGACACGTTAAAATCTGCTCAAAGCTGCTCAGTGGATAAGGCGCCAGCCTGAGAACCCAAAGGTCGCTGGTTCGATTCCCAGCCAGGGCACGTAACCAGGTCTCCAGCCAGATCCATAGCTGGAAGCAGGTGAAAGGCAACCATACATTGATGTCTCTCTCCCTCTCCGCCTCTCTTCCTTCCCCTCTCTCTGAAAAATAATAAAATCTTTAAAAAAAAAAATCTGCTCAAAGCAAGACAGCCGTGGCCAATCAGTGAGATGAAATAAGTAGCAGCACTTCTTGTGCCTTTTCCCAGGTGGGACTGACTTCTCACTGGGGTGATATCATCCCCAAAGGGAAAAATCAGGTTCTTGAGGGGAGAGAAAAACTACTCCTCTTTTAATGTGATGCAAGGATATACATGCAATACCCAAGCAGATGGCACAGTTATCTGCGGTATTAAAATATCATGGGGGTTCACAGCAGCTCCATCAACAATAGCTAAAAGATGGGGACAGCTGAAATGCCCTTCCATCGCTGAATGGATAGTGCGGCCTAGCCACACGCTGGAATATTACACAGCCATAAAAAGGAATGAAGTAGTGATGCTCAGTGATAGAAGCCAGACACAAAAAGTCACGTATTACATGATCCCACCTATATGAAATGTCTAAAATAGGGAAATCCATGAAAACAGAGAGTGGATGGGGGCCGAGGGAGGGAGGGAAGAACAGGAGCAACCGCGTAGGGAGTGTAGCTTTCCTTTGGGGTGAGGGCATGTTAAGCAGTGGGGTTGCACAGCCATCTGGGGGAATGAAATGCCACTCGTTCGTACACTTTAACATGGTTCTTTGATGCCACATGCATTTCATCTCAATTTAAAAAAGGGTCAAGCAATTTCCTGGGGGAAGAGGATGAGGACGACAATTCTCTACAACCATGGTTCCGTCCTGGCTGCTGTGGCCCGGTGGACTGAGGGCCAGCCTGCGAACCAAAAGGTCACCAGTTCAATTCCTAGTGACAGCACATGCCTGGGTGGTGGGTCAGGCCCCTGGCTGGGAGCCTTCGACAGGCAACCAACTGATGCATCTCTTGCACGTTTTTCTTCCTCTCTTTCTCCCTTCCTTCCCTTCTCTCTAAAAATAAATACAGTACTTAAAAACTACTTTAACATATAAAATAAAATACAGGTCCTGGTGGGGAGGGGGGCAAGGCTGGAAGAAAGGGTGGGAAGGGCTGGGGTGCAGGACGCACTGCCCTGACCGGGAACGTCACTGTGGAGGGACGGTAGGTTGCTAGAGCTCAGAAACCTTGATGTGAGCGTGTCTTTGGTGGCAGGACAGACACAAACCCCTGCCAGGGGGCCTCTTACTTCCCCCACCTTCAACCACCTGCAGCTGAAAGGCTCCGTGAAGAGCCCTGTGATTTTGCGAGACGCAGACGGAATTCTACCCAGGGGAGGAGGCTGTCAGGCGCCCGTCTCCCCCGAAACCTCTTTCCTTGACCGTGCAACTTCTTCCCCTAAGTTCACCACACACTCACTCTCGCCCTTTCCTCGCTCCAGGAAAGGTAACGTCATCAAGCTCAGATTTTGTCTGGCACAGCCAACCAGGAAGGGAAGCTTCCTATGGAAACTTGAAACTTTGAAACAACAAAATGCTCTGGAAAGGAGAAGCCCTGTGACAAGGATCTGGACTCCACGGTGTCTGCTGAGCCTCCCGGAGGCAGGGTGATACCCCACCGCAGGCTGGGAGGTTGGGGAGCTATGTTTGTGGGGCTGCACCTTGTAAAACGGTGACAATTTGCAGGATGGAGCCCCTGGACTGTCACTGGTCTCCTGGAGTCCTCGAAAAGAGAATGTGGCCCTGTGGGTTGCTCTTTGCTGCCGGTGGCCACGTAGGCCAAGAGCGACACTCGGGCAGCCATGAGCTAAAATGAGGTCAGAAACCCCGGCCTCTGATGCTGGAATGGGCAACCCGTGGGTTGAGAGGGAGGAGGGCGGCAGTCCCTCAGTGCTGCCTTGTACCTGGTTAAGGTGGCCACCGTGGGGGCCGGGGGAGGAGAGAGGCATGGGACAGGGAAGGAAATCCAGCAGACGGGAAAGTTCCAGAGAAGAATTGGTTCTGATTACGGACACGGAGAGGTTAGCAGCCGGCTAAGCGCCCAAGGGAATCATGACCAGGGGGACCTCACGCTTGCTGCGTAACGTGTCGGATGGGCCCCTAAACCTGCGCCGGGCAGGCCACGGCTACCAGGGAGGGGCACCCCAACGCCCCACCTCTGACGCCATCACTGGGGAAGTGTGTCCCAGAGGGCAGGTTCGGGTGTGGGGTGCTGTCTCCCAGAGAGCACCCTCCAAAGCCACCCAGCAGGTCCCTGTCCCTGCAGGGGGTGGTTCAGGTGTGTGTGGGTAGACAGAGTAGAGGCAGACAAGGTGGGGCCCCAAACTTCATTTCCTCCTGGGTATGCAGGTCCTTTCCCAGCTTCCTTCTGGGGTTAGGATGTGGGTCTGCCCTTGGGTTCTGGTTACTGAGGCAGAAGGTACGGGGGCCCAGTCTCCCTCCCGCACCAGCTGCTGCAGAGACTGTGGGTTTAACATAGTTCGACCAGCAAGGACACCGCCTCTGCTGTGGCAGAAGCCAGCGACAGGGGCCATGTGTGTAGCCAGAGCCAGCCTGAGTTACACAGGCTGCCGAGACCCCCCACCGCCCGGCTGGAAAGTCGGGGGCTGGGCCCTGGCAAGAGCCCACCCATGTAGGAGGCAGCAGGCAGCAGCCAGCCACAAGGCCCCTTCCTCCTAGCCACCCCCGGGGAACGTGAGTGGAAGTGGTGCCACTCCAGCCTTGGCCCCGGAACCCCTCAGACGTGTCCCCCGGGCTCCAGCACCTGCAGGCTCGGTAGAGATGGCCCCAGAGTGCTCCTGCAAGTGCACATGAGTCAGCAGCACCCCCCACCAGCCAGGGTCTCTGAATGACTGCCCCTGGACACCCCACCCACCCACTTCCCTGCCCCGCAGTTACTTCAGTAAGAAAGCTCTCTTGTGCTGCAGCCATTGCGTTTTTTGGGGGTCTATTTATTAGAGAACTACCATCACCCTAATACAATCATTGCTAAATGGTCTTAATACATTTATGCTATAATTGCACATCAGTTTAATCACCGAAGGAATGTCCTTTTCTCTTGATTCTTAAATTTTCTGAAGTGAAAGGTTAGAAGTTAAAGTTGCTGCAAGGCAAAGGATAAAAACACTGCGAGGTAGTCGGTAGTGTGGCTGTCAAATGCCAGGTTTCCCACCCATAACGAGCGGAGTGCGCGGTTCCCCGTCTGTCCAGCTGAGGGCCGGGCAGGCCCCCGGCCGGGTCGGCAGGTGAAGGCCGGCTTCTGCGCAGCCCTCAGGCTCAGAATGTTGTCTACGGTTTTGAGAACAGAGAAGAACATGTGACAGGCTGTATGCAGTGCAGACGAGCATCCACTACCTGGCCCTGCCTTGTGGAGAGAGCCAGCGACAGGTGAGGCCAGTGCCTGGCTCCAAGTAAGCAAACAATACACAGTGCTACATGCAATACAGCTGCTGATGTCTCCAAAATGAACTGCCACGTCGCTGGGCTCCTCCTTTCCGCAAGGTGGACAGTCTCTCCTCCCCTCCCAGAAATAGAAGATAAGCATCTTGGCCGTGGTGACAAGATACTTTCAAATGAAAAAGTTGCTGGTGGTTCCATTTCCCGTGCGTGGAATAAGAAGAGAGAGAAAAAAAAAGTACTTCCCTTCAGAGCAAAAGGGACTTGACGGTGGCAGGCGAAGCGCGACTCTGTGATATGTCAGGGAAGACCGAGACATTTGACATTTGAAAATGAGAACGAGACATTAAGTAGATAAAGGAACATGTTAGCTGACTGGGCAGCAGTCTTCAGCGCTGGTCGTCGCGATCACCCCTCTGCTGGGTCAGTGCACTTACAGTGGAGACCTGCGATGGGGTTCCGGCAGAGACAGGGAAAAGCTGGCCTTTCAAAGTCTGATCATTTCCAAAGAGACGCTTGGCAAAGCTGGCCTGGCGCGGGACCAGCGTCGGACACGCTGGAGGGCGTGGCTGCGGAGGCAGTGTTTCCCACGGGGGTCCGCACGCCCCCGGCCCAGGGGTGCGGCGCCTGCGTGCGTGCGTGCGTGCGTGCGTGCTTGTGTGCGGGCGCGCGCGCGCAGGCTCGGGGGCACTGTTCCAGGGTCTAAGGCATCAGCAAGGCTGGACACACCGCCGTGCTGGAAAAGCCACACTGCAGGGCAGAAGAGCGGCGACTCCGCTGCCAGCGACCTCCTTCCACGCAGCAGGTGGCGACACGGGAAGAGCCGGGCCGCGCCCGACACTCGGCACCGGCTGCGGGTCAGGCAGCGTCGAGCCGACGTCAGTGGCACCTGGGTTTCCCTCAAAGCGGCTGACGTTCCCACTGTACACAACACACACTTGGACGTGATGAAAAAGCTTAAGTCTTTGCGATACAAGCAGACACTCTCAAGGTTCTTAGCGAGCTTATACAATTCACGTTTGGCAGGAAAATTAGTCTCAAGATACCCTGTTCACTCACCGATGGGGAGAAGACTCCAGCAGGGCAGCCCTGTGCCGGTGCCATCGGAGGACAGGGACACCCTGCTGGTGGCCACGCCGACCCTGCTCAGCAGCAACGCTGGGGAGGCCCCGGCGCGGCCTCTCTGGGCGGGTCCCCTGTGTACATCGGTGTCCAAAAATATATCTTGGCTTTCGTTGGAAGATAAAAGTTGTTAGTATATCCAAATACTTACTATTTTAACATTTTGAAAGTTCTACCTTTATAACAGGGCTTTTTAAAATGGAGGAAACTTTGGAAAAATTTTAATATGAAACTTATGATTTATTAGAGTACAGGTTTCAAAACACGTTTTTAGAAAAATATAAAGTGCCCAAATACCAACTTACACAGGTGACAGACTCCTCCTGAAGCCAAAGGAAGCATTCATGAAGGAACATTTAAAAACAGTCTAGATACATATTTACATTGGGTCAGTAAAGGTGAAACCATCTTTCTTGGCTTGGATGTAACTCTACAAAACGAGAATCAAACCAGAAATCCAACAGTCGTAACTCTCAGCATGCTCCACAGTTTCCTAGTGATGCAGCTCAGTAATCTTTACTCCACGCTTTCTACTTTTCACCTTTAAATGAGTAGTGTGAAAACCCCCAGCCTAGGCAGGCTGGGCGCTGTGCATGGTCACAATTTCTAAGGCAAGTCCAAATTTCTGATTTTAGGTCTGGTGAGGAACACGGGCGCTGGGCGAGAGTGAACTCAGGCGGGACAGGGCTGGCTGGCTGGCCGAATCTCCATCTCTTTCTAATAACTGCTTAACTTGCTGTCACTTGCTGTGAGGGGCTCCGGTGGCCGTCCCCAAACCTCTGCCACCCCTGGGTTTCAAAGAATCAGCAGGAGGCAGCCATCAAACAGAATGTGAAAATACTGCATGCAAATGACCCCGGCAGCAGGGGTAACTGGATCCAGTCCCTAAAACTGAGAGAGGTGACGGGCCCTAACCCCAGACGGCAGCTGGGCTGTGGAACCGGAAGGCTGGCTGGCTGGAGGCCTGGCCGGCGAAGTGAGGCGTGAGAGCTTCCGTGCTGTCACTGGGGACATGGAGAAGCCAGTGCGATCTGGGAGAAGGCGGGCTTCCCAGGCTGCGGTGACGGAGAGCAGACTCGGCCGGTTTCCTTGCCCGCTGGGCAAACACCAAAAGGAAAGGTGCTTTCTTTCTCTCGGCCCTGCCACATTCAAAAAGGTCTTGCAGTGATTCCCAGGAATGACATGGGGCCTGACACCTCCTCTTTTCTTTTTTCATTTTTAGGGTTCATTATCTCTTCTTTCTTCTGGGTACAAAAGTGAACTCTCATGTTTTGGTCTTTGGAAACTGTGAAGGAAAATTTCTAAAAGCAGACATTTTAACCTCCGATTGTACTTCCTGCCGCGATGAGACCCCATCACTGGTTTAAGATCTACTTGTGATACTGAAGAGTTTCAAAAATGTTGTAAAGCAGTATTTTAAAGGGAAGAAGAGTAGATGAACATGAAAAATCCCATCACCAAGACCGTTATACTCTTATATATTCTTAAAGAACTTCATGTAATAAAATGGAAAACTAATGATTCATAGAGATAAAAGCATAAACCCAAGAGGAAAAACTTATTCTCCTAATTTGAATACAGAAAAAGATAAATGTCTGAAATCTGCTTTACATATGAGAAAAAATAAGTGTTGGATTCTGATGACCACTAGCTTGTTAATCTCCAAGATGCTGCCAGGACCACCCAGCGTCACCTCTGAATAAGCAACTAAATCCAGGGTCAAAAGACAAAGCAGCAGTCCTTGCTCAGGGCTGCACGTGCTCCAAACATCAGAAGAGAAACTACTGCAAACTTATACCCCATCTTCCCAGCAAAGAAAGCGTTCTGAGACGCATGTGAGACAGAATTTAAAAAGTGATTACAAGAGTGTCGACTGTGAGACCTTGTGAGGACAGAATGTCACCCACTGTCACCACAGGACAAGCATACAAGCCGTGCCCCTGAAGACAGGGCCTTCAAAGGAACTCACTAGTGTAGGCAGAGAGCAACATTGTCTTTGCGGCTGGAGGAGAACACAGGCCATGTCCACTTAGGAGAAGACACAGCTCTCCTGGCTAAGCAGCTTTCCTGGTGGTACGGATCCAGAGGGACCCGTGGAAACTTCTAGAACCTGTTCTCTTGGAAGATAGCAGCAGCAGCGGCAAAGGTACAATGTCCTCTAATGGATTTTACTCTATGTTCTCTTTCTTGGCACCGTAAATATTCTGCACCGTTTCGTAGACAAACTCCAGATCCTCCGGGTAGCGGAGCTCTAGCTCTGCGTTCGGGATGTAGTGAATACCAGTAAACTCGGAGAAATAGCGTCCGACATCCGCGTGCGAGATTTCTTGAGGCTCCACATTATACTCCAAGTTCTCTGTTGATAAAAGAGGCACATTCTCATTACAATGGACTTTCCTGCAGCATCTTTTATCCAGAGGACTTCCTAGCAAGGAACTCATGGTTTCTGAGTAGCATTTCTGAGATGGAAGAAAAGACAGATGTTCATGGGATGCGGAAGAGGCAACAGGACAAAGGCAGCGAGTGGCCCCAGCAGCTCCAAACTGACCAGAAGTGCGTCCCTGCGCCCTGAGCACAGTGTGTGGCTCCAGCGGCCCCCGGGTGCTGGCAGCCCGGACCCACCACGGTCCCCCCGCCTGAACGCAGATGTACGAAGACACCCCAGCCACTCCGTTTCCTCTGGCAGTGAGGCCTCCCAGGCTTCCACATCACCTGGTAACCAGTCCCGCACCTGCACTTTCCTTGTCTGCTAACGTGAGCCCCCACCACCACACACAAACCATACTTTCCACCCCGGCTCTGCCCTTTCAGTACCAGAGGGGATTCAGCGGGAGGAGGGACGGTGGTTTGCACCTCTCAACCATCCGAGGACAAAGGCGATGTCACCTGTATCTCTCTGGGAAATGCCAGCCACCTGCACACCCTATTCTCTATTGCACTGATAAGAGAAAGAAATAAAAATAACATGGAATGATTAACGAAAAGGTGATGATGTAGGTGAGGTATTTTAAAGGCTGAAATCCTTTCAGACGGCTTCTCCCCAAAAAAACTGTTTGAAAACTGGGTCTGCACGGGCCGAAGAAAGGACAGTGCAGGCACCCACCTGAGCTGCAGCCCCCGACTGACAGGAGCTGGCGGGCACCACCTCCGCTCCGACTGGGTCCTGGGCAACCCCGCTCCCACCAGCGCGCGGGCCTACTTGGCACAGCGATCACTGGAAATACTTCCGGAGTGTGTCTCTGCACAAGCCTGCAGACAGGCCAACTTACACCCTCAGGGCGGCAGGTCACCCCACCGAGAGGCACCGCATCCCCCAGTGCACAGGGCAAGCACGGGGAGGTCACCTAGGGAAAAGTAGCACCAACCTAAACACCCACTGTGGGTCACTATGCAAGTCAATGATGGCACATTAACACAGTGACAGACACGCCGGCAGCCAGGAAAAGGGGCGCCATGCTGCACATCCTACGGAGCAGCCCGGGTCACGAGCAGGCAACTTAGAGCGCCCGGGAGGCCCACGCCCGGCTGCCCCAGCACATGGCACAGCCACCAGTGAAAATGGGTTCTTTTACACTGGGCTCTTAGCTGTGGTTGCTGGAAAACTACTTCAGTAAATGTAAAACATCTCAAATGTTTCAAAATGCTGTTGGCAGAGAAAATGCCCTTTCCCACCCACCTGCCCCCACAGCCCCTCCCCCAAGGAGTGAAGGCTCCCCACTGTGTCATCTCCTGGGAGGTGGACAGGGACAGGGACCTGCCCACAGCCTGGGCCTCACAGCTGCATCTTCTTGCAGAGGCCAGAAGACATATCAGAGGGAGGCAAGACTGGGAAAGTCACCCAGAGATCGAAGTCCCTGAGTGCTAAAGGGACCATTGTCACCTGTCACTGCAAGAATACCTGTGGTGCAGATGCGGTCGGGAGACAGAGATGGGAAAAGCAGGTGCAAATCTGAGATGGGTGTTTAGGAGACAAATGTTTCTAGAAACTCAAACATCAAACAGCGAAAAGTCTTAAGAGCCACCCTATGCAATGGGTGGTGGGTGTGTGAGGCAGCGCCACAGGGAGGCCCGCGGTGGCCTCCGTGCACCCCCTCTAGATCGGGATGCACTCTGGGATGGGCGTGTGACACACTCTCCATGTGTTGCAGGGGTACAGAGAGTCCACAGGTCCCTCAATTTTCAAATCATGTTGATTCTTAGGAACCCTCAGTCTGGTTTTCTGTCACAGCCTGCAGTTAAATGAAACCCCTGTCAGCACTGCGGTTGGACCCCAGGCATGTCAGCCCCTCTCAGAACTCCTCGGGCCACTGACGGGGTAGCCGACCTGCAGTCTCAATAAACAAATAAATTCCTCTCGCCGCACGTGATCATCTCTCGGTTTCGGCCGAACTAACAATTAATACACTTTCTCTAGTCTCCCTGGTACTTTGGAGACTTACACACTGAGTGGGGTCACACGCACGTTAGGCCGGGCATGACAGGGGCAGCGCTGGTGCGGGCCAAGGCTCTGCCGCGCTGCCTGGGCTCAGTCCGTGCGCTGCAAGGCGCAAGTTAAACCACTAACGCGCTGGTTCCCTCATACTGACGAGGGTGAGGCGGAGGAGGGTGAAACTGATTTTCAAATGAAGTTGTCAGACGTGAGGGCGCTGCCAGTCTCGGAGCAGCACTGCACCAGCATTTCCGTTCCCTTTTGTTGTTAAAACGCATGTGGTTAAGGGCCCCACAGGCAGGAGGGCAGGCAGCACACCGCCGGATTCAGCAGGGAAGGAAGGAAAGGGAGACCTGCAGAGAAGGCAGTTTTGTCTTACCTGCCTCCGGGACCCCACCTGCCTGCCAGGGCCGCTGCGGGCTGCCCGAGTCTCCCTACACAGAGCCCTGCTGGGGCCGGGGCTTGGGCCACGGTGCCCAGAAAAGGCTGCCAGCTGCCGGAGTGGCGCTCCCAGCGAGCCTCTCCACTGCCCTCCAGCTCAAGCAGAACAGCAGGCCCGGCAAGCAGGCCCCAGGGATTTGATTGGCAAAGGCAATGGCCAATCAAAACCAAGGTCAGCAGCAGCGCTGGAAGAGGATCCTAGCTGTGGGGGTGATGGAAGGCGACACTTTGAGGACCATGACTACCTAACCCGAGGCATGGCTGCACTAAGGCACACCACCTGTGTTTACTAGCTGAATATCGGCCCTCTGAGGACAGCTATGGGACACTGATGACTGGACCCACAGTATCTGAGAGCTCAAGTGTGAGCCTAAAATATGCCCAGGATCATTAAACGTACTGACAAGAACTAGCCACTTACCTTGGGCGGCGTATCTGCAAGACCCGTCCTCCACCAGGACGTTGTAGAAAGGCTGGTGATGGCCGTGAGGCAGGCTGTGGACGTTCATGTTGCGAATCCACTCGTGTCCCATCATGCAGGTGGGGTCCCAGCCGTAGATCACACAGTTATAGCCATACCTGGTTAACACACGAGCGCCGGCAAGTCAGTGCCCTGGGGCCCTGGCAACTAGGAACCGTACACACGAGGGTGTGGCTTTCTAGAAGCTCCCGGTCACACAAGTGCACCTGCTTGGACTGCGTGCTGAGTCACTTGCAGGACACCCTTGCCTGTGCCTATCCATCTAGCACTATTAATCTAGCACTTCAGTTGGAAAAAAAAAAACTCTGTGACAGAGTGATGGGACAACAACAGGTTATAAAAATGGAAAAAGGCATCAGGACCCAAGCCTGACAATGCACAAAACTGGGTCAGTAGAACAGGGGCCTAGAGTAAAATGCAGAACTTTCAAACTATCTCCATGACTTGAGATAAAATTATTCCTTAGACTAAGTACTAAAAACATAATCCGTACAGGAAGAGACTGAGCAATTTGACAGCGTTCAAGAACCTTGATTCCGAGAGACTATCTATCTACCTGTTGAGGAATTCCTCATTGTTTCTCAGCTAGGGCAACAGGATGGTAAACGTGTTTTTAACAAGAAAGGGCCCTTACCTTGCAGCAACACGCTGTAAAATGGCTACAGAAGAAATGACATGCAGAATTGCTTCTAGGGAGGGCAAAGGAGCAGGCGGGGGAAGGACATGATGGAGAAAGGCCCTACTGTGACAACCACTGATGCTGGTTCCTTAGGCTCCTCATGTTACTCTTAGATGTTCGAAATTTCCATAACATGTAAAAAACAGAATGCGATAAGATGAAAACACTAACCCAAACCTGGAAAGACACCTGGGACTTATGGGCACAGAGAGTAAGTATACAGAGAAAGAATGACTACAATTCAGACGCAACATGTAACACTTAGGAAACTTGAATGGCATAAACCTGTGAAAAGAACCTCAATCTGCGTGGCAATCGGGGAAACGCAAAGCAAAACCACAACGAAACAACCATCTGCCACCCAGGACATCAGTGCATCTCTGGAGGTCTGGCAACAGGGACCGGAAACTCAGCCCCCGCCAGCTGCTGGAGTTCCGCACACAGGTGAATCCTGTCTAGGAAAGGGGCCACGAGCACACCCTACCACCCAACTTAAATTCAGAGAAATCGAGATGAAAAGAAGAGATTAAGAGCAGAGAAGAAAGGAGAGGACGTCTCCTTGGGCCGCTGCTCCCATCTTTCTGGGGGACAGTGAAAGGTCACCAAAAGTATGAGAAAACCTCCCCGTCAGGAGGGCTTCAAAAATAAAAAGGTGAAGGACACAGTTCAGCTCCTAGATTTCCCACTGTGGGACCGAAGGGAGCCAGGTCCCCTTGTGGGTCACAGCTGCCGCTCTCGGGCCCTCGGTGTCCTCCGTGGCCACGCACAGTGGGACGTGGTGGGCACTCACCTCTTGTGCTTCATAACAAGCCCGATGGCGTAGCAGACGTCCCGGTGCTTCTCGTGGGAGCGGAGCTTCACCTCCACGCCCACATCCTCCTTCTTGCGCTCAATGTGCTCGAGCGTGTGCTGCACCAGGTAACCCACAGCCCCGTGCTGCCCGGGGTCCAGGGTTTGGATGTGCTGGAGGATGTCAAGCACCTTCAAGACAAGACAGAAAGACTAGGTGATAATATTTTTAGTCAGGCCTTTTCCACTTTCTCGCACTGGTTGTCACCCTACCTACGCTAACCTGACAAAGGACGACAGCAAGGTGGGGCCCCGAGACCACGGGGCTCTCCCTGGTCAGTGCTCTCGCTTCCAAGGCCAGGCAGCGGCCTCAGACGTCCCAACTCAACTGCCCGAAAGGGAAGCAGCAGCAGAAACACAGCGCACGGGGCAGCACGGGGCAGCACGGGGCAGCACGGGGCAGCACGGGGCAGCACGGGGCAGCACGGGGCAGCACGGGGCAGCACGGGGCAACGTGCACCTCTCTTACAGGCGCGTCAGGGTGAGGTGACTCCCAAGGCCTCAGGCTCCTGGTCAGCGTGGACCTCCATTTTTCACCTGCCTGCACTCATGAACCGGTTGGAAAGATAAACGCTCAGCTGCTCCCACCGAGAGTAGCTGACAGAGCTACCTCAGTAGCGGGGAGATGGAAGGGGCCCCAGTGAAGCCACTGAAGGGATGCTAATTGGTTTCCGGTGCTACCCTTGGGGAAGGAGGTGTGTGCAGAACCAGGGTTCTGAAATCCTACTGGTCGTTTCCATTATTCTAACTCACACTGGTGTTCCTTTCTCAAGTGGGCAGGGACAAATCGCATTACATGGGATTTAAACGGCCGGCTGGTCAAAACAGAACTCAAGGTTACATTTTCCCCTCTGTACCCTGTGCCTCCAGGGTACAAACTCTAATACAAACTCTGATAAAGTTAATACTGTGGAAATGCAAACACACCCAAAACTGTAACAGCCTTTAACAGAAGGTCTCTGACATGCCCCTCCTTTGTAAACTGGATCTTCCCCTATTCACTGAGTCTGAAGACACAGCAACCTAAATTCTAGTTCCAGATCTGTCAAACTTGCTGTTTTTACCTTTGAACTTGTTTATTTGCTTATCAAATGATGATTAATAAAGGTCCCAATTCCTGACATATTACGAACTTGTCAGTGTTATAAAAACACTTTGTGTTTTTAATGTAAGGTATTATTATTCTTATACCCAACCTTGCCTTCTAGACAGATTTTTGAGTCTCAGCATGTACTAAACACCATTTTTCATTGGTCTCTGTGCAAACCTGTCCCTTTTTAAAGTCATTAATCCTCCCAACTGCAGGTCTGCAACAGTTAAGAGGAATCAGGCTGAAAGAAGATGGTAACGTGCCTGGGGTCACGGGCAGGGAGGACTTGGAGTGAGGATGGGACCCCAAGCCCACCACCGCCACCGCACAGCAAGAGTAGGGGTATTTCAACGAACTGTCATGAAAATTTCCACAGGCGTGAACGTGGGCAGGACGGTATGATGTGCAGTATCTCAGACTCTGCTTCAACCACTGTCCACCGAGAACCAACCCCCTCCCCCTCCCAGAGGACATTTCACTCGGAGACACGAGCCAGCTTAATCTTCTGTAGCAACAGCGTGGGGTTTGACAGAAAGCTATTTGCTGGGCTTGCGTAATACCCCGTGTGTCCCCCGCCGCTCCAGCCAGGCACCGCCGATTCCAGACTTTCGCTGCGCCCCCAACGGGGCTCCTTCCTTTCCCACCCAGGCGGGGAACAGACCAGGGGTCTTCAGCCCACAAAGGAATTGTGGCCACTCTCCACATACCCACTTTTCACTCGGCCAAATAATTGTTGGGGAATCTG
The DNA here is from genome assembly GCA_004026585.1 of Noctilio leporinus. NCBI lineage: Eukaryota > Metazoa > Chordata > Mammalia > Chiroptera > Noctilionidae > Noctilio > Noctilio leporinus. The sequence goes on from PVIW01000542.1 coordinate 347,971, forward strand.
AACATCCTCTCGGACCCTCCTCCTTTATTCATAGCTCATGAAGACCAACCACTTCTTAGTTCAAATCAAGACTTTGGAGCACCTGCTGGGTAGGTGCAGGGACGGCTCCAGCACAGGGGCAGCTGCCACAGGCTTGCGGCTGCACGCGTCCCAGCAGAGGTGCAACGCACACCAAGGACTGTCGCGAAGACAGGGGCGCATGGAGGACGAGGCCATGGTGGCAGAGCACACGGGCCGCTGGGAGCCACACTGAAGAAAGTGAGCCTGATCTTCACGGTGGCAGGGGGCCACCGGGGCTGCGCAGTGAAGGGACACAAGTGGCACTTCACTAAGACCCCTCTGGCTGCAGCGTGTAAACCGTGCGCACATGTGGAGGGGACATCAGGGGGTTGCTCTGGGGCCTGGGGCCCAGCGGAAGGAAGATCAGAGACCCAGCGCAGGCAGCCCACAGACGGGGACCGAAGCAAGAGCAGGTGAGATGACTGAAAACAAGTCTAGAAACCAGCAAAGGACAATAAGCCAGCAAGAGCCTGAGAACAAGACCCAGAGCAGAAGGGACAGAGTGTACTGGGAGGCAGGCGGCCCTGCGATCACTGAAGATAAGGAAAGCAAGTATCTGCTGGTTTGGCAGCAAAAGGAATGATTTATCAAAAAGGGGTCATTGGCTTCCCTGGCGAGGCAGCTTCTGAGGAGGAAGAAGAGGGGTGGGAATGGATCCCCAGGTCCTGGGGAGTGTGGGAGGCCTGCGAGCACCTCGCAGCCTGCCGGGGAGGGAGAGATAAGCAGGTGGCCTGAGGGAAAGCCAGCAGGGCCCTCGTGAGAGTGCTGTTTCTTTCCCCAAGATGAGAGAGACCTGCGTGTGCTTCATGCTGGTAGCAGAAAGCAGAAACAGTGTTGAAAATATCACCGAATAAAGGAAAATTTAGCAATCCGAGACAGGGCAGGAGTGGTGGAGCCACAGCACAGCAGGCTTGCCTTGGACGGGAGGAACCTGTTTTTCACCAGAATGTAGAGAAACAGCAAAGGGACAACTACAGATCACAGTGGGGAGGCAGGGCTGGTGGCAGGGGGCACCTTGCCTTGGCCCACTGTCTCCCAGGGGTGCGGCCTGTGGGTGGGCTCCGCCATCCAGCCTGCGGGGGAGGCTACAGCAAGTCCTCCACCTCTCAGTGCCTTTTTATTTGTAAAGCAGCAGAAAAAAGCACGTGAGTAATAAAAAAATTGCAGGCACCCCAGAGAGCTGGAGGGGATGTTCCGCAAGTGTTTCAGCTTTAAAATGTAGCCACCTTAGACCCTCTTCCCATCTCAGGCACAATAACTCTGGGGACTACACCAGTGACCAAGGGGACTTGTACTTTGCTCTTCCTGGTTTAATTCCATTGAAAACAAGTTGACTTTCTGGTATTCCTAGTTTAGGAATGTCTCCCTTTTACCTAATAAGGTCAAGCTGATCTCAGGCCCTTCGCAAACTGATCTCAGGCCCTGAAAAGTATGTTCCACACACCAACACATACATGCCCACGTGTGTGTAGGAGGCCCTGTGAAGCCAGCGTGGGACATGTGGTGGGCCTTGCATTCTGCTGCTCCCACAGCCCCCACGGAGGCCTCCAAGACTGCTTGCTACTGGCCACAGGGCTGTGATAACACTGAGAAACCCATGAGAATAGCATCCGATCCTACAGCTTCTAAAAGGTTCAATGGTCCTGAACGAGTAGTGCAGCTGGACATGAACAAACCTAAAGTTAAACTTCCCCAAGTCCAACAGGGTGTGTCTGTCAATTCAGCTGCTCACAGTGCAGCTGGAGGCTGAGCACATCGAGTTTTGCCTCCCGTTGCTGAGGTTGGGGGTGACCTGGGGGATATACATCTCAGGGGCACCAGTACGTGACTGGCAGGGCAGAGGCCCCACGGCTCTGGACATTTAAGACCCTGACCACAAAGAGAATGGGCAATATCTAGCAGTAGAACCAGTTTTTTTTTGTTTTTCAATCACAATAAAAGAACAAAACATTTCTGAATGAATGATGGGTCCGAATCAGGAGACTGTGAACAGATTTGTGTTTTTCCCTATGTTAACGTTAGGATAGGAGCTGACTTCTGAAGCTACGGTTTCCTTCTCTAAGGCAAGCGCAAAGCAACAAGGGAAGATAATTACCTTCTCTGGCCAGATGCCCAGGTGGAAGTACAGCCTGGCTTGGAGGAGGAGAAGCTGCACCTGGTCCGGATACATCGCCAGATACAGGTCCAGCGAGTCACGCAGCAGCTGGTACGACTGGTCAACGCCCTCCCTGTGGGAGAGACCTTCGTCTTACGCCATGCACTTGTAAGACCCTCTTGTGCAGGGCCACGTTTTGGAAATCATCATCGACACAAATCCCATACATTTTCTGACTCTGGTAGTTCCTCTCTGTTCAGCAAATAGTTACAAAAGTCTTCATTAAAAACACACATGCAGGAAATACAAATTTTGTGCCCCACTTTGATGATGGGCACTAAACTAAAATCATGTTTTCATTACACAGTCACACCAATAACACGGTAATCACGGTGGCACACAAGGACCCTGGGCCAAATCCAGCTTCCACCTTGTTTTATCCGGCCCGGCCCCTTGCGCCTACCTGGCTGAACTGTCAAGGAGCAGTTACATTTATACAGTCCTAAAATGACATCCGGCTCTTTGAGGGCAACCACGGGGCTGATGTGGCCCCTGGTGAAAATGAGTTTGACACCCCTGTTGTATATAATTAAATATAACTTCTGAGTAGGCAGGGCACAGGACTTTTAGGGTAGAAATGGATCTGTGTGACACTATCATGGTAGATAAATGTCATTAAATATTTATTAAAACCCATAGAGTATGCAGAATGGACAACACCAAGAATGAACCCAAATGCATGACTGTAACTCTGGATTTATGATGTATCGATGCAGATTCACTGATGGTAACAAATGTACCATTTTGGTGCAGGATGTTCATGTGTGGGAGGTTGTGTGTCCCTGGAGGCAGGAGGCCTATGGGAAATCTCTATCCTTCTACTGTGAACCTAAGACTGCTCCAAAAATAACGTCTCTTAAAAAAAGAATTGTGCCACTAGGCAGAAAATTATTGCTATAATGTACAACTTCCTATTTTCTCTGTAAGACAAACTTCCTTTGCCTCAGAAGCAAGACAAGTGCCACACTTTCGTTTTCTCACCTAAGTGACAGAAAGGAATGAATTAAGATGACAAAGCACTTGTCATCCTGCCCCTAAAAGAGCATCTTTGCCAGGCTAAGACATTCTCGTCACTTAGGGGCGCTTCGGTATTTACAGAGGGCCTGTCCAAGTCCGCTGCAGGATCTGAGAAAACTTAACACATCTCAACTCTCGACAGCATTACGTCGTGGGAACCAGTTTTTTCCACTGCGAGTGACAGCGACGGGTATCCCCACTGTGCCACATCTTACCCACCACCTTGCTGTCCCCCAAGGAGGCTCATTATAGAAAAGTCCTGGAAGGTGACTCCAGCCTTCCAGCACATGCACCCTGCGCAAGTCCCGGGAAACCAAGAGAACCTTACCGCTTTCCCAGGCTTAACAGGTTTCCCACCATTCGCTGCAGCACCTTCTTCACGGGGACCACTCCGTACAGCGCCGGGGTCACATGCTGGCCGATCAAGTATTCACATTCTTTTACTGTCAGCTGCCTGCCTCTCCCAAACGCATCAATGTAGATGTAGTCAAAGATGTCCAGGTTGGCCCTGTGCCAAGAACACACGCGTCAGTCCCATCTCAGGTCAAAGTTGAGCAAGTCAACATCTAACCCACCATAGCAAGCAGCTCAAATCAGAGACTGAATGTTAACACAGTAGCATTTCTATGTAAAGAAAGTAAGGCCTTGCCCAAAGTTGAAAATCTGACCCTTTCAAGGTGCTGTTAGGACTTCAGAATGCTGATATTTAAGATGAAGAATCCATCAGTATAGTTTTTCAGGGAGATTTGCCCTCAACTCACTGCCAGGGATACCATCAGAAGTTTGATGGATCCTACACACAGATCAGCAGGATCCTGTGCCCTGGGGGATGTACTCAAAGTTAGGGTGCCCTACACCAGGCGTCTTCTGTGCACACAGGTGGCCGCACACCTGCTAAGTGCCCCCATGGCCTCAGGCTGGGCACCTGTGCCCCTGGACTCAACCCCACAGGCGTGCTCATGCCCAGGTGGCAGTGTGCAGTAGACGAGGGCAGTGGGCACTGCCAAGTGTGCTCCATGAGGACCCCTAAGACTGTGAGGTAGGTGTTGGTCTTAGGCAGAGTTGTATTTTTTCCCTAGGCAACGGTTTCAGATTTCTTCCTTGGGTCACTTTAATAACAAGACATTTGTCAATGTTCCAGAATCAAGGAACACTCTTTGGCTAGTTTAATGAGACTAGAACATACACGTTTATGGGTAAAAATATAAGCAAATACAGTGTAGCAATGTATTTAAAAGAATCCAGCCCTGACCAGTGGCATAGTGGATAACGCGCCAGCCTGAGAACCCAAAGGTTGCTGGTTCGATTCCCAGCCAGGGCACATAACTAGGCTGCAAGCCAGGTCTCCAGCCAGGTCCATTCCGTAGCTGGAAGCAGGTGAAAGGCAACCATACATTGATGTTTCTCTCCCTCTCTGCCTCCCTCACTTCCCCTCTCTCTGGAAAACAATACATAAAACCTTAAAAAAAAAAAAATCCATATGATTAAGTTGGATGTACCCTAAGAATGAAAAGGGAGTTGAACATTAAAAAAATGTATTTCAAGCACACAGGACTGGATAAGAAAAACCATATGATTCTAGCAGTAGACAAAAGAGATTTAAGGAAAAAGATCTACTGCCTAGTTATCAATAAAACTTGTAGCAAAACAGGAATTTAGAGGACAGTGTTGATAATCCTAACAAAAGTTACTGTCCCCAAACATCATGCTGGAGGCAGAATTTTAACAGAATTCCATTTACAGTCACATTCAAGGCCAAGGGCTTGCTATCACTGATTGTTTCTATTCACCTCGACTAGAGAGGAACTAAGATAAGTAAATGAAACAAGAACACATTAAGGCAAGAAAGAAAAGAACAAAGGAACCTGTCATAGTTCATAGACAATATGACTGTCTACAGAGAAAAGGCAAGAGCTGACCAATTAATTATTAGCACTCATCATTTATTCAGCAAAAGCACTAAAGACCAGACTTACATCTACGTATCAACCATATCCCTGTACAGGGTCAACACTTAGAAAATGTAACTATAAAAACCACTTACAATATCTACAAAAGTTTAAGGTACTAGGAATAAATCTAACAAGAAGTCAAAGGGCTCAATGAAGAGAAAAAAACCATTTTTGAAAGGCCATTAAAGATGGCTTAAATGTGTGGGTGATCCGCTTGCTGACGCTCAGAGAGAAACACTGGTGATACTCCTCATATTCACTGATGAATCCAACTCAAGTGGCACCAGTGCCTACCAATATCCACGTGGGGGTCCGAAAAACCCCAGGGACTGATTCTAAATCTATGTGAGAGCCAAAGGCACTAAGAACAAACAGCCACGGCGATGGAAGAACTCGATGGGTGTCGCACCCCGAGGTGCGAGGACGGAGGTATAGTGGGTGAAGAACGCCGTGTGGGGCAGGCACAGGCAGGCGAGGAGGGTGCGGGGACAGGGCCTGCTCTCCATGCACTCCCTGTCCGTCTTTCCTGGAGGGGGTTCCAGCTCAGTCCCTGATGGGGCCTCCATGTTAGTTTCTGCCAGGGACCTGGGGTGCTAACAAATTATTTTATTGCTTATTTGAACTGTTCATTTAGCCCAAAACTGTATCACAGTAATAAGTTACCATGGCAAATAATATGGTACTTAGTGTTTTAAATGCTTAGTATCATGCAGAAATCCTTGGTGGATTATTATATAGGCAGTTAAGAATATTTTAAGAGATAATCTGGAGAAATTGGTTGGGTTATTCAGGGAGTGGAAATGGGATGGAAAAATCACTTTTCCTCATTTAAATAATGGAAAAGATTTTATTTGTAAAAGAGGGAAGCCTGTACATACTATTTAAGGACAAAATACATATGTAAGGAACTATAAAAACTTGAATGAAAATAACAACTTCAAACTAACTGCTGGTCACCTCTGGAGAGGAGAGGAGGGACATAGATAGGGATAAGGAAGAATACCCAGGAAGCTCCAACTATACATGTTTTGTTTCTTAAACTATGAAGTAGAAATACAGGGACCAGTTATATTTATTTCCTATGTTTGCATCACAAAGTGTACTAGATGTGTGAAGTGCTGGGTCATCTCATTTAATCCTTCAAGCCAGTGGAAAAACTTAAGTCCCATTTTACAAAGGAAGAAACTGAGGCTCAGAGGAAGCCAAAGTTTGAACCCAGTCTGACTTCCGACCTCAGCTACTTTCTATGATACTGCTCACCAGTTCACCAAAGGGCACCACTAGGAAGTAGTTTCTGTGAACAGGATGTAATTAACTAACTTTGCTCCTTTTTCCTCTACATGGCATTCTCATTTAATGAGAAGGCAATCCACCTGTCAGAAGAGCCATTCCTTGCAGGAAAGTTAGACAAGTGCTCATAAGAGCGTTACACCCAGTAGGAGAGCGGGTGTAAAAGAAGAACACATTCGTTGGTCCCCACAATGCCTTTCAGTCACCAACCTCGCCTGCAAGGAGATGAGAACCCCTGCATCTGCTTTGCTCTGCACGAGGAAGAACTTGGCTCATCTGGTCTCCACCCCCTGCCCCCCTTGTGCAGGGATGGAGGGAGATCTTATGGAAGACTGGAAGGTAAGAGTTTCTTTAAGAACTCTTTGATCTGACCTGCTTTGGGACAAAAGGACTTTGAGATCCATTTAAGTACTTGAATCCCTAGTCCTATTGTTTAAAATGAAACTTCTTGCTTTGAGATAATTGTGTTTGCACAGGCAGTTAGAAGAAAAAAATACCAAGAGTGCCTTTGCACATCAGATGACTGACAGGGATACAGGCAAGAATAGAAACCATCCACCAGCACCCTAGTCCTCTTTTAACCTCCGCTTAGTTGCACTGCCCATCAGCCCAGGAGGAAAGAATTCTTAGGACCCATCCCAACGTGTCACCCATGGCTCACTTTTCTGGGCTTTGGCACCATCTGAGTAAGAAGTGACTTGGGAAGTTGACAGGTTCCAGGGGGACCCCCAACTGCCGGGCAACTGTCATGTAGACCATACACATGCTGATCGGGATCCCTGTTCTGCGGTGCAAAACCTAGAGGAGAACAAAAAATGCTTTAGTATAATTGAAATGAACCACATGTTCTCATTCCTTCAACACCTGCTTTTATTACACACCTACTATATATCAGGCATGAAGCTACATTTGGAGGCTGAAATGGAGGAACCCTTTATTTATTAAATGACTTTAACTTCCATTTTTTTTTACTTCTCGAAGACATGTTCACTGATATTTAGAGAGAGAGGAAGAAAGGGGTCTAGAGAGAAAGAGAGAAACATTGATCTGTTGCCTGCCTTCTGGGCCCAGACTGGGGAACGAACACCCAACCCAGGCACGTGCCCGACCAGGTGCCAAACCAGCAGCCTCCGGTTTACTGGACGACTCCAATCACCCGAGCCACCCTGGCCAGGGCATGTACTTTATTCCTCAAGACCAAGGGTCTGCAAATTATAGCTCCTGGGCCAAATCTGGCCCAACACCTGTTCTTCTACGGCCTCTGTAAGAAGAGTTTTAACTTTTTTTTTTTTTAAATTAATTAATTAATTTATTTATTTATTTTTAATTTTATTGTTGTTGTATTACATCCATCCCTTTTTTTCTCCCCTTTGTCCCCCTCCCCACCCACCCTTTCCCCCCAAAGTCAATCCCACCTGTTGTCCATGTCCATGGTTCCTTTATACTAGGTTCTTATCTAAGCTGCTCCCCTTCTTTGCCTCTGCCTCCCCCGTCCCCCCTACATTTTTTAATGTTTAAAAAACCAGACACATGCTATTTTGTGACACATGAAAATTATTTAAAATTCTAATTTCCACGTGTATATCAAGTTTCACTGGAATGCAGCCACAGTCCCATTTTGTATTGTGGGTGTCTCCTCCCCAGAACTGAGCAGGATGGGACACACGACCACAGAGCTGAACGGTTCACTGTCTGGCCCCGTACAGAGAAAGGCTCACCCCCTCCTTTTTCCAGAAGGAGTTTAAGGCCACTTCAAGGAAAGTGTGTAAGACAGGGAAAAAGACAAGTGGCAGACAGAGCAACAGAACAGGTATGAAAAAGGAGCCAAGGAGGAGGCAAATATAAAATAAGTACCAATGATGGAGCTGCCCACAGGTTTCCTCCCACTGCCCGCAGGCTGGTGCAAAAAGACACACTGGGTGCGCTGCGCAGCTCCGTGCTCCTACAACGCTAGCTGACGCACCTGACTCACAGAAACACCTAGATTCTGGTCAGGACTTCATCTTGAAGTGTTTTAGACAGAGGATACTTTGCAGTGAAACAAAAAATCAACAGTAAATCCTTCTAGCCATGGTAAGAATGAGTTTTACAAGCACTGAGCGAGTGATGAAAGAGCGGCAGTGCCTGTCCTCAATAACTGTACAATTTATCAGCGATGAGCTTAATTACGATTTTTTAATAATTTACCTGGTGCATATATAAGTTTAGGGAGTTGTAGTAATCCATTCGGTTCCCCTTGAACTTCAGCTGCTCATAAAGGACATAGTTCATGGCATCCAGCACCTGGCCCTGGAGTTCTGTCCCCACTACCATGGGGGATTGCCCTGGAACACAGAGACCCTCTCTGAGGACACAAGCACACGTAACGCTGGACCAGTGTCCCCCTCCGCAGGCCCCAGCCAGGGCCTACCAGTGTCTGTTAGAAGCTACCAACCTCATGTATGTAAAGCCCTTTACATGTTCCCTCTGAACATGCGAGTGTGTCGTTCATGGCTGTTCTGTGACATAATGGTGACACACCAGACTTTCCAAGGAACCAGCTACTCCAGGTGTCCTTGTGTACACACAGAGGGTGACAGCCATTCTGTACCTGCCCTGAAGGTCAGGCTGGGGTGGCGGCCGTTGACGCCTCGCAGGGTCTTGCGCACAAGCTCCACGATGCTGCCAAACTGGGCCTGGACGTCCTGGAGGGTGATTTCTGCCAGGGGGTTGCAGTACTGGTCGATAAACACAGCGCCTGCCCGGGAAAGGGAATTATGGGATAAACGCCTATGTTTACCCTTTTCTTATTAGTTTATCATTTACCCCAGGTGCCTGGGGCCGCAGCTCTCTCAAACATCCCAGCAGAAGTTTCCTGTCTGGGCTGTCTGGCCTGCTAAGACACTGGGAGGAAGCAAGAAACGTTCCTAGGACAGAGAAGCTTACACATTACTGTGTCTTTTTCTTACATAAACCAAGCCATTCTCAGAGGTCACAGACTCGAAAAACTGGCATATTTCATATTCTACTGAGAAATACATGCTATGAAGATCTTTCCAGCTACTCTGCTCTCCAATCCCTTATAGTTTAAAACCCAACAACTCTGAAGGTTCTACGACAGTTCTTTAATTTAAACTAAACTAAAGTTGAAAGCTCTCAACAACAGATATGCCGTTCCAACAAACTGCCTCTCCGGGGGCGGGGGGGCCATAAACGGACCCTGAAGGGAACAGTCGGAACAAATCAGGCGACAGCTCCACTCAAGGGCTCTGCCACTCAACATGCACTGGGGACACTGTCTCCGGAAGACCCTTCCTCACTGCCTTCCGTCATTTTCCAACCAGAGGCCTACGGGCCGCCGCCATCATTTGGCTGTAAGACACTGAGTTGGGAAGCCCGAGTCACTTTAAATTCAAGTGGCCTCAAACCTGCTGCTTCCCTTCACTCGACGGCTTAAAAACTCCAACGGCTGCCCAACACTACATCACTGATCTGGATGAGTTACTTGAAAGTGACAGCATGACTATCATTGAAAGCGGAAACAGAAGTCATCAGTTTCATAAATAAGCTACAGGACAATAAAGCCTGTCCAATTATTCTTGACTGGGGAATAAACGAGACAGGTGACTCTCCATCCCAGTATGCCCATGAGAAGATTTCAGTGATGAGGCTATTTTAATGAATTGCAACAGATTTGTCACTTTGTTTTGGATGATAGAGGACATTCACACAAGTAAGTGTCCGTATTAGGCATTGTGAAATGGACAGTGATCATAACGTAAGGGCAAGGAACATAAGAGAATCAGCGCCTTTTGGGGAAATGACTTGTACACACACGAGACAGAAACCATGCAACAGTTTGGTAGCCAGCGCTCCAACATTGGCTCGGAGGTGTGTAGGCCAGAGAAACTCAACGGAAGTGAGACCTGAACTGAACCCGTGGACGGAAGTGAGACCTGAACTGAACCCAGGGACAGGGGGTGGGATTTAAGAGGGCGCAGGAAGGACGAGGGACACCACGGTGAGGACGTGATGAGGTGCATCTGCAGGGGTGTCCATCTCACTTTCACCGGGGGCCACACCTCGCGGTTGCCTTCAAAGGGCCGAATGTCATTTTAGGACTATATAAATGTAACTACTCCTTAACAGTTAAGTGAGCCATGTAGCAAAAGGCGCCGGGCTGGATGAAACCAGGCGGAGGGCCTCGTCTTGGCCGCCCGCACTCTCCAGGTGCCAGCGAGGCCCGCCCGACGCCACCGGGTGCTCTGGAGAGCTTGGTGCGGAGCTCAGGGCTGCCTGACGGAGGGCGCTGGAGGCAGACTCAGCACAGCTGCGCTGCTGGTCACGTGCTGGGGGAAGGCTGGGTCCGGACTGCCCCGCTCTGGCCGGCGGGCTGATGCCCATGAAAGCACGTGCTGCTTACTGGCCTTTGCCGGGAGAGGGCGAGGGCCTGTGAGGCACCAGAACAGAGACGTGACTCAGGGAACAAGCAGAAAGGGGGAAAGGAACTGGGGAACCCTCTGGGAAGAGGAAAGGTATGTATTCCACAACCACAGCTCCTGGGAGCGTTTGAGTAATATGCTAGGCATTTTTAAATTGTTTGGAAAAAAATAAAGTCACATTTTGTTCTCGTTCAACTTGGCAGGAGCAGAAAGCTAGCGCCCGCCTCGCTCCTGTCCACTCGGCTTCCCGGTCCCCACTTCTTGCTAGGGCCAGGCAGGCTCACCGATGTGCCAGGACACAGTGCCCTCATTAAACTCTAACCAGAGGCTACAGGACTTGCTCCAGGCCATACGGAGACAAAAGTGGACAAGCCGACTTCTAATTTTGAAGAGATGCTTCCAAGCTTAGAAAAACAGGGAACTAACCTCATTAGCTCTCAACGTAATCGCTTTGCCCACCTCAATGACCAGCCCACACACGCCAACCTCCAGAAGCCCAGGCAGCACAATCAACTTTCCCGCTGCTTGTTCATCAGGGAGAGTCCACTGCTGCCCTAGGGACACCTTAGCGGCCCATCGAAATAGCGTTGTGAAGCCTCACCTTCAAGGTATGATTCATAGTCATCCGAATGCTGAAGGAAAGCCTTAAGATTATTTAAAATCTTCTGCTGTCGTAGGTAGTACAGGATTTTTTTTGCATAGTACTTCCAGGTCAGTGCTTTCCTGGAAAAGAACAAACAATAAGCTGGTAAAAATTAAGATACTACAACTTTCAGTGATTTATTTTTGACTTCCCGCCCATCATACCATGCCAAGAGTCTACTTCACAAGACATCTATAACTGGTTCCCGATCACATCATGGAGCAAACAGCACCACTGAGGACTTTGCATTTGTAACATTAAATCAGTTGCCCTGAAAGTTAGGAAAGTTATCTGTTTGGCTGCAGATTTACTAAAAAGAAATCCAAGAGAAACCTGACAGGTCAGGAGAACTGGGTGAGTCTCAGGAGAGAGGGGTGAGGCGAATGGGGTCCTCTGCAGGCCCCCTGCTCGTTCCTCCTACACTCAAGGCCAAGGTGATCTCGCTCAGGCTCATGGCCTCACCTACAACCACATGGACGCTCCCCGGCCACGTTCCAGAGGAGATTGCTCCCCTACACTCCACACCCCTGCGTGGAGTCTGATGGGCTCCTTAATGCTCTTCCTCTCCCAGAGTCAGCCTCATCTCCCAGGAAGCAACTCCATCACCCCAGTTAGGCCCCACACCTTGGCGTTGTCCCTCAGTCCTAGCCCACATCCTCCGCGCCCACCGATGCCAAGCTCTGCCAGGAACAGGAGCGGGGCTCCCTCGCTCGGCTAAGCCCCTGCCGCCTCCTGTCTGCACTGCAGCAGTGGCCTCCTCACCCACTGCCCGCTGCTGGCCTGGGCCTCAGGCCCTGCTCCACGTGGCAGCCGCGCTCCAGCTAAGGTCCTGTGCCCAGGTTCTCCCAGGGGTCCTGCCCGCTCAAAGTAAAAGCCCGAGCTCAGTGATGACCTCAAGGGCCCTTTAACTCTCACCCCCTCACCTCTCCAACCTCAGTTACTAGACCCCATCGGTCCCTGCTGCACACCGTAGGTCATTGCACTCAATTCCTTGACTGGAACGTCCTTTCCCTGGAGAATCACACCCCTTTATCTACTATTTGGTCTCTCAATGGCATAGGTTATTGTAAAGGCAGGATAAATACTCATATTTTTCATTTCCCATTTTTCAAAATAAAATTTGGGGTTTACTGTCCTCCAAAGGTGACTGATTAGTGGCTGGGTATTATTGTGAACTCACAGGGCTAAACTAGTTGATTCATTGCAATCCCTTCTGGTTACTGTCTACAATGACACCCCCTGAATTCTCCTGACATGAAATACTGTACTTTCCCTGCTATCTGGTTCCAGGCTTCCAAGGTGCTCCCAGCTCATCTTAGACATTTCTTGTATTAGACTTAGAATTAGTCATTTCTCCAAAACTTTTGGGTACTAGAGATGATCATTCCTAACAGGTCGTTTAAGTACTTTAGACCTTTTCAGTGAACAGAACTACTATATGTCTGTGTACACAACCACACACACGCATCCCTACATATATTTAAGTATAAGGTACTTCATGTATTTACACTGAAATTTCTAATTCAACTATACAGTTTCTACCTTCTTCCATTTTATAGCTGTGGTTTTTTTCTTTCACAAGAATCCTGCTTCTCCAGTTAGGTAGGTCCCTTGCACAGCATGAGGGTTAAGGGCACCAACTGCCCAGGGAGTCAACAATCCATGTATAGCTTAAGCTAGCCTTCTGAACAGTTTCCAACTGCCAGCTGACCCTTGAAAAACCTGGGGTTGGCCTGTGGGATCCCTTGAGCTGTGAAGATCAACTGAAAAAAATCTGCAGTGGAACTACAGTGTCTAAACCAGGGTTGTTCAGGGCCAAGTGTGCTTCCTTGCTTTATGTCACAGCTCTCGCTCTCTCTCTCTCTCTCTCTCACACACACACACACACACACACACACACAGGTGCACAGCAGCTTCAGAACAGTAAGATCAATCATCACATCATCCCGATTACTGAAAAACAGCTAAGTATTCTGCTTGTGTTCGCCCCCATTCTCTGCTCAGGGTTTTCAACGGCTGCATTATTATCTGCCTTGTCAGGGCTTAGGCCGCTACCTACAATACTGACTACCTTACTGTCATTTGGATTTAATTCTACAAATATTAACATTCTTTTAAAGTAAATACATATTTAATATTCATCACTAGTTCTTAGGACTCTGATTCTTTGGTTGTTTGGAGTTCATTTTCTAGCACATTTCTTGGAAGGGCTCCAAAGCCCCCAAGTTTTTACGATTAGATCATTTCTCTGCAGCTCTTATACTTGGGAGTCAGTTTGGCTGGATATACAAATCCCCGGCTGGCATTATTGATCCTTCAGTATACTAAGTATGCTATTTTTTTCTGTTTGGCACTGGGCGTTTCTGTTGAAGTCTGATGGTATGTTGATTTTCCTTTCTTTTTAAGTGACTTTTTTTTTTTTTTAAATCTGCTTGGATACCCAAAGGACTTTTCTATCTTTAATATCCAGTAATTCACTAGTTTTACTGAAATATGTCTCAGTGTTGGCCATTCAGGTCAATTTTCTCAGGTACCGTACGCCCTTGCAAAATATTGTCTAAATCTTTACTGCTGGGTGCACTTTTTAAAGCCCACACAGAACACCATATATGCAAATTGTTTTCAAATAGCCAAGAATGGTGCTTTAGCATTTATAGAAACTACCCTTTTCCCTTTCTATGTTTTCTATATGCAAACAAGGATTTGCCAGAAATAAATACAAGTCGTGTTCTACATTGAAAAGGGGCATCCCAAAGTATTTAAAAATGTAACAGTGTGACAATATCCCTTGTTATCTAAGTAAAAAACCCTGTTTTAAGCTCAAAAAGTATACGAGAGGTCAAGGGGTAACAAATCTATATTTATTTCCAAAAAGACGATAGTAATGTATGTTTTTACTGGCTGTGCATATTCAGTCTTTTTTGCCAATCTGATAAGTTAGACGTGGTATTTCAGTATTCTTTGACATTTCTTTGAAGAGTAAACGTAAAGGTCTTTCTACGTGATGCCAGCCACTTGGATTCTCTCCTCTGTAAATGTCACCCTCCTATCCATGTTTCAACTTGTTCTTGGAAATGTTAAGAATTCTCTTGACGTTATGGTTCCTTTGGACATACTGAGTTATCTTTTTAATTGAAAAGCTATCTGCCCATATTCTTTTATTGCTTCCATGTTACCAGTCTTGGTTGAGGAGGTCTCCCTACACTGTACACAAAATCTATTTTCTCAAAGGGTTCTCACTGTGATACACTTTAGATTGTTTAATCTTGGAATTTAGTTTTTATATATGATGCAGTTTTATTTTCTTCCAGATGAATAATCAGTCATGTCTTAACAGCATTCATTAATTAGTCCACCCTTCTCCCTCTGAGTTTAAAATAATCATATTATCTTTTATGCTGGGACATGTTCCTGAATTGCCCTTTGCCATGAACATGGCTATCAATTTTTATTTAAACACTGCATTGTGTTTTTATGACAGTTAGCTTTACAATATGTTTTAGTACTAGTGATGAAAGTTCCCCATTGTCATCGTTAAAAAAAAATTTTCCCTGGCTCTTCTTGTGAGTTTACTCTTCTGTGGTGATGCTCTCCAATTAAAACACATACACATGAAACTCTCCCCTCCCAAAACTCTTGCTGGATCCTAACTGAAGTGACAATAGGTGTATGTATTAATTTGGGAAGAAGAGACATTTTTTGTGATGGCCTTCTCATTCAGGAGCATGTTCTTATTTTAATGTGCTTTTCAACAATATTCCACCGTCTGATGTAGAACACCCATTGCCAGGAATCTTTACCGACAAGTGAACCCACTGCAACATCACCTACCACAGTAACAAAGAAGTGGAGAAGAAAGTGGTTACCCATCAATATGGGGTGGTTAAGTAAATTGTGGTCAATACCACAAAATGGTATGCAGACACTAAAAAAATGAATTAATTTTTTTTTTACCAGTTGATTAGGACTGAGTTCAATAAGGTAATGCTGAATGAGAAAAAACATATAGAAAAGTACCTATTTTGTGATCATAATTTTGTAAAATAATGATCCCCCTTGGTCTCCACAGCTATCAATCAGTGCATATGAGCATAGAATATAACTTGGTGTGTCATTATGAACTGAAGGGCTGGGGGCAGGGGAAGGCCAATACAAATGGGGTAGGGAGGAAGGGAAAAATCAGAAAAATAAAAAACCAAAGTGTGCACTAAAGCTCACATAAAAACTAAACAATAAACTCAATATGTATATCACATTTATATAGGTAAAAGTATATGTGTATATATGTTAAAAAGAGAGCCCAGCTTTTATTTTTAAGACTGCACAATACTGACTGTTAGATCATACTTCAATTCATTTATAGATAAACCAAAATAGAAACGGGAAAAATGACCTCTGGTTCTGAACTCATCCAAGGCCTAGAATAGAGACACATCTTACCTCTCCCCTACAGTTGTTCCACTGATAAATATTCCTCCCTCCTAACCCCCCTTAGAAACAAGAAAAGTATCTATCATAAGGCCATTTGTGAGGTATTGCGCAATGACCCCTTTTAAGGAAGATGCTAAACTAATGTTATCTCCCATCACCTGTCAAGCTGCTAGAACTTGTGAAGCACAAACCCTTTCTCATAGGTAATTTAGGGTGGGGCCAGGTCACCTTTCAGGCAAACTGGTAATTAACCCTCAGAACAGAAAACAGGAGTCATAAAAATTGTTTAAGCAACAACCAAGAAATAATGGATTCCTCTTGATCAGAAGAGGTAAAAGAAAGGCTCAACCAAATATCTATAATGCTCAATGGCCAAAGTAAGATTATTTCTTACACGAATTCAAAAATTGTACAAAGTTATCCATTAAATTAAGACATGCCTAAGAAATTATTTAATAAATATTCAAGGCATGACAGGCAAATTCTGTGGTCTTAAAAAGACAGGTGATAACAAAAGAAGGATAATTTATATTACCTAAATGACATAATAGATACAAGTGCCGAGAGCAGAGTATTTGACCCATAGTAGGACTAAACATGTACTAATTCTCTTCTTTTCAAAAGGATTTTTGCATGGTTTCCTTAAACATCAACTGTGTCCGTGTACTTACCTTATATACACAGAACTTTTAAAAAATATAACTGTAGCAACACATGAGATAGTTGGAAACACATGTTCCAAGCTTCTGCCATATATAAACCATAGCAATGAATTCTGGGGTTATTATAAAAACAAAAAAACCAAGAAAAAGCCAAACCAAAAAACAAACAAACAAACAAATCCTGCTATAATAACTTGGCTTACCTTCCTTCCATATTTAGGATACACACCAGTTCATCCTCAAAAAATATCTCTGGTCCCTCAAGATTCTCAATGTCACTAAAACCATTACAAGGGACCTATGAGGAAAATGTACACAAACAGGCCTCAATAATGAGCAATAACGTTGTGTTCATGCTCACACACAAATCTCAGTTGCAAAGATAGAAAGCTGTTTTCATGGAAGTGGTAACAGCTATCCCATACTATCTTGTATCGCCTACCATGGGTGGGGGAAAAAACATGCAATGTGATAATTTGTTCAGATCTTGTTTAATGTAAATTAATTACATTTTTCATAGGCTGAAATTTCTGAAACTTGTAACTCAAGGAGTGTAATATAAAGGAAAATAGCTCTGCAACAAGAACTAGAAATACTACACTGAATTCATAATACTACTTCATGCCATGTGTGCTCTCCTCAACTAGGAGGAAAGGGGAAGAGGGAAAAGTCTAGTGCTTCGGGCTCCTCAACCCACTGGGCATTTTTTTCCTCTGTAAATTGAGGTGGTGGTACCAATGAGCTGCAAGATCCCCTCAGGTTAAAAGTCTATTACTTCTCCCACTTTTCCTTTTGAAGAGAGCCAGGAAATTTCATGACAATCTGTGTGTATTCAAGGAAAACAGGAATACAAGGGTCCTGAATCAAAGTCATCAGTCACCCACTCACAGATCAATCTTAAGTAGACATCTGCTATGTTTAAAGGCATCAACATGTTTCTAATAAGAAGTAGTACAGCAATATCTTTTAAAAACTTGTCACCCTGGTGGGTGTGGCTCAGTGGACTGAGCACCAGGCCTGTGAACCACAAGGTCCCTGCCTGATTCCCCCTCAGGGCACATGCCTGGGTTGCAGGTGAGCCCCCAATTGGGGGTGCACAAGAGGCAACCACACATCCATATTTCTCAACCTCTCTTTTTCCCGCCCTGCCCCCCTCTCTAAAAATAAACAAATAAAATCTTAAAAAATAAAACTTTTCAGAGATAATGAATGCAAGACAATGTACTTGAAGGAGTAATCATTCTGATTTATGGACAGCTCTTAATCCTGTTATCTTAACAAATCATTCAGTTCACTGCTGGCTGGAACCTGCCAAGCCTGAGTGAAGGGCTGTATTAATTTCATCAATCCTTTTGGGCAACATTTATAGTGTTCAATCTTTGATGACCACCTCCCCAATCACGTGGAGGTTGCAAAAAAATACGGTTAATCTACCTGTAGGAAAATAAGGCTGATCTGGATCCCCTCTCCCCTGTGCCGCCGGCCCCTCCCTTGCTGGCCACCCCCATTCTCTCCCTGGCCTCAGAAAAGTAAGGCTGGCAGGGACAAATGGCTTCATGTTGTTGGACAGGAGGGAAAGGACACAATGACTCTTGCAGCCATCTAAATGAGTAAGAGATTGTGAGAGCATTGAAAAGGGAAATATCAAAAAAAGCTGGATGAGCTAATGCCTCTACAGCCACACACACACACACACACACACACACACCACCGGCCAGTCCAAGGCTTAGAGCTTGGATACCACCAGGTCCTTACGTGCTCTGAAAAGAACCTCTTGGAGAAGGAGGCTACAATCTTCCGGGCTTCCACCCCAGCTTTTTGCCGAACTTTATACTCCTCCAACCAATTGACGTAGTCGGTGGGACTGTAGTGATTCATCAGAGAAGGCCACCTACAAGGAAAACAACACCCCCCCCCACCGCCGCCGGCTGACCATTAACGGAGAGTTGCAGGCCGGCAGGCCGAATTACAGGCAGCCTTGGAAAACAGGGAAAGCTGTGCGATTTGGTGGGCAGGGGGGCCCTGCCGAGGGACCCAGTTCAAGTCCCCACCCGGGCACACACAATCGCTCACGGTGTGACCTTGGCACCGCCCTGTGAGCCCCATGCCTCCATTCCCCACCTGTAAAATGGGAACAGTTGTAGCAATAATAACGAGAGCGACGACAACATGACAGTTAACATTCACGGGGCGCCTCCTAAGAGCTGCGTCCCGAGTAAATGGCTCCCGGCACATCATCTTATTTAATAACCACCGTCAAACATAGCTCTAATTATCGCCGGAGTGGATGAAGGCGGCTGGAGAAAGGGAAGTCTACCCCAAGGTCATACGGCGAGGATGCCCGGACCAGATTCTATCCCAGGACCCAACCCGGACTCTCTGCTCTCGGCCAGCAACCGGCGGATGCTGCGCCCGCTTCCCCTGCGGGCTGGTAGGATCGCTGCATCCCGGGATTCACGTAAACATTTTGGCACCGAGTAGGGCACAAAAGAAGCACTCGGAACGGACTGCCTGTGACACTACCTTCGTCATCCGTTTAGCGAGGGCCCAGCTGCAGGGAGCTTCCCAATGCGCAATTTGGGCACCGGAGGGTCCGCGCCGCACGGACCCGAGGGGCCAGCGGCCTGGAGGCCTTTGTCTGTCGGTCCCCGGGAAGGGTCCGGGGTGGCATCGGGGGTGAGGTCCGTGCGCGAGTCCGGGGAGGCAGGCGGCGGCTCCGGCCGGCCAGGCCCGGGCCCCGGGGCGCAGAACGGGGCACGAGTGGCGGGGCTGCGGACTCACCTCACCCGGAACTGCTCCTTCCACACCTTCCCGCTACTCTGGCACAGCTCGCGCAGCCGCCGGCAGGTGCTGGCGATGCAGCTGATGTCCCAGGCCGTCAGCAGGCCGGTGCACAGGATGTGCTCCAGCACTTCGCTCGGCAGGTTGGCCAGGCAGCTGAAGCCCTCCGCGTCGTCGGGCATGGCCTCCTCCGCCTCCAGCGCCGGCACCACTTCCATCGGGCTGTCGACCGCTGCCTCCGCCATCTTGTCCAAATACCTGCGCCGCGCGCGCGCTCTGGGGATACCCTCTCCCTGGCCCCGCCCCCGGGCTCACGGGGCGGGCCCAGGGTCGCCCCGCCCCGCCCGCAGCCACACCCCCTGGGCCCGGCTGCTCCGGAGAGCGCCGCTCTGCGGCGAAGGGAAAAAACGCATTCGGAAAAGAACTGCGCGGGGGCTTTGGAGCCGCGAACCAGCCAAGATCGCGTCCATCTTTCCTGCACGCGTCCAGCGCTTCCTGCGCCTGAGCTCGCCGAAGCGTCCCGATAACCCTACAAACTCCTAGTCCCCGCCAAATTACACATGAGGAAACTGAGGATTCAGGGAGAGATGCAGGCCGGCTCAGAGTCCCTTGTCCTACCTAGATTTCAATCCAGACTGGCTTGGCTTTTCCTCGGCCATGCTGTAAACCAACATGCCGTAATCCTAACAAATTGAACACCCTTGCTCAAGTTCTGTGCCAAGCACCTCACTTATGGTCTTCAAGGACCCCTCAGTTCAGCCCTCTCTCTGGGGGGTGGGGGTGGGGAAGGTTTGCCTTATTTATAACCCATTCTATGGATAAGGAAAACAAAGCTCGTAAGGGTGGTGTCACTGGTTCAAAGTCACAGAGACAAAAAGTGGTAGAGCCTGGATTTGAACCCTTAAAGTGTGGGTTGGTCCTCTTCGTTGCCTGAATTTTTTAAACTAAGGCTAGTTTACTGCCAAGCCCAACACTGTGTGTCCTGGGGATACCCAGGTGAGTAAGCAGGTGTCCTTTCCTCTCAGGAGCTCAAAGTCCATTTGTGGGGACACACAGGTATAGAACAATCTGTTATCAGTACACGGAGGGCTCAATAAAGTACCCCTACCCCAAAATGGAATAGCAGAATGTCCTGAGACAGTTGAACTAGTAAAGTTACTCTCAATGGACGGTGTTAAGCCATTCATGGCTCTCTGTTGCCCTTAGAAATAACCCTAAAATCCCTAACATGGTTGCAAAGGGACAGACCCCTATCTACCACTCCGAGGCTGGCTGAAGCCATTCTCCCCCTCAGTAATCACATCCCAGCCACGTCAGTCTCTTTCCTCCCACACGTACACTCTTCCCACTCCTGGCGTGAAGTTCATGTCAACAATCACTCCTTCCAGCTGCTTCTCCTCTTCCTCCAGGTCTCCCTTCCCTCATCCCAGCCTGGACTGAGACTTAATGTAAAATTGTTTAACTCGTGTCTTTCCCGCTAGGTCAGAAGCAACTTCAGAATCAGGACTGTCTGGATGCCCAGTTATTTGGCACAGGCCCTATCCACGGCCGATCCTCAATATTTGTCTATTGTAATTGTCTAACCAGTTATTTAGCTGGAGTAAGTTACTTTGCCTTGCTGAGGCCCAGTTTCTCATCTGTAAAATGGGGAGACAGTAATAATGCTGGCTCCCTGGAACTGTTGAGTGAATTTGGTAAGCACATTCATGAAAAACATAGTACAGTGCCTGGCGCAAAGCATGTGCTTGGGTGCTGAGAAGTTGCTTCATGGGTCTAGGTTTTATCTTGAAGCGATGGAAATGTCTTAGAACTAGGTAGATAGAGGTGGTGGTTGCACAACGTTGCAAATGTCCTAAATGCCACTGAAAATGCCCTTGAAAAGGCTGAATTTTATGTTCTGTGAATTTCCTCTCAATAAATGCATTTAAAATGTGTTAGTGCTGGCATTCGTTAGCTGGAGCTGCCATAACCAAGTGCCACAGCCTGAAAGTTATTTTTTCGTAGTGCTGGAGGCTGAAGTCTGAGCCAAGGTATCACCCACTGGGTCGGGGTTTTTTTTCTCAGGTCTCTCTCCTTGGCTTGTAAGTGGCTGTCTTCCTGCCATCTTCACATGGTATTTGTGTGTGTGTCCTAACCACTGTTCTTACGAGGACACTGGACCTTTTGATCAGGACTCACCCTAATGATCTCACTGAACTTTAATTTTCTCTTTAAAGATGCTGTCTCCAAATAGTCACGTAGGGTTAGGGCTTCGGCATGAGAATTTGGGGGCCAGGCCACTGCAGTCATCAGAACAGAAAGATTTAGAGGAGCCCTGGAGGCAGGCAGATCTGGATGGACCTTCCTGGTTTGCCACATCTCAAAACACTGACTCACCTTGACCAGTGCGGCCCCACCCTCTCCCTAGGGCTGCTCCTTCTCAGTCCCCTTTGCAGTCTCACCCAGATGATACTTGTTGGTGTGTCAGGGGGCACAGCAAGGGGCCCCTCCTTTTCCCCTTCTCTGCCCTGTCTGTCATAGGAATGACAACAACCCAAAGCCAGCTCAAATGTTCTCATTTCTCTCTTCAGTTTAGCCTGCGCTCCTTTGAGATCTAGGTTTGCTCAGCCACCTGATCACTGACCCTCCCTTTGGGCCCCTGAGACTGAGCTTATCCAGGGTGGATCTCACATCCCCACCACCTGCTAACCTTGTCCCTCCCAAAGGTTTCTGCCTTGGGAACACCTCACTATCCAAGTCCCCCTACAAGTTAACATCTCGGCACCTTGGTTTTTTCACCTATAAAAATGAGGAAAACAATAGAGTGTCCTATTAAGTGAAACAGTGTGTGTGTATATATATATACATATATATATATTACCATTAATGTACTGTTCTCAACCACCGCACATACTGTACTGACCCTCTGTCAGGTTCTGCAGGGCCTGGACAGAGGGCTAGAATTTTATCAAAAGTGTACTGGGAAGCATTATCCACATTCAAATACCCAACAGAAGTCAAGTTCTCTATGTATCCATTTTGGGAACAGAGAAGCAATTTTCCTTTCCAAAAGGTCCCTCCTGACATTTCTCTTATCTGTCTCCTCAGCCACAGTCCCGGTGCGTGTCTGTCCTGTAGCCCCTCACTCTTCTCCTGGTTTCCCCCACCAAGCCCCCCGCCCTGGGAATGTGAAAACAAGCTCCCGTGACACTCAGACCTTGACAAACAGTTTCCAGTGCATTACGGGGAAGGCAGGCCCCACAAATGATTAGTAAGCTGTCCTTATGAATGACCATTGATAATCCCCACCCTCCGCCTGTTTCTCTGTCTTCTGATCAAAGGTGACCAAACGTTGTTGGGAAAAAACTTAAAATTTCCTGCCAATCCAGAAAACCCTCACCACAGTTCTACCAAAGAGGAACAGTTTTACTGTTGAACAAGCATTAAACCACACGGTGATGTGCATCACAGGTAACCTGTTGTCGAGGTGACAATGACAGAGAGAAATCCCACTCTTTTCCTAGCCACAGCCACACACTGCATTGTGTATGTGCTCTCGAGATCAATGGTAACTGGTCCTCGGGTGAAAAGACCCAGCTACACCTTCTCTAGTTCATCCTAAGCTTACCTGGTAGGTGGGGTACCCACTTTGCTACTTAATTGCTTTTGTCTCAAGGAATAAGAAAACTTGCCATGTTTATGACAAACGGGGTGCCCAGGGAGGGAGAGATTCTACCTGCCCCCAAATTTCATTTCAAGGAAATGGTTCCCCGGCCTCCAAGAAAAACTTTCCTGGGTTGTCATACTGGCAAGAGCCTTCTTCTTTTTTCTTTTTCTTTAAGATTTTCAGACTGTAGTACATTCGTACAATGGGCCATTACCCAGCCATCAAAAGCATAACATCCTGACCCAGACTACAACCTGGATGAACCTTGAAAACATGACGTCAAGCGAAAGAAGCCAGGACGCGAAAGGGCAAATACCACATGATGCCATGAGATGGAAATACCTAGATTAGGACAATTCAAAGGGACAGAACATAATTATAGGTTACCCGAGGCTGGGGGAAGGACAGGTATTGCTTAATGGGGACAGAGTTTCTTTCTGTTCAGGAGGATGAAGTAGTTCTGGGAAGAGCTTATGGAAATGATTGCACAACCTTGTGAAGGTCCTTCCTACTGTCCAGTTGCCTTCTAAGAATTAAGTGGTACATTTTCTCCTACGTCTATTTTACCATCAATTTAACAACGAGCACACACGGAACAGATTTCCACACCTATCAAAGACAGGAAAGACACACGTGCCTGTGATTTCTCCAGGAAATGCTCTAACAGAGGAAAGGGGAATAGGTGTCTTTCCCCTTTGGCCACAGGGGAAATTCTGTTTTAAAATTTGCTTCATGGGACCCTCTTGCTGAATAGGCATCCATATCTAGCTGGGCACTGGTCCCCATTATCCTAGAACCTGCTAAAATCATCTAGCACACACCCAAATCCTATAGTAATCCCCTGTTGGCCTCCTGTGATCTGGTCCCCAGTTTCTCTGGTTCTCTGGGTGCCCTCCTCCTGCTGTAGGAGGCTGATAAGCCTTTGTGTGTGTGTGTGTGTGTGTGTGTGTGTGTGTGTGTGTGTGTGTGTGTGTGTGTGTGTGTGTGTATTGTTGCTCTATCCCCGTTTATCTTTGGCTGGAGGACATGAACATTCCTCTCCCATGAGATCTCTGCAATCTAGCTGGACAGACCGTTTCAACTCCCTTCCACCTCTTCAATGGCTTTCCTTCTTTTTCAAATAAACACTGTATCTTTTCCCTTCTGGTCCATCTCCCCAGAGTCTTCCTCCCACCTGAGGGGCTTGTTAACACACAGGGCTCTCCTAGAGGGTGGGCCTCCCAGCGCCCTTAGGTTCCAGCTCAAGGCCTCGTCTGCAGAGGTACATGCCTGCTGACCACAGACCTCTGTCTCGTGCCCACCTGGGACCCCCTTCTTTCGAACCAGTACACATTTCCACGCTGCCACCGTACACATGTTGGGGGATTACTACATACATTCACCCACCCACACAGGCAGATGTAGGTTTTGTCATTCCTGTTTGGAGGCCCTAATTTTAGAAAAGAAATTGCCAGGGATGAGTTCCTAAGTCAATAGGAGAGACTTTACAAAAGACAAGAACAGGATGGGGTCCTGCTAAGAGACGAGCCTGAAGTCCAGCTTCATCAGCTTGATGGCAAATAGGTCTCTTTCTATAAAATGGTAAACCACCAGCCCTGTCTGCTGTGGCTCGGTGGGTTGGGCATCAGCCTGCAAAATACAAGGTGGCCGGTTTGATTCTCAGTCAGGGCACAGGCTGGTTTTGGGTTCTGTAACGGGTAGGGATCCATGTTTCTCTCCCTCTCTTTCTCTCTGCCTTCCCCTCTCTTAAAAGTAAATCTTTTTTAAAGCTCTTAAAATTGTAACCTCCATGAAAGCAGGGCCCCTTGTCCAATCTGGCCCAACTATGTGTGGTATTTATGGTATGTCCTGGCTGGGTGAGAAGCTCTATCCTGTGGACACATCCTTCAGACTGCCTAGCCAACCCCTGTACAAACACGACTTGCTCCATACTTTGCTCTGGTCTCCCAAAGTCACCTTATTGATGAGGCCTTCCCTGACCAGTTTATCCCGTCCCTCTGCCTGGCTTTGTTTTCAGCACCATGTAACAACCAGCTGATGGCTTCCCTCCTTCCAGTACAATGTGAAGGAGCCCTGGTGGGTCTCAGGGCCCACAAACAGGCCTGACAATAGTAGGCTGCCATGATGTTTCTCCTGAATGTCCGAATGAATCCTGTAAGCACAATTCCACTGAGCTGAATGTGCTTTGCATATGCAGTGGACCAGCGTCTTTCAGGGCCCCAGGGCAGACTCAGATAGGCCTCAAACAGGTTTGTTTGCATTATAATCCCTAAAAGGGGGGGAGGGGGGGTAGGTGCAAAAGTAGGTGTGCGGTTGTAAGGACATGAATTTATTCTTGTATCACTCCTTATGAATGATTATTTATTTGTATCACAACTGCACACCTACTTTTGCCCACCCCTGGACTATATGTACGTGGGTTTTCTCTTTGTCCACATACCACCAAGCAATTCTCCCACACCAGCTGGGGCGCCTGCCATTCAGCTCAATTCTGACACAATGACCTGGAGAAAGACTCAACGGGTTAAGGTTCAGACCTACCGGACTGTCCCCTGTGTTGTCCTTGGTACCACCTGTGCTTCTGAGGGACCAGCTACAGATTGGAGGTTCTCCCAATGCCCTCCTTGTGTTTGATTAACTTGCTACAGTGGCTCACAGAGCTTGGGGGAACATTTTACTTACTAGATTACAAGGACCTACTTCAGAAAGAGCCGGCGGGGAGGTGAACGGGGCGCGGTCTCGGGAAAGGGCGAGAAGCTGCCACGTCATCCCCATGGGCAATGCTCTCCACGCCCCTCCACGCACCCACCCACCCCAAAGCTCTCTGAACCCTCTTGAGTTTTTATGGAGGACTCATTACAAAGGCACAATTGATTAAATCATAGGTCTCCGCTGATTCAACCTCCAGCCCCTCTGCCTTCCCCAAGGTCAGGGGGTGGGACTGAAGCTTTCAACCCTTCCACCACCTGGTGGGTTCCCTGGGTCACGAGCCCCCATTCTCAGGGCCTTTTCATAAGTCACTCATTACCATAAACTCAGGTGTGTTTGAACCGGCTTTGTTAAGAATTACAAGACTCCTTTCTTGGCTCTTATCACTGAGGGAATGATTTCCAAGGGTTTTAGGAGCTATGTACCAGGATGGGGATGAAGTGGATACTTCTTATTAATCATAATACCACAACGATCTCATATGGCAGCTGTAATTAAGCAAGACATTTTGCGATGGGGGAAATTACCCTGGACAATGGAATCACCAGAGTCCTTCTAGGCAGGGTGACAACAGAAACAGAGGTTGGAGCGCTGCTGGGACATAAGCCATGCGGGAAGCATCTAGAAGCTGGAAAACATACAGAAATGTGGCCTAAAAGGCAGCTGTAAGAAACAAATAGATTTTACTTTTCTATTGCTGTGTGGACTCCGTACCCCAACTTCGCGGTTTAAGACAGCACACACTTATTTGTCTAACCCTGGATGTCAGAAGTCTCAAAGGGGGTCTTTGTGGCTAAGGGAAACACGTCAGCAGAGCTGCACTCCTTCTGGTCAAAACCTGTTCCTGTTCTTCTCCAGCTCGTGGGGGCTGCCTGCATCCCTTGGCTCAGAGCTGTGCCGCCCAGACCTACACGGCAATCACTCTGAGAGCCGAGATTTCGTGATTGCTGCCCACGTCACTGTGGCAACAGGTTAGGATTCCACAGAGGCCGACGACACATGGACACACTCATGCTGCTCTCACACAGCAAGACCTGCGGGTGCTCAGGGGCTGGTACAGACGGCGAGTCTAGTTGGGAGGGTGGGACCCTGAAAAGCCCTCGTGTGAATCGGACCCTCCACTGTACACGTGGGCCCAGCCAAGGTTGGGGAGAAGGGGGGCTTTTCAGGTAGGGAGGCAGAAGCAAAGGCCAGGCAGACGGAGCACGGAAGCCGTGTTCAGAACTATTCAGGCAAATTGCAGAAGGGGGGGTCTTGTGGGAAGCGGGGAAGGAAGAGAAGCAGAGAAGCTTGCGCCCAGAGTGGGCAAAGCATCTTGGCTGGTCCCTGGTGGCACTGACTGCCTTTGAGCAAAGGAATGACTGGGTGGAAGAGATGCTTCTGGAAGGGCAGGGTGAGCAGTCTGTCTCCTCCCAGGCTTTTCCAGCAGCTCCTCTGCGAATAAGCTGCATTTCCATGAGTGACTCTTTTTCAAGCCTTCCCCACAAAACCGATCCAGTTCCTCAGCACACAAGGTTTAATGACGGGCAGACACCACCCCCTGAGTCCATAGCAGGCGGGAGGCCAGGAACGCGAGCGCAGCAGAAAGCGGAAAGCAGACCTCGCCACCCTTAAAGACCTCAAAATTCTTAGACACAAGTGAGGGAGGAGCTGAGTCGGCCTTTGGAGAACAAGGTCCAACCTCAGATCTGAGTTCTAGCTGAGAAAACAGAGATGCATAGAAGTCAATCAACCAACACCCCTGCTCCCTTCCCCCTGTCACTTGACCGATAACTGGCTTTGATCTTCGATTTGATCTTCGTTCACAATCGGACGTTCCTCCAGAGACTCCTTGCTCAAGTGATTTCCTTTTGGTGACGTGGGTTGAGTTCTATCTATATTGATCCGCCTGATTGTAAATACTTCCTCTGTTTTTATTCTTTTGGGGATTTCGCCAAGGATACAACAAAAAAGTGTATTTTTACTATTTAACTTACTGTGAAGCCCAATACAGTCTTAATTTTTTTTTTTAATATGTTGATTTGAGAGAGAGAGAGAAATGTGGATGTGGTGTTCTACTTATTTACAAACTTACTGGTTGATTCCTTTTTGTGCCCTGACTGGGCATCAAACCTGCGAACACTGGTGTAGCAGGGTGACACTGTAACCCACTGAGCTACCCAGCCAAGGCCACCCAAAATCCTTTGACTCAAAATGCTGTTTCCCTCCAGCCCCACTTGTTTCCCACTCCCTTCTCTTTTGGACGTATGGCTGGGAAGGTTCTGTTTTGGTGTAAACTTGGGTTTTTCACCCTATTGCCAGGTGATAGAAGCCCCCCTGTCCCCAGCCACCTCGGAAGCTGGGACTAGGCTCATGAATGATGCAGGGGTGATGGTTAAAAATGTAGCAGGTGTCAGATCTTACTCCCAGTGAACGCTAAGGGACAGGTGCGGGGAGAGGCCAGGAACAAGGGGCTCCTGTGATGGCCAGTGGGCTGGGGAGGCCTGCAAACCAACCCAGTGCCTAAGTAGCTGATGACAAATGACATCAACATGGGACAGTTTGAGCTTCAATAGAAAGTTGGAAGGAACTAGGCTATGGGTCCTAGTTGATCTACTCCTGTGTCTGAAACCAAGGGTCCTTAAGCCTTGGAGTCAACTTAGCTTCAAGTGTTAGTTCTGGAAAGTTCTTTCTCTCTCTGCCCCTCCCTCGGAGACCTGGCCTTTCCCCTGGAAGCTTTGCAACCTCTGAGGCAGCTGAAGACCAGAGCCTGGGCGTGAGTAACCATCACAAGGTCCAGCGAGAGATAACATCTTGACCTAAGTCCTGTTTCTGTTCCCAAACCTGAACACGAAACAAGCCCCCGGCTAACTTTCCAATGGAACCAGACACAGACGCCAGACCGGACCTGGGAGCCTTCCTCCAGACCAAAGGAATGAGGACCCGCATCTTACCCGCCGCCAGGCGACGACCCACATGACCTTTAGTCCCCTTACCTGTGCTGTCTTGAGACATGTTTGCCGCATGTACCCTGTGACCTACACACCATGGGGAGTTGGGGCTTCGGGGCGCTGGCTCCCCACTCCCCTTGATGGTCAAATAGCCACTCTTCCCCCAACCGCAGTTCTCAGGGTTCAGGGTTTGGCTCTGCCAGCCCGGAAGGATGGACTTTCTGCTCTGTACCATAGGGCTGTTCTGTTCCACCTCATTCCCTTCCACTCAGGTGGTGTTTTTAACCCATTTAATCCAATCTCAATGCAGTGACTTTGAAACAATCAGCTTATTTTACAGTAAAGAAATGAAGGTCCAGGGAGGCTGGGTAACAGCCAAAGTCACACAGCTGGGAAGTGGAGGAGCCGGGATATGATGCACTGTGGCAATCCGGGTCTCTTAGCAGCAGCCCTGGGTGGTGGCTAAGAACACAGATTCTAGAGCCAGTCAGCGTTCCAACTCCCCCTCTGATGCTTACTGTCTCTGTGGGCCTTGCTCAAGCTGGCCCACCCCCTTCTGCCTCGGTTTCCCAAGTTTTAAACAGGGGAGAGCAATGATAGCATGTCCAAAGGTTCTGGGGAACAGTAGTATTTCACCACTGCTAGCCATTATTTTCATTAACAACTCCTGCGGGCAGTGTGGAGCCAGGCAGGGTCTCTATCTGCATTCACGGCTCCCGGAAGGTCACCTTCAGAGCTCCCTTCAGGGTGGGCCGCAGTTTCAGGCAACAGTGCAGCTCATGCTTTCCCCCTGACCAGCTGGTCTGCTTCTCCACCCCCCACCTCCTTGACCCTCTTTTCCCCAACCCAAGACCATTCCCCAATCAGCCTCCCCATACCTCCGCCTCATGGTGGGCTTCCTGGGGGGCCCCTGGCCTTGGGAGAGTGGGCGAAGGCATGAGAAATTCCAAGCAAACCAACAAAAGACAGCAGCCGGTCAAGTTGAGTCCATGTTTTAATATGGTAACCATAATGCAAACAGGCATAAGTAGACTTGGTTGATTCCATCCACAGGAGACAGGACGAGACGGAGAAAGCATGCGGCGAACAGCCTGGGCAGGCTCGCAGAGGGCATGGGCGGGTGTCAGCCGTGGGGCACACGGGGCACGTGGCGGGGGGTAGCAGCATCAAGAGCTCAGAGGTAGGGGGAAAGCCCAAGTCCGTGACAGCCTGGGTGGCATTGCTCTGTCCGCCAGCCCGGTTCCCCCAGCCCTGAATGGAAACCTACGGGCACAGCATGGTGAGCATGCCCCTTACAGAAAATCACTGCTGAGCCCAGGGTGGGTCTCACAATCACGAGGACAGCACGGCCACAAGGAAAACAGGGCAGAGGCAGGAGGCAGGGTGCGGAGGGCATTAGGCCTCTGTGGGTCTTAATCAGGCGGATGCCAAGGGCATAGCCTGTTATTGAAATGGAACTGTCATCCTTCTGTCTGGGAGGGAGTTGGTGAAACCAGGCCTTTTCATCTCTCAAAACTCTTTAAATCCCAGGTGGGTGGTGAATAACAGAGACAAACCCATCAGGCTGAGAAACGCGCGGCTTGCCCCTGGCGACTCTGGGTAACGTCCAAGGACACATTTGGTTGCCATGTTTGGGGGGCAGCTCCTGGCTGCTCAGCACCCTCCAGTGCCCAGGATGGCCCCCCAAACACAATTCTCCGGCCCTTGGGGGCTCCTGCAGCCCAGGAGCCAAGTCTGGGCGGCACTGTGATATCCTGGAGCCATTTTCTAGAAGACGGTGGTAAACAGCATCTTACAGTGGATTTGTTCCTGCCTGTCCAGGTCACCTTGAGAAGAGCCAACTGCTCAGATCTTCCAGGACAAAACAAACTCATTTATACGTACTAAGGCAGGTTTACTCCTGACCATCTTCCTGTGTGTGACTTTGACAAGAGACCCTGAACGGATCTGCTTCCCTAGGTCCTCCCATCAGAGTCGTGTCTGAGTGTGGGGAGAGGCAGCTCTTCCTCGACACCCCTTGGCCACCAGCAGGGACTGGAGAGGCTGGGCAGGTGTCAGCCCCCAAAAGGCCAAATGCAGGTTCATGGGGGCCATCTGTGTTGAGTCTGTGGGAGGCAGGCCCCTCCCGCAGGCCTCTGATTCCTACACACGGCTCCTGGGCTTTAATTCTTGAGCCACATGGGGCATGTGGCTGTGGGAGACATGACAAGGGATGGGAGAAGATGGGGCGTACGGAAAGACAGATCACATAGGAAGCTCAGATCAGTGTTTCTCCCATCTTGTCATCCACAGGCAGTTTCAGGTTGACTTGCAGAGTCAGGCAGAGGCTTCGTGGGCTTGTGGGCATGGGTGCCCCGTAGCATGCTGGGGGCAGTGGAGCTGGCAAACACACATGGCCAGCTAAAAACAAGCCCGAAAGCCTCGTCTTCCTAATGGTATGAACTGAAAGGCCAGGCTGGGGGCCAGGGCTCTAGGGACGAAGGGGCCAGGACATCTGGCCTGCCTGTTCTGGCTGGCACCATGGGCTCCAGAGACCCTCACTCATTTTGGACTGAGGGCCCACCTGACCTCCTTTTTGGATCCCCAAACTGGTATCTGCTGGGAGCATGTCTGGCAAAAAAAACCCTGCATTCTGAGGCCACGGCCTACTGGCCTAGGATTCACTGGGCTTTCTGGGCAGCCAGGCCCTGAGGACCCTGGGAAGTTCTGACCCCGCTGATGTGAGCAGAAGCTGGTCATCAAGCCCGCATCACAGACTCATCTCTTTGGAGCCTGCTTATCTGCCAAACCTCCGTTCTCAACAAGAGTCAAGAATCCTGACTTTCTTGTTTGTTTTCATCTTCCCCAGCAGCTGCTTCTCTGGGTCCTGTTGATTCAACTCCTGAAGTCTCCTTTATCGCTATATCTGTTTCATCCTTCATTCCAGCCTTTGTTGCTGTAATCACCTGCCCCAGGTCAACAGTCCAGCCCTGTGTGCTCTACGATGTTGCCAGAACAAAACCCAATCATCCTGTTTTCTTCTTCCAAGAACATTCGTTAGGACATCTTAAAGGTCAAACTACCTTAACATGTCACTGCCCCTCCCCACTAACTGCTCCCTGACCCCCCTCAGCCTTCCAAAGCTGGGTGCTCATGACACCCACCCCCATTTTATCCTGTACGCTCTCCCCATCTTTGTCTTTCCTCTCACACTTCCTACTGCCAGGCAAACCTGTGCCCCCAAGTCCGCTGGTGGGATCCCACCCATTTCTCAAACCCTAGACATTGTGGTCAATTCAAAGAACTGTGCCTCTGTACATCAGATTCTAACCACCTACCAGCGGGGTACTGTGCTTTTACCTTCTGCACACTGGAGAAGCATGATGTGTTACTGATTAAGTGACCAAAAAAAATAAATAAAATTAAATGTGACCACTTGAAAAGGGCCAGGTGCTATCAGGCATCTTAGGCCTAGCATCTCACTTAATCCATGCTGCTACGCAGAGGTCAAACGCAGACTCAGGAAGGTGCATCGTCCCCAGCCCACAGCTGTTTGCGGAAATGGGGCGCATCTGGGGAGAGGGACCGTGGGGACACAACGTACACATAAATATGACCGCAGCTAAAAGCAAAAGGGCAAGCTCTATGCCACCTTTTGGACTCCGGTCAGCTTCCAAAATTCCATTTTGGTGGGCCTGAGACATCACCCCCGGCCCTCCCGAAGAAAACTCCCTGGCTGACTCATGGCCCAGGGGCCAGGAGGAAGCTCCCTCCCTGCTTCGTTCCCAACACCAGGTGCAAAACCAGAGTCTTAGTCACGGTGATTGAACCCTGCTGTTCGGGGGACGACCCAGTCCCCTGGCCAAGCTCACGTCCGTTAAATGGGGCTGGACCTACTGATGACCAGTTCAAGGGGGAGAGGGAAATAAGAGGTCTGTAACCTGAGGAAGCCCCCCAAACACCAAGTCAACCCCGTTTTTGCTCCCCTATCTTTAGGCCAAATTTTGCACCTTGCTTCGGTCATTGGGACTGAACTAACCACAAGGGGGCAGCACTGGCGTACCCTGGAAGGGAGCTGAACCCCACGCTAGGACTCCTCTCCCAAGACTCAAGACAGCCAAGCTTTCTGTGTGTCAGGGATTCTGAGAAACAGACCAGTCTAGCCTCCAGGAGTCGTGAAGCAGCTGTGTTGTGGCTGAATGGCGTTTACTGAAAAAAACAAACCATCCTTCTTGGGAGGAAAGATGGACCCCGGTCAAGTAATCATCCTGTCTTTAGGCTCCCTGATACAAGACGATGTTTGCATCTGCCTGCCTACCTCCAGAAGGACGGGGTTATTCAGGGAAGGTGCCTGGCACAGAGGGCTCACACGTGTTTGCTCTGCGAGGGACAAGCATTTGTGCATAGTGCTTGATTTGCAGAGGGAAGCAGGGACCAGTCCCTCCCTGCTGGAGGCTGGACACAGCGCCCTGGGGAGCTGGTGATGTCAAGGGGTTGGAACGCAGGTCCCTGGAAGGGAAGCTGCTGGGAGGCAGAAGGGTGTTTGCGGGAAAGACGGGTTCACCACCGGCTCCCCTCCAGGCTGGAAAGGGCCAGGGAGCATGCTGGGTGTTTGGTCTCTATGCCCATGGAAGCTTGAGCAGATGACTGGGAGGTCGCAACTCTGTCCCAGGGGATGGGGCGCCCATGGGAGCTGCCGGGGAGGGTGGAAAAGGTGAAATACAACCTGCCCTTTGACTGAAAGGGGCTTGGAGGTGGTCCTCCCCAACACCTCTTCGGCACCCGCTTTCCAGGGCCCGTCCAAAGCCAACCAGGGCACTTTCTCTCTGGGAAGCCCCCACATGGAGCATCAGGAAAGAAAAGTCTATTGGGCAGATAAAGCACATGCTGTCTTTCTGTGCGAACAAACCACACCGACAGACAGACAGGTGGGACTGGCTGAATGCTTCTCTCCCAATCCTGGGGGTCCCTTGCGGGGTGGGCACTGGAATTTCTTGGCTCTCTCTGGGTGCTGCCTGCCCTCGACTTTTAGCGGTTCCGTGGAAAAAGGGACCCTCCGTCCTATTCGCTCAGAGAATAGTAAACTCAGCAGCCTGCCTTCCAGGGAGAAATTGTACCTGCCTGATTCCTGCTAACGTCCTTGCTGCCCATGTTTTATCTGAGTCCAGGACAATTGAGTTGCTAAAATCATTTCAGCAGGTTAAAAATGTGGTGGGTCACTTGTAGACGGCCAGGCTCTGCCCTCCCTCAGCGGCTGTCCTGGAGGAGCACCCCCCCCGCACCTGCCCCCCAGGAATTAGCTGCCCTTATTTACCCCCGGGGGGAAATAAAAACAAAATGATGCCTTTCTTCCTTCATACTGTTTCCAGTCTTCACAACTTTAAAGTTTGATCCATTCATATGCTTTAGCTTCGTAACATTAAAATGAGGAGAAACTGAGGACAGATGCCTTGTCCAGAGTCACTGGGTGGCAAAGAAGAGAGATTCTGATTTCCAGCACGTCCCCTTGGACGACACTGCCCTGGCCTCATGGCTGGGATTGCTCAGGGGGTGGGGGTGGGGAGGCCGGGGGTGGGTTGCTGACCCCGTAGAAGGGTTAATTTCCCAGCAAGGGCACCTCTAACCGGTGCCAGAACCTAAATGCATCCAGTTCTCCAAGTCCCCCTTTGCCCCTCAACCGTCATACGCCTTCTCCTAGCCCTGACCCTCTATATAATGGGGACCACTGGGGGGTTTCCACCTGTCACAGCGACACAGACACAGACCCTCTGTTATAAATGTGGGAGCCACTGATTCAGGCTGGGGCACGGCTCTCGGCATTGAGCGTCTGCAGGCAACACGCTCGCACAGGCAAGGGGACCACGGCGACCCGGGCCCTTCGCATGCACCCACACGCGTGGCCAGAAAGAACATCAGCGTAGAAAAGGGTAAGGCGGGCTTCAGCAGCTGGGAGACTGGCTCAGAAAACTCTTCTGCGTGGTCCCTGCCGCCTCTCCAGGGAAACCCCAGAACGAACACGAGCCCCGCCCGGAGGGACGCCCAGGTGCCTCCATGCACCGCTGACTCGTCCTTGTCAGGAAGCGGTGCGGCGGGCGCAGTTCCGTCAGAGCCACTGCGGACTAAAAAGGCATGGCGCTGCAGCAGGGAAACTCGAGGAGGAAACGCAAGAAGACCAAGGTAACACGGAGAGGCGGGAGCCGCAAGGAGGACAACCAGGACACGGCGACAGGACGAGAGGCAGAGCAGGGGGCCACTCGGGGTCCCCGGGGAAGGTTCAGCGGTGTCCGCACTTATAAAACCTGCCGCCACCCCCGCCGGAGCGCACGGCATGGACCCCTGCCGCCGGTCTGGGCAAGAGGATCCACTTAGGAGCTAAAAACCCTGCGAGAGAAGAAGTGAGGCGGGAGTTAGCGCCACAGGACGAGGCTGCCATTTCCTTCAAGACGCCAGCCAGCGCCACCCTCAACGCGGGGCACCCTCACTTTCACGTTCTCTGTAGTCCCAGGATTTGCACGGCACCTGGCACCCACCTGGGGCTTGTAATGAATGAACCAACGAACCAACACGTGCGGCCGGGAGAAGGGACACATACAGGGGCTGTGTGACCACCGAAGGCGCGGTGACATTAATGGCAGTAAGGGAGCCTCTTGGACATGGACGTTTGTTTTTGAGACTGCCGTGTTGTGCGGGGATAACCATGAGGGTACCTGAGAAACGGACCGAGTGCCCTCTGCCACTGAAAACGACGGTGCCTCCCTACCCCACCTTAGGGCGCACGTGGGGTGCGGGGTGCATTCTGGGGCAGGGTGTCAGGGAATGAGGTTGCAATGTGTGACGACACTGTGGTCAGGTTTAAATGGGGAGACTCAATCCCGATCTTGCGGTGCCCCAGTTTCCAGCCATTTCCAGAGGAGTCCAGTTGTCAAAACAATGCTAACTTGAATGTGCTTCAATGAGAGCGTTTCCAGCAATTTTGGGGGGCCAGAGAGGTGGTGTGAACCCTAAGACTACAACTCTGTAGAGAGCACTGAGGCCTCATTCCACTAGAGGCCCTTCAGGCAGAAGCCGGCATCCAGGACTGGGGTTCCCTCACTCAGCACACCCCAGCATCCCCCACTCTTTAAAACACAAACTGCTGCATGGCAACCCCAGGGTTTTAAGTTCTGCAGGTCAGGGGTGGCCTAGAATGTGCATCTCTAACACGCGGCCCGGGGCTGCTGATGCTGCTGTCTCAGGGGACCCCTCTGTGGGAGACCCCAGATTAATGACGCCAGACCTCCCTGCTCACCAGGACCCAGAAGAGAAGGCCCTGCCCCCTCCCCCAGCCTTGGGGACAGGGCCAGCTTACTCGTCAGTGTCCTTTTTGCTCTCCTCAATGAAGGCAATGGATTCAGATCTAAGGCGGTTGGTCACTTCATATGTTCGCAGGGTGACCCCAAAAATATCCTCGTGGTAGCGGTTATCATCCTAGAGGACAGAATCAGGAAACAGCCCTCAAAGGCCAGCCCAGAGCCCAGGAAGGACAGACGAGCTGACACACAGGGTGGCCTACGCCTACAGACGATGTTCCTGCAGAAAATGGCCCCCAAAGAAATGCAGTGGAACCCAGCGCCCTCGTGGGTTCTGATCCGGGAACAAGGCTGCTGCCTAGTCCTTGGAGGACAGAGCAGGTGAGGCGGTTGGAGGGGAACCTTGCCTCCCTCCTCTGTTGTCCCTCCTGGCTCCCGCCGGCGCAGACCTGGGCTCGCTGGGAACCTGGGCTCGCTGGGAAACCTCGCAGCCAGCGGAGGAGACAGGAAAAGACCCAGCGCTGCTGCGCATTCCGCGTTCCGGGAATGCCTCCCAGCTGCCAAAGGGGCGCGCTCTTGGGCACAATGACGCACGGACGCAGGGTCAGAGGTTTGGGAAGAAAGCCGCTCTCGGTAGAATGGGCTCGTTTTTAATTGGGGTGGGTTCTCAGCCTCTTTCTGCGCAGCCCTCAGAAACCTACGAGCGAGTGTTCTGAGACCAACTCCCGAGAGGCTGAGGAACGGGGCCTCCATGCCTCTCCCCTGCCCAGGACGCTCCTACCACGAAGCCCTTCTCCTTACTTATTCTGTTGACCTTCTGGGGGTCTAGCAGCAGATTTACAGCAAGGGCTTCTGCAAAAACACATCTGGGGAAGCAGGGGTGGTCTGGGATGAGCCCTGGACTCGCTCCACTTGGGGCAGTGGGCTGCACGCTCTGTACAGGCCGGGAGAACACGGCGCTCCCTGGGGGCCTGCGCAGGGCAAGGTCACCCCTAGGTTCTGGGGGCAGGAACAGCTGGGTGAGGACGGCTTCCATCTAGCCACCCGGCGATCGGCCTTCTTTCACGAGCCTCAGTCCCCAGCCGTATTCAGCACACTCAGCTGCAGGCCCAGCAGCCCTACTTTTCTCCCTCCACTGTGTGGGTCCCCTACACACTCAACTCTGGCCACACCTGGGAAAACGGGACAGGCATGTCACCAAGGCTCCTCGGTCACGGAGACAGGTGTGCAGAGGAAGAGGAGCCGGGACACTGGATGCAGAGAAAGGGATCCTCGGAGCCAGCCTGCCACTCACCCTCAGCCGGCTGATGAACACGCCGGCGTCCTCCACTGAGAGTTTCCCCTGCTGGGTCAGGATGCGCTGGATGGCTTTGAGGACGTCAGCGGCCATGGTGACGTCCCCGCAGACATAGATGTGGCCCCCTTGCTCCTTTAGGGCTCGGTACACGGGCTCTGCCAGCTTCTCCTGCAGGATGTCCTGCACGTACTTCTGCGGGGGACAAGGGGCTGGTGACAAGGAGCTGGACCCCCTCCCCGGGGAGCCGCACATGATGAGGGCTTGTGGGCAGGTGGCAGTACAATGGGTGAGGAGACTCCTGGGGTCTGGGAAGGGTGACACTGGGGAGGAGGGAAAGCCAACGGCAGTTGTGTGAAGCAGCTGCCCCCTTCTTTGGTCCTCAACTCTGAGCCCCCCAGAACCATCTCTTAGAGGCACGTAAGAGAGGGGGCACTGTCTACCTGCCTCCGTCTCCAACCACTGGTGACCCACCAGGCATGGATACCACACGTGTGCAGGAGTGGGGGTCTCACTGTGAACATCCTAGGCTGGGGGGCCAGGGGTGGGGCCAGGCGGGGTGCTGTCAGGTGCACGTGTGCCAGAGTTGGCAGCTGGAGTACCAAGTGGGTCAGAGAACAAGGCCATTGCTACAGCTTCCAGGGAACTTGTCTAGTTTGTTCCCAGCATCTGTAGGCCAGGAAGCTCCCCTGCAGGTGAGGCTGACATTTAGCTACTTCCTGGTTTGGCTGTCCTGCTTGTTTACGTGTTACTGTCCTTCTATACCCGTGGTCAAGGGGCCACTGCCCAGGCTCTCTGGGTCCCCCTCACCCCAGCTGTCCTAGCCCACTTCCTGGGATTCCCACCCCTCTGTCCCCGACCCCTGGACCTCCCCAAGATCCGGTAGGAACGCGCTGCAGTCCTGTGGCTGTGTCCATTCGGACTGGTAGGGTTTCTTACGGGCTGGTACATATACTTGTATTCCACATTAAAACTTTTTATTTAACATTTAACCATTTTAAAGTGTGTGATTCGGTGGCGTTCCGTGCATTCACAACGCTGTCCCACCACCACCGCGCCCTAGTTCCGAACCTTTCCATCACCCCAGCTGAACCTCGTCCTGCTGATGGGTCCTCCTCACTGTGCCCTGCCCACGGCCCCTGGGCCCCCTGTCTGCTTTCTGTCTCCACGGACCTGGCTGTTCTGGGTTTTTCATAGAAGGGGGGTCATATACTATGACCTGTTACACATTTAAAATGGATTATTGTTAAGCCCCATGCTTCCTGAAGTGCAGGACCGTTTCACTTAGTATTCGGGAAGGGTGAGGGGTTCCGGGGGCGTGCACAAGCGTGCCTATGTGTGGGGGTTGGGCAGGGGGGC
Organism: Noctilio leporinus; assembly: GCA_004026585.1. NCBI lineage: Eukaryota > Metazoa > Chordata > Mammalia > Chiroptera > Noctilionidae > Noctilio > Noctilio leporinus. The sequence continues at coordinate 386,589 of PVIW01000542.1, forward strand.
TGGGGATGAGCCAGGGTTACCTTTGGTTTGTCTGGCTCCCGGGAGTAGGCCGTGTACAGCTCTCTGAAGACCCCCATGTTCCTGGCCTGTAGGGTCTCCTCCTTGTAGATGTGGTCTATTTTGGATTGCCGGCACCCAAAGACCAGGATCATGGGGCAGGGACTCATTCCTGGGGACCAGAAGAGGTCACGTCACCAACAGCTCTGCTGATGTGGGGGTGGCTGGTGGTGCAGGGGGCAGGGTTCCTGGGAACCTCAGCAGGTGCCATGAGGGTACAGGCACAAGAACACGGGGACAGGCCAGCATATGGACTCCTACACACGCACACACACACATACACGGAAGTGGCTAAAGTGTGTTCAGGTCTCAGTAAACCTCCCTTCTCTGGGCCTCAATCTTTCCCCCTGACCACTGTGCAAAGTGCTCAGACTCCAGACTTCGGAGCTACACTGCCTGGGTCCAAATCCCAGTGCATCGTGACAATGAGACACCGTCTGCGCCTCCATCTCCCCTATGTACACCATAGGAATGGTCATACAGCCACCTTCCAGGGTTGTGGTCAGGGGTGATGTCAAACATGAGGACCGCGTCTGGAACACAGTGAACACCGTGTAAATGTCAGCTACTGCGTGTGACTGCGTTCCATAGGGGCAGGGTTGGTTGCTGGTGTTTTTTTTTTTTTTTTGAAGTTGTCTTGTTCAGTGGTATGCCTCCATCGCTCACAAAAGTGCGGGGCGTTTATTAGGTGCTCACTGAATCCCTATTTAATGCCTGTATGGTGGCTTTCTCTTCCTCTCTCCTCCCGAAGCCGATCTGCGTGTACTCCTATCTCACAGCCCCAAACCTGCCCTTGAATAAACCCCCCAACTGGAGAAGGCTTTGTGACATTCCGGAGCTGCTGGAATGTCAAGGAGGAGGTCTTATCTTAACAGTCAAAGCAATGTGGAATCTCAGGCCCCAGCATAAGCCGAAAGGAACATCTGTTGGGACAGGTCCTTTGACTCACATCATAGGTCAGCCCGGAACTATGCTCCCTCCACCCTTTCCCAGGCGGGGATGGAACAGGGAGATTACGCCATCGCATGCCTCTGGTCTGCTGCAGGGCTAGGGGCGAGAACTCCCGGGGCTGCTGGCCCAGACCCACCTTTGTGCTGGATATCAAATTGCCGTTGCTGCCAGAAGCTTCGGAAAGGGGCGATGCCAGTGCCCGGCCCAACCAGGATGCAGGGCACTTGGGGGTTTCGGGGCAGGTGGAAGCTGGGTGCTCTGGACAAGGAAAACAAAGTCACAAAGGACCCAAGCATAGTTGGGCAGAGCAGGTGCCCACCATGGGTGGAAGTACAACAAGACCTGCAACTCTTCAGCCTGGGCCCGGTGCCCCTAGTCAGGGTGGGAGGTCCCACAGATTTGGGGATGTCCCCAAGCAGGAGGTCCTCAGATTCTGGCTCACCTTCCATTTCCCAATTATCCCCACTGCTGGGCTGAGCGCAGAGGGACATGGGGGTTGATCTGCTTCAGGGCTTCCCCACCTCAGCATTGCTCACATTGTGGGGTGCATGCCTCCCTGCTGGGGGGATGGTTCTGTGCACTGTAGGCTGGGGATCAGTACCCTGGCCTCCACCCACGGGATTCCAGGAGCGCCCTCCAGCAGCGAGAACCAGAAGCCTCTCCCAACATCGCCACGACGCCGCTGGGGTGGGGAGGGCAGAGTTACCCCCCTGACTTAACTGAACCCAGGAGGGCTCCCACAATCAGGAGTCTCTGACTCCAGCATACAAACGAGTCACTTCGGGGTTTCAAAAGTGGTGCAGGTGTCCTGGGCAACGCAGTAGGTCTGGGCTAGGAGCCCGTACCTCTGCGCCCCTGAAGGTAGGGGGCATCCCATGAACGCTGGACCTTCAACAGTTGAGAAAAGCAGCTGGCCAAGCTCACGGTTCAGGTAGGGATGTTATTGATGGGCAAAGCAGATACCTACAATGGGCCCAAGCTCAGGCATATCCTTCATTGTTTTTGTTTTTATTTTTTCCAAGCAACCGTTCTTATTTGGTTGATGATTGTAATAAGAACACCTAACGTGAAATCTCCCCTATTCACAGAGTGTGAAGGGCACAATGCAGTATTGTTAATAAGACACCAACTGAGTTGGGGAGGAAAGGCTCCGGTCGATGGGTATAGGGAAAGGTGTCTGGATCCCCCCTGTTTCGGGAAACTGGGGACAGATGGGGTGTCCCATAGAATTGGGATAGAAGCTCCCCTGTTCTGCCGATTCCAGGGAGGCTGAGGCAGCATTTGCCTGGCTCTGCACTGAGGCCTCAGCACCTCGCCTAGAGCATGTGGTACACATGGGTTGCACTGCCTTGACCTTGACCAGAGGATTCCTTAGCTGCTTCTAGGTTCTGTCTCACGACCCCATTCCCTTGCAAAAGTTGAGCCCACCCGCTTCAGCCGTCTAGAACCTCTAGGCTGGCTCCCCCACCCCACCCAGGACATCAGCATGCAGGTGTGGGACAGCAGCTCAGTGCCTTCACCACTCACCCTCTCACGAAACAGGGGACCACGTCATCAGACTGTATCCGGTTGAGCCAGGAGGAGCACACGCCATGGTGAATTGGTCCTTCTCCATCTGGCGGAATAACCAAGGTGGCCTGGCTCACCCACCGTCCCCAAGTTCCTCCATCATGGGTCTCCTCCCTCCCTCTAGTCCAGAAGGCTCACAGCACCAGAGTTAACTTTTGCCTTAGAGTCCCTTGCCTGGACCCCTTTCTCTGAAGGGAAAGAGGAAATGGCAGAGCGAGGGGTGAGCCCGTGAGCTGTGGAAGTACCCAGGGTCCTGTTGGGCAGGGGTGAGTTGGAGTCAAATCCTGCCCCCTGAAAGGGCCTTAGTCAACGCGCCCCGTGGGTTTCTGGGACCTGGTGTCCGAGTGCTCTCAGGCACCGTGCATTTTAGTTGCTTTCTCAAGGAGGGAACGTATGAGAGGAAAATGTTGGGCTATCTGGCTGACCTATGACCAGCTGGGCAATCTGCAGCCGAGGGCTCCCTGCTGCCAGGAAGTGGGTTTTGGTAGCTTGTTCCAGCTGCTGTGAGGGGCGAAGGGAGTAATGCGCATCTCACTTCCCAATTCTGCATGGGCTTGGCTCTGCTGAAGGGGACAGTCTACCTGCTTTGCTCTTTCCCAGTGTTTCCTGGGCCTGGGTCTCCAGCCAGGGACTCGGGGTCCGCAGACCTGCAGGGGCCCCGGGGAAAATGCAGACCTGGGGCCTGGCCTCTGCCCACCTCGGGTGCGGTAGGAGACAATGGCCACGGTGAGGTGCACCTCATCGGGGTACATGTCTGGGGAGGAGCTGATGGAATAGTAGCGGGGCTGCAGAAGGGACAGCTGGGTCAGGAGCAGGGTGGTGGGCATCTGGATGGACCGGAACTCCTCCAGCACCTCCACGATGGTGGGGTTCTTGCCCCATTTCCACTCCTCGTACTCCTGCAAGCCCTGTGCCAAGGAGAGAGACAGAGGAGGCCTGCACTCAGCTCCTGCTACACATTTCCAGTGACAGCCTGAGTGGGTCGGGAGCAAACACATAATAGCTATCACTTATGTAGTGAATGTTCAGTGCCAGGTTTTAACCCTCACTAGGACCTTATGACTTAAGTGTGGCTGTTGTACCTGTTTCACAGATGAGGAAACTGAGGGAGACAGAGGCCCCATGGCTACAAAGTGGTGGTTCTGGGTTTTGAATCTAGGTCAGGGGGTGCCAACCACACCCAGCGCATCCCTTGCTTTGTATGTTTAAATGGTTTGGGGGAAACATCCAAAGGAAAGTATTATTTTATGATGCAAAAATGTGATATAAAATTCCAAATTCAGTGTCCGTAAACAAAAGGGGGTTGGAACTCAGCCACACCTGCTCACCCACACACTGTCTCCACTGTTTGCTACAATGAGGGGAGCGGAGGAATGGTGACAGACCGGAAGGACCATGAGTCTAGAATATTTATTACCTGGTCCTTCGCAGGAAAAAGTCTGCCGGGCCTTGGCCAGGGCTGTGTGGCCCGAGTCTGAGCCCCTAACCATGACGCTCTCCTGCAGCAGGAGGTCAGCAGAGGGGCGGCTTGCACGGACAGCACCAGCACCTGAGGTGCGATGTGTGCATGTGTGTGTGTGCAAGGGGGAGGCGCATCTGCAGAGGGCGTGCTCAGACGGTCAAGGACGGCCCCAAAGGAACCGTCAGGGAGCAGAGAACCGTGTTGGGGGTGGGGAGTGTCCACAGCAAAACCCAGCTGTTACTAGGGAAGGAGGGGCTCCCTGGGACCTCGGGATTATTGTTTCTACATCCCAGAAACTGCCCAGGGCAGTCCTTCACTGCTTCTAGAAGGTTCAGATGTTGAGGAGGGATAAAGCCCATTCTAAGTGCACTCTTACAACAAAGCCTTTTCCCTTGTCTCTAAAGCCGGTCCTTGCTTTGTGGGTAGGGCACGGCATTGAGGAGGGCATGCTTCCCCCAATCCAGCCTCACTGACCTCTGACTGTGGGGACACAATCGGCCAAGGGCCCCGGCCGCTGCTCTCTGCCACCCACACCCACCTGAAAGGAGGACCACCTGCGCTGGCCTTAGGCTGCGTGGGCAGCCCTGGGGATGCTTCGGTCAGCCTCTTCCCCCTCCTTCCCTGGGGGCCAGAAGGGTCTGCTCCCCTCCCCTTTCCTCTCCCACCGGTGTGTCCCCTAGTAAACATCCTTGCTCATTTCACCTTGGTGCTTATGCCCTTTTGGAGCAGATGCACCAGCCCCTCCAGTTATGCAAATTCTACTTTAAACAAGCTGGCGCAAACAGTGCAAGCGCTGGTTCCCCTTTCTGTTAGATACACGTGCACAGCTTTCAAAGTTGAATAATTCTGCGAAATTTCTGATGAACGTAACGCTCTTCTTGTTCCACCTCTCACCTCTCCAGTGTTTCGCACTCCCCAGGAGTCACCACCTACAATGCTGTACATGCTTCTTCTGCTGCTTATTTCTGTATTTCTAATCATGTGTGCTGCTCTTGACTGAGCCTCTGCCTTGCTGACCACCCTTCAGTCCCCTCTCCCGGGCAGCAGGGAGGGTAGCCCATCCTTTGCCGGGGCTGCACCCCGGGAGGCGCCCCCGCTGGGGGAAGCCTGGGAGGCCTTCCTGGGGAGCAAGGCCTTACAGCGCCTTGGAGCAGACCAGTCCTCAGTTTCCAAGCAAGGGTGCCGCTGTGTTTGCCGGCTCCCGCTTTCCACCAGAGGCCTCCTTAGTCTTCAAAGCCCACCTACAGCTCCTCTGCATCGGAAAAGGCTTATCTTGAAAACAGGGCCCTGCGAGATTCTGTTTCTTTGTCTCCCAAGCATTGGCTAAGAGGGAACTAACAGACGCCCTGGGGTTCCAAAGGAAGGCGGAACGGCCATTTCTACTGCGGTCAAGGAACTTGGACATTCAATGAGATCCGACAGGGTGGAGAACCAGGTGAGATGGTTGGAACTTCACCCCCGGGGAGTAGCTGCTATGCAGCTTTCTGCACAGGGGCGCTGGGCGCTGCTTGCTCAAGACTGCCATCTGCTGGAAGCTTGTGGCACTATTCTGCAACTCTCCAAGGAGGAGGAAGAGGAGGAGGAGGAGGAGGAGGAGGAGGAGAAAGGCACCCCCCTGGGACCCACCTTGCTGAGGACCAGCAGGCGCTGCTTCTCTTTCTCGCTGGTGGCCAGCGAGGCAAACTGCTGCAGCTGCAGTGGCGTGGGCGGCGTGGTGATGTCCAGGTAGTACTTGAAGGCCTGGAAGATGGTGCAGGGCGGGAGGCGGAGCTCATCGGTCCAGTTACTGATAACTCCTGTGGCGGCACAGGGAAGGGGGGGTGGGGTGGGGGAAGGAGGGTCTGAGCCGAGGGCTTGAGTCCCCATGGGGATGGGGCTGGGTGAGCCCACCAACCCCTCGCCTCTCCACCTTTCACATCCCACGTCTGCACCTTGTGTGTGCAGGAAGCACATCCAAAATCCTCTGAGCACGCTAGTCCAAAAATTAAAAAATAAACAATATTAAAATAGCATGAGACTGTCCCCTGGCATTCTACACGGAAGCCACCAGCTGAGCGTGAGTTACTGGTCTATTTTGGCTCTGTCTGTCCTCTCACTCCTCTGAGTGGGAGTCTAGAGTTTAAAATTACAAACGGGCTTAACACTTACCTAGTACTTTCTATATAGCCAGTACTATTCTCAGCACTTTGTTATTAACTCATATAATTCTTCTCATCTCCCCAAACTCACAACCATCCTAGGTGGTAGGTGTTATTCTTATAAGCTCCCTCCTTTTTTTCCCCCCCAACTGAGATTAATGGAAGCACAGAGAGGTTAAGGAATTTGCCCGAGGTCACACAGCTCATAAGGGTGAAGTGAGGCCATGTGTCTTCTAACCACCACACTGTACTGCCTCTGTGTACTTTTTGTTCAATGTAACTTCTAATGGAAGCCTCTCCTTTAGCAGGAACTCCACCCAAGATTTTTAAAAAAGGCCCAGTTGCAACATGGATTAAGAACAGGCCAGGTTGGCTTTATTAGGAGAAGGTGTGTCTCTCCAAAGTGGTGCCTTCCAGAGGGATTTTCATCAGGGCTTTTGGCTACTTACTGTTTCCACATTCTGCCCTGACTTTCATAGGCTGGCGTACAAGGTCACTGTCGTTCCTTGTACCTGCGCCCTGAGCTCCCCTGCACCCACTGAGCTGAAGCACTGGGACCCATTTGCCTTTACAAGCTCTTTTAACATGAGTGTCACAGCAATAGGGTGGAACTGGATCCAACGAGGTCAGAGATGTGGCTCATGCCCAGTGGGCCACTGAGCTTCACACAGCACCTTTGGATCTAAGACGAGGCAGGGTCCGATTTCAGCTGGGCCGTGGGGTGGCAGGGACACAAAAGGGGGAAGAGGAGTGGGCCCTGTTCAAATCGGCACCCCCAGCGATGAATCACTGATGTCCTGGCATCACAGACAGTCGTGCGGCCAGCGGAGCCCAGGGTGTTCAGCTAAGAGACATGGGGAGCCTTCCATCTCACAAACTGGAGGCAACAGACTCACTCTCCGACCAGGATGGGCGACAGAGACCAAGAAGGGGTCTCCTCTTCCCTGGACACCCACGGCCGCTGCAACTCCCCGGGGAAGGGAAGCGCCCTTGGGAGTGGGCCGGTGTGGCGCCCATAGTTACCCAGAGCTGTGTTCCGCTCCTCCAGCAGCTCCACCTTCACCAGCTGGTTGACAGGGGGGGCGTCTTCCAGCCGCTCAATCAGGGCATTCACGAGGTCCTCGTGGTTGCCGGGGAAGACGCCCAGGTGGTCCCCGGGCTGGTACTGCAGCTCCTGGTTCCCATTGGTGTGGAGGCGCACGAAGATGGTCGACCGGCTGCAGGGAAGGGCCGGGGACTGTCAGATAAGGGCCACACCTGCTGCTGCCCCCTTTCTTTGCTCTTTGTCTGTCCTGTGGTTACCGTTTTCCTCCTTCCAAGTTCCTGCGGCTCATGCCATCCAGACCTGTGTCCCCATCCTTTCTACACCTTGGCCTCCACAAGGTCACCTATGAGCTCCTCCTCCCCAATCCAGTGACCGGTTCCCGGTTCCCAGTGCTCATGTTGGTCGTGGGGGCAGCTTAGGACATGGCAGCTCGTTCCCTCCCTCTCATGGATGCTAGCACCCCAGGCTCTCCCTGTCTTCTCTCTGGCTGCCCTGCTTCAGTCCACCTTATCTTCCTAAACTCTGGACATTGGACACCCCACCCCCCGCCCGCCCAGGGTTCAGTCCTCACACGTCTTTTTCTATCTTCCTGCCCCTGCTTTTCTTTTCTCCGTAGCAGCTACTGTCATCTGAGCTACAGTAGAGTTTGTGTCATTTTCTGGTTTGGGCCCTGGCCCACCCTCTGACGCCCATGACAACGTAAACTCTAGAGGACAGGGCGTTTGTCTGTTTTGTCCACAGCTCTATTCCTGGCACCTAGGACAGTGTGTGGCACATCACAGGTGCTCAAGAAGTATTTACAAGGTGAAGCAGCCTCAGATTCCCAGCTTCCGGAACAGGCTTTCCTCTCAGTATTAATGGGGGTCCCTTCAGCAATTATTGCCCCATTGGAGCCAAGGCACTGGGGTACCCAATCTGTGAACTGCCCCTTACCCCCCAGGAATCTTAAGCTCGACACTTTTGCAACTAGAGGCCTTTATGTTGTCACGGGAAAAGGACCCGGCCTTAAGCTCAGGTTTCTGTTAAACACAAATCCAACAACATTATATTGTAAAACTGAGAGATCTAAGGAGAAAACCAGGGAGAACCCCTCTTATACCTGCTAGGTCATGCCCTCTCACATTGATTTTGGTAGTTTGAGTGCAGGAGGCTGGGCTAAGTTAGACCTCCAGAAGGAATCCTCGGACTATGAACATTCTGGTCCTTTCCGGGTTTTAGTCCAGATACAGCGTTTTACACAATATCTGAAAACTCTGGGATGGATTACACCTCAGCAAATCAAACCCTTTGGACACGTTACGGTTGCACTTCAGATAGGCTTTTCCTTCTTTTGCCCCCTGGTTTTCAGCTGATAGACAGCTTACTTGATATTCAACGTGAAGATCCTACATTGTCTCTTGAATAATCAACGTTTGAAGACACCCGTGGGGCTCGCTATTTAAGGGAGTGTTTGGTGTAACCAAGAGCCCTTTTGTACTGCAGACAGCCCCCGTTAATAAAAATCGCTGTGCTGGCACACCTGCTTTTTGGGGGTGCCAAGGACTTTTTTGAAGCCAGGCACCCCTGTCCTTCGTATAGTGGGGAACTTGGTGACTGAAATTGTGGGCGGCGGTGTTCGGGCCTGGGGCCCCACACCTCTTCCCTGGGCAGATTTTGCCCTCTCTGGGGCACTGATTTTTGTCAATTACACGGACGTGCACGCCCAGTTCCGCCGCGAGCCTGCACCCCTCTTAGTTTCGGGAGAGAAAACACGGAACTGACGCCGCCTCCGGGAGCGACTTGGAGCGACCAGCAGGGGGCGCTACGGGACCGCTGGCTTGGGAGCCTCCAGGGACACAGGACGTCTTTGAAAAAGGCCCACAGATGGATCCCCCCTTCCTCCCAGAGCCGCACGGTTCCTTTCAGAAGTGTATTTGCCTCTGTTCTCTTGGCCGGGACAAAATAGAAATGCGGAGGACACGCTGCCTTAAATCTCAGCTCCCATGGGGGGTTTTTAAGTGTAGCATTTCCTAGGCCTTAAAAAAAAATAACCTGGGGACACACATGGACTATTGAAAACTATTTAGGGTGTGGGGGAGGAAGGGAAATATTTGGGGAGGTAGCAACCGTGTGGGCCTCCTCCCCCTCCTCCCCCAGGGTGGCCCTTGTAATGTACCTCTATCCACACATGGAAGCATCCTCCCTACCCCCCACAATGTTTGCATGCACGCGCTTGGCAGGGGGTCCCTATCATGTTTCCAGACAAAAGTATAGCACAGTCTGCTAATGTCCAGCGTTCAATTTAAAAAATAATAAAAAGCTAACATTCAACCTTCCACAAAAAGGGTCAGCATTGTCTGTCAAGAGCAGTTTGAGTTAATAGGTTCATTCAACAAATTTTCATTGCGTGTCAGGCGCTGTCCTGGGCCCTGGTGAGAGAGTGAAGGATAAAGTCCTTGGGCAGTAACTTAAAAAAGTCCCAGATTGGTTGGTGATGAGGATGAATGGGGGCAGTGGGCTATGACAGTATCACCTAGGATGGTCAGGGAGGCCCCTCTGGCAATCTGGCACTTGAGCAGAGACCTGAACAATGAGAAGGAGTAGAGGTGCAAAGGTTTGGGTGTGGGGGGCAGTGCTCCCGAAGGAAAGCAAGAGCAGCACGTGCCAAGGCCCAGAGGTAGGAAACTGTATGGCCTGGTGGAGGAAGGGAAAGGAAGCTGGTGTGTGCGGCCGAGGGCCCAGCACAGGGCTGAGTGATGGAAGGAGGGATCAGAGAGCGGTGCAGAGGTCCCGGCCTGCCATGCAAGGAGTCTGGAGGTTTCGTAAGTTCAGAGGGAAGCCACTGGAAGTGGTGGAGCTGTAGAGTGATAGGCTTCAATTTACATTTTGAATCGATATCTCTGGCTACTGTTTGTCAGTTGGATCTTGGAGGGAAAAGCCAAGAAACCAGGAGACAGGATAGGTCAGACTGGAGGTCATCATGGCTCTGCTCAAGGTGGCAGGCGCAAGTCAGAATTGCAAGTGGGAGAGGAGGCGAGGAGGAGTTTCAGTTTTTGGCTGAAGCCAAAGGTTGACGTTCCCTGTTGCAATGGCAAGGGCCGGAGAGGCACCGTCCCCCGAGGGAGCTGGAAACCAGGACTTCAGCCATCAAGAGCTCCTGTTGTCAAGTTCCCCCAATCTCTAAGGTAAGCCCAGGGCTCAGGCCCCCTCTGCACCTTTGTCCCTGCCATTCTCTCTTCCTCCGTGTCCCCCTCCCCCCGCCACCATCCTCACTAGCCCATCACAAGCCTGTCCCACATTCCCCTTCCTCCTTCTGACTTCCTCCAGGACTCACTCCCACACCCACCCATTATGCTCCATTATGTATCGTTGGCTAATTGGTGTTTATACATCAGAAAAGTTATTTCCTGGCCAGGCAGTAATGGCAGTCACAGGTCATGTTTCTCTTCAGATTTGCAAGGATCACCCTGAAAAGGCTGTTTACTTCCTCTTAAGTACTTTGCTTGCAATCAAGGGTCTTTAGTGGGGGTGACTGGTGATAGCTTGCTTATGGCCCTCTGGGCCAGACAGCCCGACTTGGGCCTTGGGCTTTTTTACTCAATTAGCCCTTAAAAAAAAAAAAAAGAAAGAAAGAAAGAAAAATCTTATAAAGCTGAAAGTGGCAGTAAGCCTGAATATTGGTGATGCTAACAGAGCATGCTTTTAAAGAGATAAACACAATACACAACTTGATCCTTTTTGTGCTGACCCATACACTCTTCCAGTCCTAAACGTGTTGAAACTCTCTTGGGTGAACCAATCAGCATGGAGTGAACTGCGATTTCTAGAGGTGGGAGGGGTGGTATTCTGGGACTTTGGTCCTACTTAGCATTAAAACATTTGCAAATGAACTTGCTTTTTATGGGCTATGGTTTAGGGAGTGATTGTTGTGATCTGGTTTTTTACAGTTTGGTGCTGTAAGAAATTTTCCAGTAGATTCTTAGTCCCTTCTGTTATAATGCTACTCAAGTCATACCTTGAGCAGGTTTGCACAGGACAGAAATGGAAAGTAAGATGTGTAGTATTTCAAATGCAGAGTCCTTCTCTCTGTTAGAGAGTAAGTTGTGAATATGGCATTCAACTAGCTATTCAGAGGGGTCAATTTTCCAATCCACTTCTTTACTGTTGGAGGACCCAGCAGAGAACACGAGAGCTCTGGGATTTACCCTGTGGGTCACTTAATGAAAGTCTTCAAGTCCATGACAACATGCACACTAAATTTGCAAGTGCATGGAGCTGGGATGGATGAAGACTATAATGGGAAGAGCTGATACAGCATTGCTTTGTGTCCGTGCCTTTAATACGGCAGCCTTGCAAAGCGGTGGGGGCTGCGCACACAGGCTTGTTGACTCTGGGGTCAGAGAAACCCAGTGTGTGACCTTGGAAAAGTTCCTCGCATTTTCTAACAGTCATTTCTCAGGTTGAAAATGCGGATGGCAATGGAATCTACTTCCTGAGCTGGTCAGAATGATGAGAGAGCCTGCACAGGATGGACTCAAAGTGGTGCTTGGGACTCAGAGAAAGTACTAGATAAATGTCAGCAATCTGTGTAGCTACTGTCCTCATTTTAGGTCAGGAGACAGGGCTCAGAGGACCTGGGGAACTTGCCCAAGGTCACTCAGCTGTTGCATGACAGAGCTGGGGTCAGACCCCAGGGCTGCCCAACTCAAGGGAACACTCTGTCCTAGGCCCTGCATGCAAAGAGTTAAGAATTCTTAAGATCTTCAATTGTGCTGCAAAATGGACTGATACAAGTGGAGGGATGGGTAGACCCGGCTGGATCCTTCTGAAGACTGGGTAGCAAATCTGTCAGCTGAAATAGGAAATCAGCGAGGCCTGCACTCTCAGCCAGCAGCAGCAGCGTTGTGTTCCGATCAGGGACAGTAATAATAGCCTGAGCGCCCTTGGCCATGATCACAGGACCTCCACTGCACTGCGACCAGTTCTGAAAAGGACACTCCCAGAAGGACAGGCTGTGTCCTTTTACTAAAGCAAAAGGCTTGAAAAACCAGGTGTTAGGAGGAGCAATTGGAAGGAATGCGGCCCAGGACAGCTGGGTCCAGGTCTTGGCTCATTACCTGGGAGAACTGAATTTGTTTGGAGTGTCACTGGACAGTTTAACTGGGACCAAAACGAACTGCTAGGAAGATGCACACTGGTTCTAAGCTATCGTGAGATCCTTTCTAACCATCACGACTTCAAAACACACAGTGGCTCTTCTGTGTGGTAATGAGCCTCCTGTCACTCCTCAGGAACTCGAGCAGGACTCCCGAGAAGGACCACTGGCAAGGAGGGAGTACCTGGAGCAGGTGATCTGGACTGAGACACTCCTGGCACCATTGGCAGTGCTACAAAGGAGTGGTCTATATTAAACATCCTTTATGAAACCATTTTCTTTTCTCTCCCCACAAGGATCACGGCCATCTCCTTTTTCTGTCCCTTCAGGCTGGGATTTGGCAGAAGGGAACTGAAATGCTACCAAGCAGCAAAGGGGCCTCCATGGCTCTTAGGAAGGTAACAGGGAGCCAGTCCCTGGAGTCAGCAAGGACTCTGGCCTTCCTGGGGGTGCTTCCGGGGCTGAGGTGGGCAACCCGAGGGCACCTGGTGTTCCCACCTGGATTTACTGCTCTGGAGGTTCTGACGGCTGAGGAGGCGAGCGGCTGAGACCCTCTTTTTGTGGACGCTGGATAGACCTGCGGGGCGAAAAGCAACAGTCCCCATGACACGGGTACAACAGGTGGCCGTGGCACGTCTTCAGCTTCTATGGGCCCCTTCCTCACACTCGTACTGTCCCGGGAGTCGGGCGTTGGCTGGGGTGCGTGGGGCGGGTGTGGGAGCTGCAGAAGGCAAAGCCAATCTGGTGGGGCTTTGCCCAGAGGAGGGTGGCTCCGGGGACGCCCCCTGCTCCTGGGGAGAGAAACGCCCACACACGGGTTTCACGGAGCCTGGGGAGCAGGCGGTGTATTCACTTCAGAAGGGCGCACGCGCTAAAGGCAGATCAAAGCAATGAAACCCACGTGCAGGGGAGAGCTCCCGACTTTCCCTTCCCCCACCCTGCTGTCGAGGGTGGAATCGGGAGGGTGGGGACAGGTACCTTGTGCAAGTTCCGGAGCTTCGGCCACGTAGGTGAGGCGGAACTTGTTCCTCTTCCAGCTGCGGTCGTTGCTGATGAGCGAGTTGTTCGCCTTCTCGATGTTGACGTCATCTCCCACGCAGAACACGTCACAGGCTGCCTGTGGCACACGCGGGGCTCTCAGTGGCCTCAGTCAGCCACGAGGGACTCCTCTTTACCAGCTCCAAGACGTGGCATCCGCCCAGCCACCCAGCCTCTGATCCACCCTGTATTTTCTTGAGTGCCTCTGACACACCGGCATACCCCATTTACGCTTTTTTTAGGACCTAAAATCAATTTAGTACATCACGTGGTGCCACTTATTTCTAAAGCCAACGTGTGCAGAGGCCTAATACTAAACAAGAACGCAAACATTTTAGACTTTCCTACCCATCTTTCTTTGCAGATTTAAAAGAGCTACATTAAAGGTGGAATCTATGGAATGTCTGGGTACCTGCGTCTACCTTTCGTTCGGTTTTGTTTTGCCAAGTTCATAATTTCTCCAACTTTAGTGAGCCTAAGAATTACTGTTCAGAATTATTGGTTGAGATGAAAGCCACAGGTAACTCAAAAGGTTTTCAAGGGCAACTTTTACCATTTTTTTTGGCCTCATGTTGATTTTCAGGTGGTTCAAACATCGATCAACCAATGAGTGGATAAAGAAGTGTAGTGTATCCACACAATGGAATACTATTTGGCCATAAAAAGGAATGCACCTCACTTCTGTGATATGCCCCCCCAAACCCATTGCCCCACTCTAATCTTGAGAAAAACATGAGACCAAGTCAAATTGAGGGACATTCTACAAAATGCCTTGCCAGTCCTCTTTCCAAGTTTCAAGATCATGAACAGGAAGGCAGAGTACACAGTCGAAGAGGTGGAAGAGACATTATGGCTTAATGCAATACAGGATCCTGGATTTGACCTTGAACCAGAAAAAGGGCATCAGTGGGAAAATGGGTGGAATCTGAAGAAAGTCTGTAGTTTAACTACTATTATTGGGTCAACGTTCCTTGTTTTGACAAGTGGACCATTATTATTTTAACAGGCAAGGTAGGTGAAGGAAGGAAGCTCTGTGCCTCCTTGTCACTTTTCTGTAATCTCAAATTATTATAAAATAAAAAAATATTTAAAAAAGAGAAAAAGGAACAAAGTACTGATACCTGCTGCAATGTGGATGAACCTTGAAAACACTATGCTAGAGTGTGAGAAGCCAGGCAGAAAAGACCACATTCGTACAACATGCCGACAACAGGCAAATTCATAGAGACAGAGAGATGAGTGGGTGACGGGGCAGGGGTGGTATGTGACAGCTGAAGGGCAGGGTGGCTTGTAACAGGCCTTGTTTCTAGGATGCTCAAAGGTGGCTGACTGAAGTCAGGAACCGTACAGTGATCTTGAGGTTGGGAAGAGCGAAGTTATTTCTAGTCTCCTTGTCTAGGAGGAAAGGTAAGAACAGCCTTATCAATCCACCCTCCCCACACAGGTGTCTTCATAGTTCAGAGGCCTTAGCTTCCCCTCTTGCTCCCCACCTGCACTTGCTTTCAGAACAAAAAGTATCAACTGAATGGCAGAAGGTGGCACAGCCCCCTTTCCCCGGGGGCTACTGATAAGAAGGCATTCCAGGGTGAGGAAGAGGCAGGTAAAGGTGGGTCTATATTCACCTGCTTTTTTGTTTTCCCTAGAGAGCCAAGCGAGTCATGCCCAGCATGCAGAGAGAGGGCCATTCTTCACCTCTTCTCCTGTGCCCTCATGTCTAGAATAGCATGTTTTATCATGATGGGATTGCTCTGTGCTGTCCGACATGGGACCCTAGCCACTGAGGGTTTTCAGCCCACAAAATGTGGCTAGTGCTACTGAGAAATACTTTTAATTCAATTTATACATATATAAAGTAATATAGACTATATTACAATATGTTAAAGTAATATAGCATTAATATATGATATATAAATGAACTGGATTCTATATAGTTACATATTATTATGGAGCAAGAAGACATAATTCATATCATATAAACCTCACCATTTAAAATTGCACAATTCAGTGGCTTTTAGTATGGTTACAAGGATGGGGAACCACTAACCACTTACGGAACGCTTTCATGACCCCGAAGAAAGCCGGAACCCATTAGCATGACTCCCATTTCCACTTCCCTCGAAACTTGGCAACCACCGATTGCCACAAAACTGTCTCCACACACTTGCCCACTACAGACATTTCACACAAAAGGAAGCACGCAGTACGGGACCTTCTCCGCCTGGCTTCTCTCACTTAGCATCATGTTTCCAAGGTTCACCCTGATGTAGCATGAGTCAGTACTGCACTCCGTATTATGGCTGAATAATGTTCACTGCATAGACATACTACAGTTTACTTACCCTTTCATCGTATTTAAGGTAAATTATTTATCAGTTTTTGTTTGTTTGTTTTTACTCCTCACCTGAGGACATGCTTATGGATTTGCGAGAGAGGGCGAGGGAGGGAGGAAGGGAGAGAAACATAGACATGAGAGAGGAATAGCGATTGGTTGCTACCCAAACTGAGGACTGAACTTGCGACCTAGGCATGTGCCCTGACTGGGAATCAAACCTGCGACCTTTGTTTGTGGGATGATGCCCAACCAACTGGGTCAAATTGTCCAAGTAGTCACATATGACTAGTGGCTACCGTATCGGCCAGTGAACCTCTAATAATATAGAGGAATAATAAATAAGCGTTTCAAAGTAGACAAGGTGAGATCTGAGTTCTAGGTCGAGGTATGGCCCTTAGCTTGGTTAACCAGCTATGTACATATTTTATCTGCTGGTCAACTAAATGCGAGTGAGGGGTGGAGTCCTCCCAGCCCTGGAATTTTGACATTTGGTGGTTTTCTTGTAGGCCTATTCCTTATCCATAATTCAGGAGGTTGGATTCAGGGTGGCCACCCAAACTCATCTGAGTTGTTTAAAGCTGTTTCCTGGGTGGATGCTGGGGGAAGTACTAGGGGTTCTCTCAAGTTTCCTTCTATTTCTGATGGTTTGGGTTGTCTGTCTTTGGGGGTCAAAGGCAGCGTGACCTCTCCCCTAGGTCTCTGAGATCCGGGAAGAGGGTTACCTTGAAGACCTTCTTGGCCCAGGTCCTGAAAGCTTCTTCCTGCCCACAGAGCTCATCCCCCTCCCTCATCTTCAGGATCCTCTCTCCTCCCAGCTCTTCCAGGAGGGTGTCCACAGCATGCCCAAAGGCGCAGAAGTGAGGGTATGCCCGGGAGCCAAGGCCAAACACTGAGAACCTACCGACGAGAGGACAGAAAGCCCGTGTTAAGGGACTCTGGGGGTCTTGGGGATCCCTGGTGTTATAAACAGAAGTATTTGCCTCCAAAATTCCTATATTGAACCCTACTCCCCAATGGAGTTGCATTCAAAGATAAAGCCTTCAAGGCAATAACTGAGATTAAGTGAGGTCATAACATTTAGGTCCTCATCCAATAGGACTGGTGTCCTTGTAAGAAGAGGCAGAGACACCAGATACTCTGTCTGTCTCAGCACGTGCACAGTGGCAAGGTTGTGCAAGGACACAGCAAGAAGGTGGCTCTCTGCAAGCCAGGAAGAGGCCTCGTCAGAAACCAGTCCTGCTGGCACCTGGATCCTGGACTTCGAGTCTCCATACCTGTGAGAAGATAACTTCCTGCTGTCGAAGCCATCTAGTTTGATCCCTCCAGTATTTCAAGAGGAACTGAGTTTAGCCATGGAGGTCAGGCTACCCCGCCCCTATCTGGGGAAGGGAACTGTTAAATCTGAGAGCCCCTGCTCTCTGCTAGGGAACACGACCCTCAAGAGAAAATTCCCAGTTTGTCCTCAGGAGGATGAGTTGGGGACAGCGATCATGCACAACCAGTAGCTACTTCCTGTGTCCCTTTCTAAGCTGGACTAATTGGGGACATTAGTCTGCATTATCAGAAGGCTTCAATTCTACAAGTGCTGTAATTCTACAGAACTAGGCCAGGGTGAAGTACAAAGGTCATGGACACTGTAACATAGAGGTCCTGGGGGGACTGGTATTCATGGATCAAGAGGACTCGTTAATGCATCGAACACTGGTGTACAAACAGGCTCTTCTAGAAGGGGAGGCAAGAGTGATACATGTGCTGGCTCCATCCCTTCTAAGTCTATGAAATTAAAGAGTTTCGCCAACCCTCTTTGCACAGCTACCCCCAAGATGTTGCTGTTTGAATGGATGGGGGTGGGACTTTTGTCTGTGTTGAGATGGGGCTGGTTGCTTTCAGGTGTGGGGAGGGGAGGGCTGTGCCTCAGGTGGCCCCTCTGGCTAGTTCCCTGTGTCACGCTTCCAGGGTGTGGTCCTGTCTGCCGGTCATGACCTCTTTGGAACTGAAATGACAGGTTCACGAGTGGGACCAGCACACCCCACTCCCCACGCCCTTCCCAGGTCAGGGTATCCTGCTCACAAGCCAAGGAGGGGTGCTGTGGCACCTGCTCTGTACAGGGTCTGGCTCCATCCCGAATTTTGTCTCTAGGACAAGGGGCGGAAATGGTGGGAGACTGAGATGGGGTAAGGGATGGAGGCAGGGGAAGTTGGGAAGTCACTCTCCATCACTGGAGAGTGAACCTGAGATAGGTCCAGGTGCCTCACAGGTCAAATGAAAGTTAACACGGGTTAATATCCACCCCATGGAAATCCACATTCCTGCATTTTTCTCTCACTTGCCTCTGCCCTCCAGGGTTCCAGGGCCTTTCCAGGGAAAGCACAGGAGGTTAGGTAGTGTTTTCCCCAACACTCCTTCCCCTATGCTCTTCCTGGACCTGGATTCCTCACTCTTCTTCACAGGGCAGCAGCCGGAAGGTCTGAGCGAGTGGGTGGCCCTGGGAGTGGGCCTTCAGCCTGAGCAGACCTGGGAACTCCCAGCACCTGCATGCTGTGCAGTTCAGGCACTGCCCCTCAAACCCCCAATACTTACATTTGCGACACCCGCCATACTTGACTACCACCAATACTGCTGGATGCTTATTAGCATGTTTAACTTGCTTTTAATTTGTACCTACAGCTCATCAAGCCCACCTGTGCACACTAACAGACGGATCAAGTAATGGGTTCAGGAATGTGCTTCCCAACATACCTGAAGGCCTGCACCACAGTCCCTCCCTAGGCTCACTTTTCCGTCCTAATCCTTGCCTTACGTTTCCAAATTCCTGTTTTAAGCCTCTGAATCAGGAGCTGACAAACTCACCATATATGAGACCAGAGAGTAACTATTTTTAGATGTGTAGGCAAAGAAGCAAAATCGAAACTATTATGTAGCTACTTCTATGACAAGAAAGAAAACAATTTTCCACATTTTAATTGACAGTTAAAAATATAATAACAATGATGATAATAATTATAGCTGAGCACAATTTTTACTAATGTATGTCTACTAATGAGAATGTAATGCTTTTTGATGGGAGATAACCTTTTGCTTAATTGTTTTTCTTTTGTGTCATTAAATGAACTGCAAATGTTCATCTGTAAAAGTCATTCTCAGCTCATGCGCAAAAATACACAGCGGCCAGGCTGGACGTGGCCCGCAGTCACTGCTCTCAGCTGGGGTAGATTTAACAAGGGGAAAGGGATCTGACCACCAAACTGTGAAACTGATGTTTCAATGTCAAGCTAAACATGATGTAAATGTACTGAGGTCAAAATGTATAAGAATGAACACCACCAATGGTGAACCCTAACATAAACTATGACTTCGTGTGATCGTGATGTGTCGATGTAGGTTCATCCATTCTACACATGTACCACTGTGGTGTGGGATGTTGACTGCAGGTGAGGCTATTTGCGTGTGTGCATGGAAGGGGGGTGGGCAGGTCCAGGAAGTATATGGGAAATCTTGTGTGTGCATTGGTGGGGGGGAGGGCAGGAAGTATATGGGAAATCTCTGTTACCTTCCCCTCAATTTTGCTATGAACCTAAAACTGCTGAAAACATTACGTCTATTAAAAATTATACTGGCCCTGGCTGGTGGCACAGCGGATAAGGCACCGGCCTATGAACCCAAAGGTTGCTGGTTCGATTCCCAGCCAGGGCACATAATGAGGTTGCAAACCAGGTCTTCTGCCAGGTCCATAGCTGGAAGCAGGTGAAAAAGGCAACCATACATTGATGTTTCTCTCCTTCTCTGCCTTTCCCTCTTCACCTCTCTATAAAAATAATAAAATCTTAAAAAAAAAAAAAAAAAAGTATACTGATAGCCCTGGCTGGTGTGGCTCAATGGATTGAGCAACAGCCTGTGAACCAAAGGGTTGCCGGTTTGATTCCCAGTCAAGACACATGCCTGGGTTGTGGGCTAGGTCCCCACATGGGGGCAGTGGAGAGGCAACCACACAGCGATGTTTGTCTCTTTCTCCTTCCCTACCCTTCTCTCTAAAAATAAATAGAATATTTTTTAAAAATGTACTAAAAGACACAATACTTCCATATCCAGGGGCCCTGTGAACTGAATCATCTACTAAGCATTTCCCTGGGCAGCTGTAGAGGTTTAGTTAGAGATTCCTGGCCAGGCCTGGATATTCTGCTTATATCAGCCTTGTCTTGAACAATATCCGTGAAACCAAAGGTTTGCCACCCAGTTTAATATCCATTAAACTGAATATACAGTGGAAATACAAATTATCCTCCTACATCCATGTGCTACCTAAAGCGATCTCATGGCATTTGACTATGCTTTTGAAAATACAGGGGTTAGGCCAGTGTTGATTTGATTACACAGTGGAGTCAACTGAGAATTATTTATTTATTTATTTATTTATTTTAAAAACAATGCTTGGGCCCAATTCTAGACCAATTACACCCTGATCTCTGGAGGTAGGGCTTGGTTATGGGTGTGTCACAAACATCTCTAGATGCTTTTAATGCACCCCAAGTCTGAGAATCACTGGGTTATGGCAGTGGGTCTCCAACAGCTCCTGTCAAGTGCAAAACATATCCATTGGGAAGGGCATCTCATTGCCTAATTTCTAGGGGTCAACGTCCTTCATCACAAATGATGTGCCGATGATGAGGGGATGAAATGTGTGCGATGGGGTCAAACATGGTGATGAGGGCCCTGAGGGTGTGCTTGAGACAGGTGTAGCCAGGGCGGAGCTGGTTGTTCGGAGGCTGAATGGGCACGGAAGAGAGACCCCCAACAAAGAGCCCACTTTGCACCTAATGCCAGCTCCCCAAGAGCCTTCACCATCCCCGGTGCCCTAGCCCCTTGCTCACCTCACATTTGCCAGGGGGCCGGCGCTCTCGAAGTTGTCTCTGAGGTCCGGTCCGTCACCCGATGATTTGTGGGAGTCGGAATAGGAGGAAACACTATTGAACCTGACCTTGTAGCTCCTGCCGAAACAAGAGAGTCATGAGCTCTGGCTTGGAGTCTCCTCCTAAAGTCAACATCCTGATGGATCAACTGAGCAGTCCTGGTTATAGGACCCTCTCCTGTGTGACGAGTGAGACCGTAACATTCCTGAGGCTCTCTCTACAACGTCCCGGCTTACCCTCGCCCACTGTGACAATAGCTAGCCTTCTGCACGACGCGATACGTGTGAAAAGGTATCCGATGACACTCGACCCAGGAAACAGACCCGGGCAGTCACAATGGTTTCATTGTCAAAAACATCAGGAGTAGACCACACCCTACTTGCTCCCCAAATTTTAATGTGCAGAAGAATCAGCCTGGCATCTTGTTAGGTAAACTCCGATTCAGCAGATCTGGGGCCTTGAGATTCTGCATTTCTAATAAACGCCCAGGAGATGCTATTGCTGCTACCAGCCAGGACCCAGACTTGCACTGTCCACTGTGGCAGCCATTGGCTACACATGGCTATTTAAATATACAGTTAAATTAATTCAAGGGAAATACAATGAAACATTCTGTTTCTCACTGGCACTAGCCACATGCCAAGTGCTTAACAACCACATGTGGCTGGTGTCTGCCGTATGGGGGTGGGGCAGGAATATGAACATGTACAGCATCCTAGAGAGTTCTATTGGATGGTGCTCTTTCCTCAAAGTTGTGGTCCTTAGACATTTCAAGGGTCTGTCACATTTCACATTTCAAGTCACCGTGAAAACTGCTCATGACTGACACCTGGCATGGGAGGAAATTGGATTTCTTATTAAATTGTTCTGAAGGAAAAGGAAGATGTTATTGGGACTCGAAACCTCAGTGTTAGCGGCTCACTAGTGGTTTCCCAGTTTTCCTCTGAAAGTGGTTAAGTTTTGATCTCAGGGGAAAAACAAAACATAAAATAAAACTAAGCCTAAAAACCACTGTCACCCCAATACATTTAATAAAATATAAAACCCGAAAGGTCCCCAAGATCCCCCCAAATCCCAAACAAAACAAAAAACAAACCCAAACCCCCAAATGAAAAACAAATGAAACACGCAAACTCAATTACACCAATCTGAATGCAAAAGACAAAAAAAGACATGGCGCAATCTGGCAACAGGGTTTCTAAGCTGGAAGTTCTTCAAAGTTTTTGCTCCAGCATCGGGGAAGTTCTAAATATACGAAAGTGTGTTTTCTGCCCTAAAATAGGCACACATTGAGTCACTTCTCCAAATAAGTCATGCAGCATATCAGGGGGTGGCTGTGTGGTTAGTGTGGGGGTGGGTGGGTGGATGGTTGCGGGGTAAGAATAGCAACACATATAGTTGTATGAGGTTTGAAAATTTTCCAAGTACTTTCCTCTTTGTTATTATCCTTTGCTCCTCATCACAACTCCCAGAGGTGGTCAGGGCAGTGAGAGCTTCTCCCACTTTGCAGAAGGGAAAGACCGAGGCTTGGAGAGGTCAAGGGACTTGCTCAAGGTCACTTGGTGAGTCAGTGGCACAGCCTGGGTTAGAACTCGGGCCTCCCTGAGACCTGACTGTAGCTCTAGATGTTCTGGCATTGGGCATGCATTCGCACTTCGCACAGGTGCACGCACATCTGCACGCGTGCACACACACATGCATGTATGCACATGCACTGGCGCACACACGCTCTACCTGTGCTGGCTGTCACGGGCTGCAGCCAGACCTTGGCCTTCGGTGTCAGCTCGGGGGAGGGAAGGCCCTTTACGGGGAAAGAAACGCAAGGGTTCCGGGTACCTAGAGGGGAGAATGGATGGTGCCCTATCTCTCCCTGAAGGAAGGGGGAGCCACCCAGGATGCAATGGGAGGGAGAGGGGCTAGGACGGGGAGTGTTGGAGTTGGGCACAGATGCAGGCTGAGCCCAGGGACTCAGCCATCAGTTGGAATGTAGTTGAACTTAGCAACATGTGCTCGGCTACACGCAGAACATGGGAGACTTTCCGCACAGCATAGGCAGCTATGGTGCTTGCCGCTCAGCTGTCGTGCGGGGCCGGCTCTGTGCTGGAGGAAGTGCTGAGCTGACCTTATGGAAAGGCAGCTCAGCCCTGGCTGGTGGCTCAATGGATAAGGCGCTGGCCTGCAAACCTGAAAGTCACTGGTTCGATTCCCAGCCAGGGCACATAACCAGGTTGCAAGCCAGGTCTCCAGCCAGGTGGAGGCAGGTGAAAGGCAACCACACGTTGATGGTCTCTCTCCCTTCCCCTCTCTCTAAAAAATCATAAATAAAATCTTTAAAAAGAAGGAAAGAAAGGCAGCTCAGTGCGCCCGTGCCATATGCTCTTGACCCTACAGGGGATTTAAGGGCTTCTCAAGGGTAATTTTGACTACAGGTGGTTTTCACCTTCTGAACTATCTTTAGGATGCAACCTCGTGTTAGATGCCACGTCATCATGAACACCTTGACTACAGGCATTTCTTTGCTGCCTTTTGAAGGCTCCCTCCACATTAGCTGCAACTCCATCCTGCACCTCAGATGGAAAGCTCCAGGGAAGTAGCTCGTTTCCTGGTTTCTGGAGGCCGGTTTCCAAAAGCGGGACATACGAACTGGCATTTGCGCAGTGCTCCTCGCTTTTCACGGGACAGGGCATCTATTTTCTGGTTTGATTCTTACCCGTTGGAAAGTTCAAGCAGGTGTAATAACCCCTACTTGATGGGAAAAATAAACTGAGGCACTAGGCTGTAAAGTGACCAACCCAAGACCTTTGACTCAGAGACTGAAATATCAGCTCTAGTGGGGCACAGACACCCACCTGCTAAAACGGGCCACAGATGGGCTTTAGGTCACAACCACCATCCATCCAGAGCTCACAGGTGAACTCCAAGGGCTAAAGGACAATTTTCAGTTACCCCCACGTGCCACGTGGCATTGGAGGGTCATTCACTTACTTCCTTTCCTCGTGCACGGAGTTGGGATGCCTCATCTCCATCAGCGCGCAGCCAAATTTCTGCAGACCAAAGAGATGAGTGAGCTGAGAAGCAGTTACTAAACCCAGCATAGGGTTGGGCACTGCTGTTCCAGCGTCCTAGCTGGAAAGGAGCCTGATGCCTGGGGGCCAGGATGTCTGTCTGCAAGGGGCTCTGGCAGCCGTGCTGCCCCTGTGGACGCATCTGCAAGGGTCAGCTGCCTGAAGGGCTGCGGGTGTGGGCTCCCCAACCCTCCACACACAATGCCCTGTGTGGCTTTCTCTATAAAAAGGCTGTCCCATGTCTCTCATCTGGAGCAGAGGACACCAAGCTCTTGGTTGGAACACTCATTCCGAAGAAGTAGCTCACTCAGGGGACAACATTTTCACTAGGCATCAGCTAGTCGTGGGACACCCATAGACTGAGGACTTGGAGTTGTTCAGTCTTTGCTGAACTTGGATCCAAGCTGAAATCACTGTTTGTTTGTTTGTTTTTAATCTTCACCCAAGGACATTTTTAAAAATTGCTTTTAGAGATAGAGGAAGGGAGAGAGAGAAACAGTGATGCTAGAGAGGAGCATTGACTGTTTGCCTCCCTCACATGCCCAGACTGGGGATCGCACGCACCCAGACCAAGGGTTGAACCTATAACCTTTCGATGAGGGGAGGGTACTCCCATCCGCTGGGCCACACAGGCCAGGGACAGAAATCACCGTCTCTGAGGCTCTGGGAGGGTCTGCTGCTGAAGCATAGGTGTAACCGCAACTCCTCTTTCTTCTTGCTGATGGGAGGACATGCTAGAACAAGTGAAATCCATCTTACCTCCCCGTTCTCAGGGGGGTCTCCGTTGCCAAAGGTGCTGGTGACCACCAGGACCAGCGTTTCATGTTCTAGGTGCACAATGTCATATTCTTCCATGGACATCACCTGGGCGGGAGAATGGTGTGGGGAGAGGAAGGAGAAGGTGACGAGGAGAGGGAGGAGGTGGGAGAGAACAAGAAGTGATGGGAGAAGAAGAGAGAGGGGAAAAGGTGAGTCATCCTGAGCCATGTCCTTTGGAAGAACCCCAAGCTCTGGGAGTCACTACTTGGGGCCCGAGTGTTTAGAACTGAAAGCTTTTTGGCAGTGTGGGACCTTTCCATGGTCACAGTGACCTGAAGGACCGTAGAGAACCTGGGGCAATAGTGCAAGGGGTTGGCTGCCAGTAGGGACAGATCCTGATCGAGACCCTGAAGCTTTTGTATAAACAACTGCTCTTGGAATCTCCTTGGCCACATCTAGGCTACGGATGACCTGGCTGGCTGGTCTCACCCTCTGTCTGCTCAGCCTCCTTTCTAACCCTCCCTCCTGCAGTGTGGAGGGCCCGGGCCAAACAAGTCCGAGAGCCCTGCTTCAGGGAAACATGGTCGCCCTGTACCTCAGCATCACTTGAGCAACATTTCTCAAAGTAGGTTCCAGGGAGGCCTTGTCTCTGGACGTGCTCCTTAAAAATACATGAGCCACAAGCAAACATGTTTGGGGAACAGTTGTATTCTCTGCCCTCCCCTTTTGGAGATTATAACACATGGGCAGATTAAAGGCTCTGAGAAGTCCTGCAGCCAAGAAACCCATTGAACTGCCTTTATTTTAATTTTTAATTTTTTATTGATTTTCAGAGAGAGGAGAAGGGAGGGAGAGAGGGGAAGAAACATTGACATGAGATAGAAACATTGATCAGTTGCCTCTCATACGCGTTCTGACCAGGGACGGGACACACAACCCAGCTAGGCAGGTTTAATTTCCTGACTGGGAATTAAACCTGTGACCTTTTGGTTCACTGGACAATCCTCCAACCAACTGAGCCGCACCAGCCAGGGCTATTGAACTGTACTTAAAGCAGAGCTTTTTTTTTTAAAGATTTTATTTCATTATTTTTAGAAAGAGGGGATGGGAGAGAGGCAGAGAGGGAGACAGACATCAATGTACGGTTGCGTTTCACCTGCCTCCAGCCACAGACCTGACTGGAGACCTGGTTTGCAACCTGGTTATGTGCCCTGGCTGGGGAATCGAACCTGCAACCTTTGGGTTTGCAGGCCGTCACCTTAACCACTGTGCTACCAGCCAGGAAAGCAGAGCTTTTAAACTGACTCCAGAACTGATTTTCATCCACCTCTAACACTTTGCTCTAGATATGGAGGCTGCATTTTGTGATTCCTGGACTCCTGGATGGTTCACAGGGAGGAGGCACTTCAACCCCGGGAATGTATGAAAATGTGAGTACATGCTGAAGGGCAACTTGGGGTGCACTTTCACCCATTCTCACTTCCAGCTCTCCCAGCTTCATTTGCCCCGAGGGGCTGGGGAGCTGGCAGTATCCTGTACCCACCTTGGCATCAAAGGCGTGTTTGAAGATCTCACACAAGGTTTTGGCGTAGGCCTGCGATTTGCCCGTCTCGGTGGCGTAGAGGATGGTGGCCTTGACCCTCTTGGCCATTGCCTGTCCCATCAGCTTGGCCGAGAACTTGACGGCTCTGGGAGGAAGAGGACGGAGAGGAAACTGGGAAGTGCCAGGCTGGGACTTCCAGGCAAGAACCATGATGCATGAAATGGGACCAGGGGGAACTTACTCCCCTGATCTTTGATGGCCTCAGGGATCCTCACAGCCTGAGTTTAGGCACCACTGAATTACCCCTTTATGAAATCCCTCCAGAGCGACAAGTCAGGAGCTCAAACGGTTGGTTGATTTTGTTGGGTCGTTACTTAATGGATCGCTCTCAGTCTTGAGACTCTTGCTTTGCCAACCATTGTCCCCCAGAGAGGATTGTTCACTCATGCACTCATTTGTTCATTCGTCGAAAGAGCATTAAGTGTCTGTGTGTCAGGCATTGTTATAGGGGCTGAAGAACACAAAGACTGTAGCTATGGGCAAGCCAGTGTCACGGTGTGTGTGTGTGTGTGTGTGTGTGTGTTAGAGAGAGAGAGGGGAACAAGTCACTAACCAATCACCAAGTATTGTCCATGAAGGAAGGACCAAGTCTGGGTTAGTTGACCATGCATATTCAGGGTCTTGCACAGAGCTTCATATCTAAAGGCACTAAATACATATCTAGTAAAAGAAGGAACGAATCTAAACAATGCTGCTACCACTTGGGAGCTTAAATGCCAAGTCTAGGCTCTAGCTAAATGGAGAACCACTGCTCCTCCTTCCCGTCCGTGAGGGCCTGGGGGTGGCCGACAGGTCAGAACCCCTGGAACATCTGGGCTCACCCACCTCCTGAGCAAGCATCCCTGCTCTAGGGGCATTTCGCTGCAGACAAATTGCTAATTACTGCCACCTGGGGATTATTGGTGGCAATGTCACCCCTTGAGAACCAGGGAAACCACCCACCCTGCAGAAGCACTTGGGCTAAGGGGGAGAAACAGGAATAAAAGGTGCCTGGTGTGTGTGTGGGGGGTCCCTTTGAATGATCAAAGCATGGAAGCATAAAAAAGCAGCTCTAATTAACTTCCATTGTTTCTACCCCTAACTTAATAGTGCAATTAATGTTTTAGATTTCTCCCTCCCTTCTTCCCCCTGAGACAGCTGAACAGAACAGCAGCCAAAGGCTGCCTTCCCCAAGAATGTCTAGGGTTCCCTTGTGAAGGAAAGAAGGGCTGCTGGTGTACCCTTGCTTGGCTGGAAGATGGGGTTAGGCGGACAGAGGGAGAAGGGGACAGACGGAGAGATAGCATGGGCCACCATCACAGAGCCAGTACCTAGGTCTGAGTCTCTGCAAGAAACACCAGTGTCTTGCTTCTGGGCTCCGTGGCATGGACGGCACTTTTGTTTTTGACAACTACTTAGCATGCAGGGAGAGTTGGGGACCCAACAGTGCTCAGGGCAGGGAGTAAGGAGCTCAGTGCATGCTGAGTTCCTCTGCCAAAAAGTTGGCTCCAAATGGGGAGTGGGGGGTGTCTCCCAGTGGACCTGTGGAGCTCTCTTTCTTCAGGAGAAGCCAGGCGTCCCCATGAAAGCATCCCAGATGGCCCCGCCCCACTTGTCATCTGGCCCCGCCCCACTTGTCATCTGGCCCCTCTCTGGCTATGTGTCCTTTAGGACAGGTATTCTGTAGTAGCCTTGGTCCATGGTCCCCTTCCCTCCCTTTTGTGCTCAGGTAGGTCTTATTTATCGTATTCTTCAGCTCGCAAAGCCTCCTTTGACCTCCCAGACTTGGTGAAGCCTGTCATTTGATACCACAGATTGTTCCTCAGTGGCCATTGAGCTGTGTCTGGGTGATTCTTTGATGGGTGGCTGTGAACTTCAAGAGGGCAGGGACCCTGTATCTGGCTCATGATGGCATCTCTGGAGCCTAGCGCAGGGCCTGGCACGGAACAGGCACTCAATATCCACGTGTTGGCAATGAATGAATGAGTGAATGAGTGAATGAGTGAAATTTAGAGTTCAGCGCCGGACAAGAGCACAGTCTAGTTGGTGACAATTCTGGAGCTCCTCTCTACTATGGAGTCAATGACTTCCTATTGGTAGCTTACCACTGGCCATGGCAGGAATATTTATACCACAGCAATTGGCAAATATTACAAACCTACTATTGTTACTACTTTTACACCCCCACCTACTCCAGGAGACTCACTCTGCCAGCTTCTTGAAGCCGATGGCTCGCCGCTTTGTGGGGGTCCCATTGGTGCCTTTCCAGACATGGGTGTTCCAAGGGTCAGGCTGGGAAGAGAGGACTAAGGTTAGCACCCTGAGTGGATGCAGCTTTCCCCGGGAGATGCTCAGGAGTCCCTGGGGGTGGTGGCTGCCCAGCCATGCCCAACCCTCAGCCCTTCAAAAGGCTGACTCTGCTGGTGGGACCACAGGGGTCCTTGTGCAGAGTGGCTGGTCCAGCCCTGCTGCACTGTCCTGCTAGACCCTCCGTCTTACTCCAAGACTCAGTCCCTCTCAAAGATGCTCCTGGAGACCCCGAACTACTCATTCCGACCCCGTCAGTCTCTCCGCTGGAGCTGCGCTGCCCAGTGTGACAGCCCCTCACCAAGCTTCGCTACTGAGCATCCAAAGTGCTGATCTGATCAGAGACACGCTTCGGGCATCACACACAAGGCAGTGAAGACGTAGCTCAAAAAAGGGGGGGGAGTAGGGGGCAGGACCTGGTATTCGAAGGAGGGGGTGAGCCGGTAGTTGAGCATCTCCTGGTGGAAGACGGGGGTGATGCTGCCAGACATGGGGGGCACGATCCACACCCAGTCGGCGGGACAGCCGCCCCGGCAGCGGTACTCGTTCTCCATGTGCTTAATGAAGGACTCGGTGGCCGAGTGGTGGTCGACGATGGTCACTTTGTCAGCCTGCGGGTGGAGAGATGACGCGGAGTCGGGTGAGAAAGCGGGGGTACTTCAGGGCTCCCCCGCTGCGTGGCGTGTCCTGGAGATGGTCTCAGGGGGCCACCAGCACTTCTCTGCGCTTCTCCTCCCGATCGCCCCCAGGAGAGGGTCTCTGGTGCGGAGGCATCTTTAACGCCTCTAACCATCTTCCTCTCTCCTCGCCCACCCCCCTTTTTTCCAAGTGAGGGGAACCTCTCTCCTGTCTCGCTAGCATTGAACAACTTATTTGCTATTCCCTGTATTTGTTCATTTACTTAATTAAATTTATAGTTCCCTTCTACTTATGGCCGCTGATCCTGGCTCTCCATTTATGGTGGTGATGCAAAATCCTTTTAAAATAAAAAACGTAAATGAACGCAGTTTATTAAAATTAAAGCAAGTCCCTCCCTGCAGAGGTGGTGGGCTGTTGGGGTGACCCAGCTGGTTGGGATTCTTACCCTAACGAGTCTCCGCTTTCCCTCGCTGCCTGCAAACCTGGCCCCTTCCTAAAACTGTCCTTTTTAATCACTCACCTGACCCACTGCCGCTGCCTCTGGCTCGCTGGTCTTCATACTCGTCACCCAAACCCCCGTCCATCACTTTCAACAACTCCTGAGATTGTCCCCTTCCCCCACCCCGACCTCAACTTGCCTTTTCCCTGGGGTATTCCTTGGCACACCCCTTCACCTGACTCCTGGCACGGGGCCCTATGTTTGCGTTCATGTGCCCATGACTGGATCTGCTTGTTTTACTGTGGGTGCCTCCCATGTATGTCTGTGAGGGTCTTGTTTCCCAGCCTGCCAGCCCCCAGAGGACAGGACTGGCCTCCGTGGTAGAGCATGACTTCCGTGGGTCTCCTGGTTTACCCAGAAGAATCCTGGCACAATTATTAGTGGTGGCCCTCTTTTTCTCTCAGGAGTTCCATGGTTTTGATGGTAACTTTTACACCATTGTACATAAACACCATGGACCATGGACTGCATGCATTGAGGGGCCCATCGGCCTCTGATAATGAGGTGTCTCTGGTAGGTGACAGTTTGAGTCCCTAAGCCAGTCACAGATGGTGCCTGCCACCTCAAATCTAAAAATCAAAGTCACAACCTCTTTCTCAAACAGTCCACACTCAAGACGGATAGTGGAGAGGAAAACAGACCTGGCCTCGTTGGTGAACTGACCCGCCCCCCAGAGGTGACTTCCGGTGGTGAGGGCTCCTGGCCCTCGGGCTCCAGGGCTCTGAAAGGGTTAGCTGTGCTCTGAGCCATCACAGCCGGGTCCCTGGCCCTACCTGGAAACTATAGAGGACTGCAATGTTGATCTCCACCAGCGCCTGGTCCTTCCACAGGGAGGACGTCCTCCTCATGTCCAAGTTCATCTTCTTGGCCACTTCCTGAAAGGGGAAGGGAACACAGACTCAGGGGCTAGGATACTTCTGGCTAAGGAGGGTCATGAATGAACTTCTTAGTTAATTAACTGACTAATGGGCAGACTGATTCACAAACTCTAAAGATTTCTTATGTAGGACCTACCAGCAGCAGGCAACTAGAGAAACTTGGCTGGTCATTTATTATCAAGGGTGCCTTCTAGCAGAAGAGAGAGAGTTCATCCTGTGATGAGTACTAATGCTTACAAGAAAGAAGATGAGGAGGGATGGGGGCAGGGTTAATTGAACCACAGTAATCAGGGAAGGCCCACAGGGGAGGTGGCGTACGGTGAGACTGAAATGATGAGAAAAAGCAAGACATCTGCAGAGGGAGGGCGGGCAGGTTCCAGGCAGAGAGAGAGCGTGTGCATTGCCCCTGCCGAGGGTGCGGACGTGCAGTATCTGAGATGCAGAAAGGCAGCCAGTGTACACGGAGGGTGGAGAGCCAGGGGAGTGAGTGAGACGGGTAAGACTGGGTCCTGCAGGATCCTGAAGGATGTGCCACGGAGCCAGGGTTTTTATTCCAAATGTGACAAGGAGGGTCTTTGCAGGGTTTCACGCAGAGATGTGGGTCCAGAAGTAACGTTCTGGTAGGAAAAGCTCTGTGCCCAACCTGCTCTACCCCCAGATCATGGAAGCGTGGGACCCATGGGCGCAGCTGCCTGACTCCAGGGAACAGAGGAGGTAAGGGGATCAGAGAGGTGCCAGGGCTTCTCGTTCCGTACAGGCAGCTGGCCTCAGAGCTGGAGCCCAGGGACCTGCCGACGGCCCCAGGCCTGGGGACAGCTCCCCAGCCAGCAGGCTCCTTTGAAAAAACTCCTTGGGTGCAATCACCCCTGACAGTCACCTCACAGCCCCAGCTGAGGCAGCGGCTGGTGTCAAGCGTGGGGAGGACCCACTAGCAAATCCTCTAATTAGAGCCTTGCTTTTCACTGGTTCTGTCAATTCTGGTCACTCATGGGAACCCAGGTCTCATTACGGGGCTGGAATGCGACAATTGCTCAGCTTTGCACAAACCGCTTTGCAGCCTCAGCTGTCAACCTCTGTCCATGACGGCAGGGGGAACTGGAGGCTGGGTGGGAGGGAGGCTCACCGCAGTTCCCCGGGGCAACTGGAGTGGAAGCCAGCTCTGCGGGGCTGAGGTGTTAGGGTCCGCTTGGGGTCTTTTGGCAGTAAGTGATTACGTATAAAGCTCGCTGATGTACAGAAATACATATAAAATGTGAGTGAGTATATAAAGGAGGAGCGTGTGTCTAGCTGGTCATGCTGCAAATGTTACTTCTACAACATTATTTTGGTAAAAAGAATAGAAATTAGTTGCAGGAAGAAAAGAACTATGTGACTTTAAAAAAAACCCAAATATCTCTATGAAAATGGCCTGAAATGTCTTTTCCTTCCTTGCTAGAAGTCTGTACAGATCAGCGGCTACCCCAGTAGAATCTTCTAGGAAGCTCTGAAAAGGGCTGACGCCCAGCCCTCTGGTGGAGCAATTACATCCAAATCTCGAGACCCCAGGGCATCACTAGGCTCCGCAGGTAACCCCAGCGCATGGCAAGGCTGAGGAGCCCTGGCTTCTGTTTTCCAGGTGAACAACTCGTGGGATGTTTTAACAAGTGAGGTGTAATTGCCATATACCATCGTGCAAGTTAAAGGTGTTGGTTGGATACGTTTCTATATTGTAACACCATTACTACAGCAACATTAATTAACAGCCCTATCATTAAGTCTCTTACTGGCTTTGAAGTTTACTCTACAGGTTTGCTGACTATAACCATGATGCTTTAGGTCTCTAGAGATTATTTATCTGTGTAACTTACGGCATCTTCCCAGTTCCCTGCACCCCACCGGTGGTAACCACCATGCTACTCCCTGTTTTTACAAGTTTGGCTTCTTCACATTCCACAACTAAGTGAGATGGCCCCATCTTTGCCTTTGCTGGCCTGGCTTAGCTCACTCCCCGTAACGCCCACCAGGCCCATCCACGTGGACACCTACGGGTTTTAACCCCATAAACCCAATGCTTGGTTCTGAGTTCTAACCTTGACTCTGCCTTATTTCCTGTGGCACACAGGCCCAGCACTTCACTTCTGCTTGGCAGTGCCCTGCTCTGGAACAAGGCCAACCACGGCAGACTGTTGTTAGGAGCGGCGTTTCCTGACAAAACCGCACTCCAGACGCGTAAGAGCACCGGGTCGCACTCTGCCCCAGTGCAGTAGATGAGGATGAGCCGGTGAGGGAAGGAAGCAGGCCCTCCACTGGAAATGTGTGTGGTGGGGAATCACTGTCAACCCTCCTTCCTTATTTTTCAGAAAAGAGACAAAAAAGTCCCAAGTTCATGGGTCATTCTCAAACCCTTCCAACAGTTGGACACTGAGCGGCAGTGTAGTACAATGGTCATTCGCTTAGACCATAGCCTGGGTTCAGCTCCGCTCTTTTTTAGTGGAGTGGCCTTGAGCTTGTCCTTTCACCCCTGCAAAGGCCTTGGTTTCCTCATCTGTGAAAGGGGAATTTCATACCTGGAGGTTGTGGTAAGGATTAAATGAGCCCGTAATGCATGCAAAGTGCTTGGAACAGGGCCTAGCACATAGTGCATTCACTGCTAGTGCACCATGTCTCCGGAAGTGCTAGGGGCACCCCTGGTTGGAGGTTCTGTTTTCATTCATTTCCAGTTTCTAAGCCCCAAAGCTTGGCCGTGGGGAAGGACCGCTGAGCCTACCCCTTCTGCCTTGCACTTCTCCATCATGGTGACTGAGGAGGGACCTCACCTCCAGGATATTGTAGCGAGAGTTGTCACAGTAGTCACGGACGCCAATCTCCGTGCCCATGTACCAGCCGCTGAAGGGACAGGCGCTGAACTCCAGGCCGCCGATCTCCAGAAGCATGTTGGACACAGCGGGGAGGCCATACCATTTCAGCCCCAGGTCCTTGAACCATTCAAACCTGCAGACAGCAATGCGACTCAGATCACCACAGGGCAGAAGTCTCGGAGGCAAGTGATGGGTGGGATATCCTTAGTCTGGGATACTGAAATGCCGCAGCTGACTGGGACTGACTGTGCTGGACCGAATTCCTAGGCACTACTTCAGACCAGTGGGATCCCAGGTTGCAGAGGGGGTGGTCTGAGAATGTGCATTTAAACATGTTCCCCAGGTGATCTGGGTGGACGTCAAGGCCTCCCTTGGAGTCCTGTTTAGCTCCCAAACCCACTCTGAAAGTCAGTCCAGGAGAAAGTGAGTTCCTTCCCCACCCACTCCCCAGGGCCTTTGCACAGAAGTTCTTCCCTCCTAGCATCTTCTTTCTTCCTCTGTGTCTGTCTAGCTCTCATACTTTAACTCTCAGCTAAAATGCTGTCCACTCTAGAAGGCCTTCCATGAGGCCCAGTTTAGGTAGGATGAGTTGACATCATGCCTCTGGTACCATCAAATTTGTTTCAGCATTTACTGGAATTTTGCTGTTATTTGGATATGATCAAAATTTTAAACAATGACAGGATTCCACCCTGCACTTGCATGACTCACTCTAATCTCAGCCTTTAGCTGGATCCTATCGTTATTTAAAATGTTGGTACATTGTGCATCATAGAGTTTTTATTAAAATGATTGCTGATTTTATAAATGGTGTATCAACATATCACTTATTTTGAATTTTGAGCTTTTCAGTGCCCTCCCAAGGCAAGTGGATACCCTCCGCCCTCACAGTGCAAAGTCTGCTTGCGTTTCTGGCCTCAGTCCTCACAGCTCCTTCCTGGCTCCAAATCCTTTTGGACTTGACTCATAGCAGGTCACATAGAGTTTTAAATGGCTCCCTGTGTCTAAAATTTGTGCAACAGCCAGTAGGTATTTCTGATCATCCAACCCTTAGGGCTAGAAAAAGGCAGGTCTGGGGTAAGAGCTGAGGAGTGGCGTAAGGAGGGAGCTCATGACTCTGAAAAGATGCCAGTTCCCCAGCTGGTCAAGGAGGAATTATTGATTCTTAGGGGTCCCACCATGCCCAGGTCCCATGGTGAGCATTGGAACTAAGACCCCCTTTTAGTCCATGCCTGGGCTGGAAAAAGAGCCAGGGGGATGGGGATGGGCAGAGAAGGCCACTGGGCAAATCCACCCGCCCTCACCCCTCCACAAAAGGCCCTCTTACTTGGGGTGCCTGATGGGCACTTCCAGCACCAGCTCTGGGGGGATCTGGAAGAGCTCAGGATCGTTGCCATTGGCCTGGAGCAGGAGCGGCAGGACGTCAAAGCGACCTCTCGGGGGCTTCCAGCCCTGCT
Source organism: Noctilio leporinus (assembly GCA_004026585.1). Taxonomy (NCBI): domain Eukaryota; kingdom Metazoa; phylum Chordata; class Mammalia; order Chiroptera; family Noctilionidae; genus Noctilio; species Noctilio leporinus. The sequence continues at coordinate 421,245 of PVIW01000542.1, forward strand.
GTATGCAGATCTGCCAACAGACCCAGCCAGGTCAGGCCACCAGGCCTGGCCACCATGTCCCAGACCCTCCCAACGTGACGGCAGTGGGGCGGTGCAAAGACCCAGACACTGGCCCGCCAGCAGCCCCTTCCTCTGGAGGCCCTGGGCCACACCCCTCCGTGATCCAGGCCTCCCTGACATCACCACAGAGCCAGCACCACTTCTCGTGGCCCCATGGGACAGAGGGCAGACTGGGGCCCCAGCGCCAAGTTTGCCAGGTTTTCTGGGTCCTCCCTGCGCAGTGGGAACCCGAGAGGGCACGCGTGGGATTTGATGGCTGCATTGGCAGCGCTCTCGTGCATGGGGCCTGGCACACGGCAGTCCTTCCCCCGGGAGTGTTCGCATTTGGAGCCCTGAAAAAATACTGCATCGATGAGGGCGAGTCTATCAGAATATGTGCAAAAAATGAACCTATTGGAGGAGATGGCCAATCAAAATATAAAGGGAACCACATGAGCCATTTAAAATGTTCTGGTAGCTACATTTCAAAAAGCAAAACAAAAAGAAAAGATGAAAATAATTTAAGTAATATATTGATTATATATACTTCTAATTTAAAACTTAAATATTTAGTTATTAATGGTCAATTATAGCATATCAATTATATCAGTATTAACTTATTAATACTATATTAAAGCATTGGTTTAATATATTTTAATATAGTTGATATATTACATATATGATATACTTATTACTTCAATAAACATATAAAATATGTAATCTATTAACATAAAATGTATTGGGTATCATAATTTGTTAATTTAAAAATAAATTTAACATTCACATATTTAAATGTGTTTAACATACAATTAATATACTTATTGGCCCTATAAATGTATTTATTAGTTAGTATAATAGGTCAGTGCAATGTTATGCACTGTATTATTTTCAACATGTAATCAGGATAAAAATGTATTAATGAGATATTTGTGGCTCCCTGTTTTTGGTTTCTGTCATGGAGACCTGGCGTGTCCCCACTGGAACTCACGCCACATCCCGAGGGCTCGCCAGCCATGTGTGGCCATCAGCTGTATTGGACTGCTCAGCTTCAAAAGATACAGTTAATGTGGTTACATGTGGGGTGATGGCTTCTGCCGTGTTGGCACAAAGCAGCAGCATGAGATGATGGGCAGAGGAGAACATGTCCCGTCAATGAGGTTTCTGGGGACAGCAGCAGAGGAGGAGGCCGTGGCATGAGCGTCCAGGTGGCCATGAGGACAAGGTCAGCCCAGTACGCAGTTAGCACTCAGCCAGGCGGAGCAGAGTCTGGCTGCGGCTGCCGGGGGCCCTGGTCACCGCCCCTTCCTTAGGAGACGAGCATGTTAGTAAGGAAGGCTGGATGCAAATGATGCCGGAGCAGCCCTGCCCTGCCAGCTCATCTGGGGGAGGTACTGGTGGAGTTTGGGGGTGGGGTGTTGAAGAAAAGTCAAAGATGACCTTCAGCTGGAACTGACTGGGCGATCAATAGCCGGGTTACCAGGCCTGTGTGCCTGAGGTCTTGGCAGGAGCGGCGTCTCCTATGGGCACAGATGTTGTAAGCTGCCATACCTTCCTCTGCCAGTTGTCTGCGCTGCTGCCTGGGAGGGACTTTGGATGGTGGTGTTTGTGCTCCTGGCGGCTTTTATGAGTTGACTTGGGGCTGCCAGCAACAGTGGTCGTGATGGTATGATGGTGAGTCCAGTCCACCCAAAGAGGGTTGCTTGGGTGCAATAGTTGTATCAACAAATGAATGAATGAATGGTACAAACTTGACCTATTTCCCAACTTGGAAAATGTGGATGCCAGACATAGCTTCCATGTGTCAGCTCATCTCCTCTAGGTGGGAGGCGGGGGGTTTGGACTGCATTTCCAGCTTCCCTTCTGCTCATTTGTTGACTTGGATAACTCATTTGGCTTTGGTGAGACAGCCTACCCATCTGTGAAATGGGATGATGGTCCCCATCATGAGGTCAGCAAGGAAATAGCGTGAAAAGGCCCAATCAACCACCTGTACAAGAACCAGCTGGACTGGGGGCAGCCAAAGGGAGAAGGAGGTTTGGTGAAGAATCAACAGTGGCCCTTTGGCTGCTCTCTCTGTGATGATAACATTAAACTAAGGAAAGTCTGTGGATGGAAATTGTTGAAGGGGAGGGATGAGAGCCCAGGTGGGCACAGGCTGCGGGGCACACACCTCTGTGAACTCCACATTGGCCGGATCCCCAAGGATGGAGCCGTCAGGTTGCTTGTAGCCGGCATAGCGGATGAGCTGGGAGTTCCAGACTCGGAAATCATGCTTGCTGTCCACCCGCTGGGGGAAGATGGTGATGGCAGACCTGTGTGGAGACAGAGGACATCTGGTGTCAGGGTGGGGCTTGCACTCTGGGTGGCATCTGGGAGAGGTGTCACCCAAGCTGAAGAGTACATGAGGCTCAGGTGGATTACATCTGGGCAGAGGTTCCCAGGTCTCAAGGGGCAGCTGTGGGAGGGAGGGATCTTGCCCTGCTTCTCCAGGGAACCTAAGAAAAGGTGGAGAGAGTGAGCTAAAGGAGAAAGAGTGTTTCCCAAATGTGACTTTCAAACAAACTTGATTCGCGCCAGTGTTTCAGGGAGTTCTTTGGCAGCCAGTCATCTCCAGGGAAAGAAAAATAGACCCTGCTTCTCGTTTCTAGTCCTAGTCTTTCTCCTACCACAATTGCCACCACTGCTCTCACCCTCTCCTATTCCCTAATGACGTCTGTAGGCTTATGACGAAAGAAGACAACTTCCACCAGTCACATTTCCTCCTGAACTAGAGATCAGCACTGGCCCTGCCCACCTAACAAGGCAATGATGACACACAGACTGTCACTAACTTGTAGTTGTGACCTGCAGAAGGTCCCCAGCTGGAGCCCTGCTCTGTTTGTTAAAAGGATATCAGCAATGCTGGAGAAACATTAATGATGGGTTAGTATTCAACCAAACTTCACCTTAGCATCCTCAGAAGGATTAAAAAAAAAAAAAAAAAAAAGAAAGGAGATAACGTTCCATGAGGTGGTTTCGTGTAATCTCACACCAGGAGTTCCTACCACCTGGACCCAACGGTCTCGTGAGTGGACTGAGTCCCAAGCTGTGACTTGTATCAGCGTGAGAGTCACAGTGCAGATCCAGCCTGTTGCTTACAGAGCTTCTCCCACACACATCCTGCCTCTGGAACTTGAGTCCCCTTGGCTGGAATCCCTCTCTGTTCTCAGGCTTCCAAATTCAAGCTCTGACTCAAACCCACTTTCTCTACATAGCATCCCCTGTCCCATGGAGTCCCCAAGGCCTTCTTTCTGAGCACACGTAGGTCTCCCTGTTTGCCCAGGAAGCCATCACGCTGGTTCTGTGATGCTGCAACATCAATATTGATATTGCAGCTGGCGGTGAGACTAGAATGGGGGCGAAAGTCACGAAGAACCAGAGATGCTCTTAAAAATCTCCTAGCAAATGTGCCATACTGGGAATCGATACAAGATGAGTCAAGTCATCGGTTTTCCCTCCAGCAGTAAAACACATGGCCGTTTCTTTGGTTGCACACCAGACACAGGGTGTTTGTGTAGTGTATATTTAAAAAGCATGTTGAGAAACACCAGAATCGCACACAGCAGGGTGGGATGCTTCCTCAGTGCGCCGGAGCTGACACCAACGGCAGAAATACGACACGTGTACACCTCTCATCTGCATTTCCCAGGCCTCATCTCAACACACAGCAGGTCAAATGCTGCGCACTGTTTAAATGATCTGTCTCTTGCCCTGGCTGGTGTGGCTCAGTGGATTGAGTGCCAACCTAGGAACCGAAAGGCTGCTGGTTCGATTCCTAGGCAGGGCACATGCCTACTTTGCACGCCAGGTCCCCAGCTGGGGGCTTGTGAGAGGCAACCGATCCATGTTTCTCTTCTCTCTCCTTCCCTTCCCTTTTCTCTAGAAATAAAATTGTAAAAATATGTTTCACTCATGTTTTAATAGATAAATAGATAGCATTCTCTCTTTCCCTCTCTCTTCTCCATTCTTTTCTCTTGCCTGCTTTTCTCTCCCAATTTAGATATTTTTATAATGGTCTACATGCTCTTGTGTATGTGTCCAGCTGTGTGGTTTTAAAATTTGTTTTAAAAATCAGCTGAAGCCCTGGCTGGTGGCACAGGATAAGTGGATAAGGCACCGGCCTGCAAACCCAAAGGTCACTGGTTTGATTCCCAGCCAGGGCACATTACCAGGTTGCAAGCCAGGTCTCCAGCCAGGTTCGTAGCTGGAGGTAGGTGAAAGGCAACCATACATTGGTGTCTCTCTTCCTCTCTGCCTCTCTTCCTACCCCTCTCTCTAAACATAATAAATAAAATCTTAATAAATAAATAAATAAAAATCAGCTGAATATTTTCTTTAATAGAAGATCTCATGAGGACTCCCTCAATGTGGAGGTACATTGTCTGGCCTGTGAAGCCCCCTCACCCATATCACCCCATCATCACTGGAAAACTACCAGAATAGCCCACCAGCTCCAAAAGTCTGAGACCTTAACCAAACCCTCCTTCCATGCTCAGGATAAGCAGGACTTTCTCTGAACAGTGAGGTCTTCTAGGAAGAGAATATACAGTTCACTCTGGAACAATGTGGGGCTTAGGCACTTACCTTGTGCAGTTGAAAATCCACAGCTAACATTTCTCTCCCCAAAACTTAACTACTAATAGCCTACTGTTTGCCTGAAAGCCTTACTAATAACATAAACAACATCTTTTTGTATGTTGTATTTATAATACTGTATTCTTGCAATAAAGCCAGAGAAAATATTATTTAAAAAATCATTAGGAAGAGAAAAATACCTCTTCTGCATTCCTTGGGGGGAAATCTGCATACAAGTGGGCCTGTGTAGGTGCAAGCCATGTTGTTCAGGTGTCACCAGTGCTAACTCCCCGTGCAGGCCCTGAGCTTGGATTACAGGCTCTTTTCCTCTCAGTGGGCTCGGCGGGCAACACCAGTCCCTTCTCAGGGAACAGACACAGGCAAGAGAACCCATGCCTCACGCCAACAAGCCACTTTGGGGATGAGCTCAGTGTAGCCTGGGGGCTTATGGGAATATCCCTGCAGTGGCCTCAAGATGGGGCTGGTCCTCAGGAGCCGGAAACATGCCAGGTGGGGGACTAAGCCAGCAGCATTAACAGCAATGCAGCGTCTGCCGGCCCCAGCTGTGCCCTTCCCAGCTGCAGCTGGCCAGTGTGAGTGCCACCAGCCCACACCGGCGCCCTCTGCCCTGGCCTGCTCCTGGTGACTTTGTTCGTCATGTGAGACAACGGACCTGGCTCCATGGAACTTGATGAAGCAGTCCCCACGGCAGCGGGAAGACAAATTAATTGCTCTTCAACCAAGGCGGACTCTGAGGCTGCCCCAGGCAACTGAGCAGTGGCTGGGAAAAGCAGGTCACGCTGGCAATGGGGTTCTCCTGGTCCCAGGAAGGAGAGACACCCCTTCCTGTTGAAGCTTTGCAACCACACAGGAGTTTGTTTCTCCCAGAAGACAAGGGACGAGGTAGGTGATGGGACAAAGGATGCCAGGCCACCACTTCCAGCTTGGTGCACCCCCACCAAGAGGGGGTGGGGGGGATTTCCCGGCAGGTAAGCCAACTCCAGGCTTACCGCCAGTGCTGGGGGGCTCCCCTCCCCCAAGCCGGTCAGCTCACCTGAGGTTCCCTTTGTTGGTGGCATACTTGATGTGGTTGCAAACATAGTTGAACATCCCATGGGCCGTGGTGCAGTCGCGGGCATCGAACACCTGGAAGAGGGGCATCGTGGGACTGAGGGCCTCCCCCACCCAAGGGTCCCCGGGGCAGCCTTTCCCATTGGAGGGCAGCCTGGAGCCCACTCTGGCTGCAGCCCCATCAGACCAGGAAAAATCCCCCCAATGTAAGCATGGAGTGTGAGTGATGTGGGAAAGGGGTGCTGAGGAGAGGAGACTTTTAGTGGGCTGGTTATTATTTCTGTTAGGTTATTTGGGACTTAAAAATAAAACAGCCCTGGCTGGTGGCTCAGTAGAAAGGTGCCGGTCTGTGAACCCAAAGGTTGTTCATTCGACTCCCCAGCCAGGGCACATAACCAGGTTGCAAGCCAGGTCTCCAGCCAGGTCCTTAGCTGGAGGCAGGTGAAAGGCAACCATACATTGAAGTCTCTCTCCCTCTCTGCCTCTCTCCCTTCCCCTCTCTCTGAAAATAATAAATTAAAAAATCTTAAAAACAAAACAAAAACCAAAGAAGCCCTCGAGTTTGATGACTAATCTACTTCCCACTTGAAACTATTCCCCAGAGGAAAAGAAATCATACCAGGGGACACAGAATCAGATGCTTTTTAGTAAGTAGGCAAATAATATAAAGAGAGGAGATGTAAGACAAAAGGGAGGGGTGGGGTCTGTAGTAAACTGGAGTATATAAGCCTTATCAAGAAGTATGTAAATTCATTTAAAAAAATACACACTGCATTGGCTAAAGGAGACATGGCTATAAGCCAGGTTTGGTCATGATCTGAGAATCTAGGACTCCATGATGACTATGGTGGATTCACGGTGCTCTCCGGAGGCCCTTGTTAGGAGGTGAGACATTTTAAAGCCCCTCCCTCCGCCCGCCCACCAGGTATCTGAGCCTTGTCCCCCACCTGCAGCTTGGACCACTGTATCCTGCCCACACAGCGGGAGGCGTTCCTCCAGGCGTGCTTGGCCCCATAGATGAGCTCCGTGTCCTTGAGCTGATAGGTGCCAGTCGTTTCAATCTCTTTGTTCACCTCTTCCAGCCTCTCCGTGTGGGTTTTGGAGCCAAATCTGAGTGAGGGGGGAAGGCAGGTGAGTGAAAGGAAAGAGCTATTCCAGGAGGCCAGAGGCCATAGAAAGCCCAGGTGAATTTCTGGACACAGGCATAAAGTGGAAACACTGCAAACTAAAATGCCCACAAGGTCCGGTGAACATTTTTAGGCACGCCTTCTTGTGCACAAGAGTGCGAGTTTCCTCAGGGTATATACCTGGGCGTGGAGTTGCTTGAAATGTTTCGAATGTAAGCCACACTGCCAGCCCAACAAAACACTCAGGGCCAGTGTGGCAGGCAGAGGCCGTCTGCTCAGGCCTTGGTTCAGCTGCCTGCGAAACTGGAGCGGAAGCCGAACTGAAGCCTTTGTCCACAGTACGCAGCGACTCACCCCAGGCTCCCCGTGTCACCGTGAACTTGCCTTTTAATGGACGAGTAGTACTGATCGATAAACTCTTTGGCGAGAGGGAAGAGCTGCTCTGCCGTGCGGACGTCTTCGGGTCTGCGTATCTGCTGGGAAGCATGCATGATGGAGCCCATGCAGATGTGCTCGCTGCACCCCGTTTCCTGCGTGGGAGAGGGAGAGCTGGGCTGTCACCCGGTCTTGCCCAAGTGGGGCTGGTATCGGGCTGTGGGCTCAGATTGGATATTCATGCTGGAGTTTGCCTAGCCTTTCCTTCCCTTGGGGCTCTCTCTTGAGTACCAGCTTCGTATCACTGTTGGACGTGGTCATCAGCCAAAGCAGAGAATCCTCAGCAGGATTTTAAGACTCTGAAAATGTTTGCTCTACTCAACTAGGGGAAGAGGGGCTTTGTGGCCGGCATTCCCCCGGTGCTGACTCCCAAAGTGCCAACAGAGTGGCTACAGTGACTCACTGGGATGCCTCTATGGTACGCTGATTGTCAAAAATAGCCCCAATTTCCCCTCCCTATATTTACACCCTTTGCAATGTGACTTTATAGCAACTGTCCGTCAAGAGGTGGAACCCCTCCCATCACGTAGTGGCCTGTAATCCACTGGATATCAGCAGCATCCCCTGAATGGTGACACCTGAAAATGACTTCTCATATTGGCGATACTCCCCTGGGTGGATACACAGGGCAGAAGCACCCACCACAAAGAGTTGCCTGGTCCCAGATGTGGACAGTAGTGAGGCCGATAAATCCAGGCCTACACCCTCTGGGCATGCTCACCAACGTGCTCTTAAGGTGGAGGGTGTCCGTGAGTACCACGTCCGTTTCCCAGTTCTTGACCTTGAGGAAGCGGGGGCACTTCGTGGGGCTGCCATTCTTTGTGGGGGACTGTTTTCCCGAGGCAGGGGACTGCGGAGAGACAGAAGTGGGGCATTAGGCAGGGTCCTGAGGGCCCTGGAGAATGGTCTCCATTGGGACGGGAGCGGCATTGCACTTCCGGAATCTGCGCTGAGCTATCAACCGTCTTCTGCAGAGACAAGGGTTTCACTCTCCTTGGCTGTCACGTGCAACGTGTCTGGGAACCTGGTCCTGCCACCTGTACAGAAAGAGGTGTCGCGGAAGAGGCTTCTGGGTTCTGTTCTGGGGACGGGGGTCAGGAACTCCCTGGCGTCTAACACAGTTTGGCAGACAGCAGGGACTCAGTGACTGTTTGCTGAAGGAATTAGTGACTACAAGGACACCATCGGTAGCCCTGAGGAACCAAGCCTGAGGGTGGGTCACGGTATTTTTGTGGGTCTCCCTGCTATCACCCAAACTCACCATTTCTGGCAAGTATGGGGAAAACGGAAGGTTTAAATTAGAAACATCTGAGGCATAGAACATTTTCCCCAAATTTCAGGTTTCTGTCTCTCAAAAATGCCGCGCATGTCCCATCTCAGGGCCTGGGTGCTTCCTGCTCAGTTCTCCATGTGTCTTCACCACTGTAGGAAAACTGGCCAGTAGGCCAGGGGCATACGTCCCTGACTAAGCAATGTCGGACCCTCCATTTCAGACTCAGGCAGAGGGGCTCATGCATCAGACCAGCATCAGTCACCCACGACATGTAAGGGGAAGGCAGCAGGCACACCCTGATGTGACAGCTGAACAAGGCAGAGAAGAAGAACAGCCAATGTTGAGAGATGCTCATGCCAAACAAGAGAGTGATAGGAGGTGACCTTGAGGCAGGACATTCGAGTTTCCAGCTGCCATTTATTGGGCCCCTTTGATGTGCTAGGTGCTTTCAGACGCTGGGGACGCTCTGGTGAGCCAGTCAGACGGGGTCCTTGACCTGGAGCCCTCTTGTGGGAGAAATGTCAATAGTGTGTAAATGAATGCACAGACAGTATAATTGCAGGTGGTGCTAGGAATATGGAACAGAGGGTGATGGTGACTAAGTGTGGGGGGCAAGTTCAAAGCCCTGTTAAGTTCAAAGGACTAGCAAATAGACCAGTGGGGCTGGAGTAGATGAGTCATGGCAAGTACAAGGTGATGAAGTCAGAAAGGAGGTAGAGTCCACATTCCATCAGCTTGGAGTATCTGAGGTGAGGGAGGGAGCTGTGAATTAACATTAAATGGGCCAAGTCCAAGGAAGAAACCATGCAGAACTCTGAAAGACTACTATTGAAAACTATCAGTCAGTGAGCACTTGATATGTGCTCAGCAAACACCTTATTATCCCCATTTCATAGATGAGATCGTTGAGTCAGAGAGTTTAACTAAGTTGTCCAAGATCACAGAGCTAAAAACCGAGAGCCAGGACTCAAATCCTGGCAGTCTCTCAAACCACACCCTTAACTGTTGGACAATCCTGCCTCTGGACAATTATGCATCATTCATTCATTAACTCATTTATCATTCACCCAACACATGCTGACTGAGTATCTACTATGTGCTAGTCAAGGCAGCAAGGAGCAGGGCTACTATGACAAACTAGATAGCTGTCATCTTTGCCCTCATGGAGTTCACAGTCCAATGGGAGAGGGAATCACAAGTGAATGAGCTACTATAATTGAGAGCAATGGAGGCAATAGCATAGGACTTTGGCCCATGGAGGGAATTATGGAAGCAAACAGAACCAGCACCTGACCAGGAGCATTTGACTTCTAAGTCAAGACTTGCAGGAGAAGTAGGGGTTAATGAGACAAAGAAGGGGGAGCAGCAGGGTCCTGCCTGTGCAAAGGTCCTGAGGTGGCCAGCTCTAGGCTAAAGCACACATGCTGCCATGTTGGAGTCTGGGGATAGGGGTCAGGGGGACACACGTCATTATGTAAGATGGCTCCAGCAAAGGGCAGGAAGGGGCAGCAGAGAACACATGGCAGGTGCTGTGACTTGTGATCTCCACTCCTTCCTGCCCCAGCCGGATCCAGTTACCCCCAGTGGTTCCATCTCAGCACTGGGCACCACCATCCATGCGCCTGCACAAGTCACTGGTGGGCACTGTCCTGAACATCATCCTCATTATCTCCCGTATCTAGCCCACCCCATGGCTCCATCATCCCTCACATGGATGATGGCAATCAGCTCCTAAATGCTAGCCACTGCTTACTACAATTTGTGTTATTATTCTGCTAATACTAGTACAATGTCTATTATTACTATCATCATTGCAGGTGGGAGCAGGAATAGGAGTCAGACAAGGTCTTCCCTTGGCACCTTCTGTCCTGCCAAACTTTATTTCACTTGTGTGCCCATGTGAGGCTGTGTACAAACAACCCCACTTCCTTTCAAGGGTTCAAAAGACATTCTAAACCCCTCTTTAGAGCCCGTCTCGGCCAGCAGGCAAGAAGAGGGTGGAGGAGAAGTCACATCCGGGCAGGCCTCTGTTGACAATCCCTCTGATGGTCCTGACCAACGGTACCCATGAGGAAAAACAGTCCTACCTTGCCATGCAGGAGGCACCCGGGCATCCTCCCAAAATGCCAGCCATCACTCAGAAACTCAAAATGCCAGCCAGCTTAGAAACTGTCTGGACCATCCACAGTAGGGCCCTGGAGGCTGAGGGGAGACTGGAGTCCCGGGCGGGTAACAGGGGTGGTGCTGGCGTGGAGGTTGGGCCCAGCGCCCAGCACCCACGGAGATGGTGGGAAGGCAGGGGGTGGGGAGCACAGTGAGGCAGGAGGAAGAGGAGTGCAGTGTGGCTGGGGGGTGGGCGGGCGGCGGCAGCCTTCAGTGGCAGGGGCAGCGAACAGGCCTGATAAAAGAGGCCGTGTGCTGAGGCTCCAGGGGTGCAAGGGCTGGTCATTGCGAACCAACTAACTGGGGGCCCAGGCATGGGCCGTCACTTTCCACTCCGGGCTGTGCTCACCTGCGCGCTGGAAACCCACCATCACAGGCCTCGGGCAGGGCTGTTGTACTCTGGGCTTTGATGTTTTAATTAGCCGGCAGTCATATCGGATGACTCAAGGGGGACAAATGAGAGATGAATATAGCAGTCAGGAGACCCGTGTGGAGGACGCAAATGACTTTCCTGAGAGGGGGCTGAAGGGCTCCGTGGAGAATGCAGATGTGTCACTTGTGAGTCACTGTGCTGGGGGTGGGGCCAAGAGGGACCGGGCTATCTGTGCCATTCGGGATTTGTGTCCGGGGTGGACAGTGGAAGCTTTCCGGTGGCGAGACCCTGATCTGATCTACTAAGTTTGGTGGAAGGGCTGCCTGCTCGCAGATACGGAAAGGAGGCTCTGAGGTTGCGGGCATTTCAAAGGCCGTGTCACCCTGTCTTTGCGCAGACCCCCCAAGGACATGGTCTTGGAGCCCAGGAGGAGAGGTGGGGCGAGGTCCCTGCAGTCCTGGGACTCAGAGCAGGGGTCCACGCTTACAGGGTTTCTTTCTTTCTTTTCCAGGCAGCTTTTATTTTTATTGATGTTTTTTAAACCCTCGCACAAGAACGGAGAACTTTGTTTTCATTTTTTCTTTTTCTTTCTTTTTCTTTTTTTGAGAGAGAGAGAGGAAGGGAGGAAGGAGGGGAGAGAGAGAAACATGGATGCATGAGAGAAACATCGATGGGTTGCCTCTCAGATGTGTCCGGACCAGGGATCGTCCCACAACCTGGGTGTGAGCCCTGGCTGGGAACAGAACCCACACCCCTTTGGTTCCAGGACCGGCTCCTACCAGCTGAGCCACACTCACCAGCCAGGACACTTGTAGGATTTCTGACACCCTGATTCCCTCTCCTCTCTCCTTCCCTCCCTTCTTTCGCTCCTTCAACAGATACATACAGAGCCCCTACCATTTGCCAGGGACTTCTGCTCTAGGCCCTGCAGCGGTCCCCACCCTCACCCCCAAACTGGGAGAAGCAGCGTACAGCTGTATGGTCTAAAGCAGGGGTCTGCAAACTGCTGCCGAGGGCCACGTCTGGTCTGTCCCGTTTTGGTACAGCCTACGAGCCTCATGGGGAGACAGGGACAGGAGCTCGACAGCAGGGTGGGAGGAACGGGTGAGACATGGAGCATCCCAGCCCCTGCACGAGACCTGTAGCAACCTGTCCCGAGTGGCTTGAGGGCAGCTCCCGGGGCTGAACGGGCGGCAGGTACCCCCACCAGGGCAGCTCCCCTAGCAGGCTCCAACCGTGGGCGCTGCGCCTCCAGGCATGGGACAGCAGACCTGCATGCTGGCACGCAGACACCCACCCATGCAATTAAAAAATTGCTATTTAAAAAACTTAACCAACTGCGTTTAATTCCTGGGAGTCTAATTTCCTTGTAGTGTATTCAAGGCATTATTTCTAAAGTGATTCATTCTTCATAACTCCGTGGAAGCTTGCAATCTTATTCTCTCATTCTCTCTCTCTCTCTCACCCCACCCCCAATTCTACAGTCAAGATTCTACAGTTTGTGGAGGGGGGATAAGGAGGGGTGCTTGCTGGGCAGTCATGCCCATTACAGTCTGGGTCCGAAGACAAAAGGGCCTCTGGAAATGAGGGATCTTTAAATTAGATCATTGATACTTTCTCTCAACGGGTTTACGCTTCTTATTGCTATAATGTCACATGATAACCATATATTATTAGATAACTTTAAACTTGGCCCCATTACTGGACCAGAATGTATATGTGTACTATGAATTAATTAAAAAATAAATCCTATAATTATCTTGTGGCCTTTATATCACATTGGACGGTGTGTTTATTAGAAGCATTACATTGCTAAATGGTTAAAAACGCACAAATTTTGTGATTATGTTTTGGCCTTTTAAGATATCCTAAGGCCACTCGGAAAATGGAAGTGGGTTGGGTGTCTGGTGACCTCTCAGATGCCCTATTTGGGTTTTGGCCACTGATACTAATTTGTAAAGGGAAGAACCAAAAATGACTTTGACCCAACTTGGTCTCTCTGGGTAAAGAACTCAAGTATGGTTTGTGGCAACGAATGCACATGCAGAGTGGTGCCACTGATTCCTGAACCAGAATGTCATTGTCCCACTCAGACAACGGCTGGGAGAGCTTTCATTGAATGGACTCTCTATTAAAATAAACAGTTAGCAAAATAAGTGGAAATTCCAGCAGGGTTGAACCCAAACACCCGGCAATTCAGGCCCCACTTCCTGGCCCCACCCTGGCCCTGAGCACCCAGGGAAGCCTGGCCTCTTGGCTCAGTGATCTGCAAAGACCCTGGGGGGTCACTGTGCAGGGGCTAACTTGGGTGAAGGGAAGCGAAATAGCAGCAAGATTTGGAGTCTGCCCGCCCCCCACCCCATCCTCCAGGGCCTAAGGGAGTCTCTGTTTAATATAAATTCCTGGAAAGCATCATGTTGAGGATCCTTGTCCTGTGTTTGCAGGTATCTAGGAGAACACTGGGTAACCTGAGGAAGGGGAGGGAGGAAAGATGATTTTAGGGCAAATCCAACCTAACTCAAGTCATTAGTGTCTAACTCAAGAAGAGGTAGCTCTCACCGCCTCTCTCTCCCTCGTTGCTTTAGATTGAAATCATGCATTGAAACTAACCTCCAAGGTGATGGTACACAGAGGTGGGGCCTCTGGGAGGCGATGAGGTCCTGGGGGTGAGCCCATGAGTAAGGGGTTAGGGCCCATACGTAGGAGGCTCCAGAGAGCAACCTCACCACTTCCCCTGTGGGAGGGTAGGGCAAGAAGACTGTGTCTATGAACCGGGAAGCGGGCTCTCGTTAGACACTGAATCTGCTGGCATCTTGAGCTTCCTGAACCATGAGAAATAAATGTCATGGTTGTTTATCAACCACCCAGTCTATGTTATTCTGTTACAGCAGCTCAAATAGCCTAAGACATTGATCATGTCACCACGATGTCCTGGGAAAGTGCTCAGGGGTCCTATGAATCATGCCTGCCCTGTTACCAGTGTTGAGGCCGGTTCCTCAGGCTTGAAGTTCAAGGTTATGTTTTTCAAGCTGTCTAACCAAGACAGACAGCATGACAGGAAATGGCCATAGTCCTGCTATTGCTCAGATTTCAGCAGGGCTCTGAGGGTCCCTCTGGTGGGGTTAAGGTCTCCTCTGCTTCTTCTCTAACTTAATGAGAGGGACACAGCAGGGAGTGTGGCGACTGGCAAACCAGAGAGCCCAGCCCTGGCGAGAGGGGGCAGCTGCTCCTCAGTCCAGTACAATGTTGTCCCATAAGAATAGAGGCTCCATGTGGTCAGATTGTTGTAAATGTATTTGTATTTATATAAAATTTTGAAATATTTTGAAATACTGGCCATAAATTCAAAACTCAAAGAGAAATTTTCTCTAAGGATAAGTCAGTGTAGTTCTAACAAATCATGTCTACAGCCTGAATCTGGCCTAAGACGGCCTCTTTCTGGCCTTTGTCTTGGGAGGGTTTGCACTATGACACCTCTCTATTTTCAATGAAGAAAGAAAATTTTAATCTGTTCATTTAATCATTGATGCACAAGAGTCCCCTCATGCTCACAAGGTGACCTTGATTTCTGAAGCAGCATCACAGGAACCTACAACTGTCCTCCAAACGTTCCCAGGAGTCACCCGGAGGGGTGCAGTAATTGGCCAGGAGCCTGGCCCTGACCTACGGCAGAATCCCTCACGTTTTGTCTTCCCGGCCAGCCATCAGCAGCTCTGGAAGGAAAGCGACCCCCTCTGAGGCTCTGCGATGTCCCGTCCTTCCCTGTGAAGCTGTGTGCAGAGGCTTTGAGTCATCATCACCTGATGAGCTGGTGGCGGAGGGTGCCTTAGCTCAGACACCGGGGCAGGTGTTGGGAAGGAAGAGGGTGACCCGCTGAGTGACCTGGACCATCTCTCCGCTGTGACCTCCTGCTGCTTGTTAGCCCACCCGTACTTTGCTGCCACCCTGGGGAGGGTGGGAGGGTCATGTGCCTCACTAGGACTGCTTTGATCTGGTCGGTTACCTGCCTGCGCAGGGGAGGGAAAAGGTGCTGCTATTCTCTAGCCAAATCATGCCGCTCTCAGAACCGTATCTGCTCAGTTGCCAGACTACATCTTGGCAAATGGCAAAGAGAGAAAAGTTTGCTAATACACGGAGCTGGTGGGGCTGTGGGGAAACATCCTCCTACTTAGCTGACCTTTGACCCAACGATTCTACCTCTAGGAAATCATTTCATTAAAAAGCCTGCCCATAGGCCAAATATGGTATTTATACCATGTAATTTTTATAGCAACGTCATAGCAAAATATTGGCAATGACCTAAAAGTGCCCATTGTGGAGGGCGGTCTCAGTGCAAATGGCAGGCGCACGCAATGGAAGATTACACTGCTGTGAAAAAGAGCCAGGACACTCTTTATCTATTAATTAGGACTCATCTCTAAGATATGCTGGCTAAGTGAAAATGAAAGGTGCAAAACAATGCACATAATGTACTCCCACTGGTGTAAAAAATGTGAAAGTCACATGTATGCCTGTTTGTCTATGCTAAGAGGACTACAAGAATATTAAATGTTGCGCTTGCCTCTAGGGAGAGAAACTGTGGCTGGGATGAGGGGAGACAGAAACACTTTTCACCATGTACATCTTACATCTTTTAAATTCAGAACCATGTGAGTGCCTTTAACGCAGGAACGGAATTAAAGTGGGAGAAACAGTAAGCTCGCAAAGAAAACAAAACAAACTGAAGCCAAACCCACACCGCAGCACAGGACTCCTGGCCTCAGCTCCAACCACCCCCCAGGCTGGTGCCGCCCACTTACCTGCTCCTTCTCTGAATACGGGTTGTTGAGGACCACAGGCACGTTGCCCTTCCCCCACAGGTCACTGAAGACCCGGTCGTTCTCCACGCCGAGGGGCAGAGGTTTGTGGGACTTGCCATCCAGATCTCTGAAAGGCAAGGTGGGGGAGGGGTGAGGATTGCATGGTGTCAGCTGTCTCTGGACTGGTATGCAATTCCTGAGTCAGTCCAGGGCCTCCATGGTTTACCCATATGACTCTGTGTGGAGCCAGAGGGCGCTGGGTGCCCAGCCTGCTGCTTCGTAGAATGGCCAGAAACAGGTGGGAAGGCAGCCCCATGGTCAAACACCGAGGTGAGCTCATCCCAGTTGGCACCAATGGCTGGCACATGGCCATCTTTGTGGACATCATTTCAGGATGGCCATGGCATGGGCTTTGCTCCCCCATTTCATAGATCCAGGAACAGAGGAATCACACCTCCTAGTGGAACCCCAGGTAGAATCCCCAGACAGAGTAAGGGCTGTCAGTCTGCATTATGTAAGAAGTAGGAGGCCAGAGGAATGGGGAAGGTACAAGTCCTGGGATCAGGGTGGTAAGCCATCCCAACACTAAAGCATTGATAATAAGACTAATGATCGCAGCCCAGGATAAGCAGGAATGATTCTGAAAGGGGAACATAAAAACAATAATAATAATTTTAATAATGATAGCTAATAGTGACATATGTTTTGGTTAATTTAATATTTGTGACAGCACTATTAGGTATGAATATTAATCACCGTTTTACAGAGGGCAGAGGTGAGACAAAAGCCAAATTGCTCCAGGTCACAATATTTCAGCCTACTCTTCACATCCATTCTCCAGGGGAGGCTCTCATCATTGCTATTATCTGTCCTCAGCATTATCACCATTGTCACTACCATCACCACGGTCATCACTATCATGATCAACACCATCCAACTGCTACCAGCATAACCATCATTATCACGCAGTCATCATCGCCAGTGTAATCAGCATTCTCATGGTCACCATCACCACTGCCATAGTCACTCTCATCAGCAGCAGCAGCAGCACCACCATCCTCCTCCATCATGGCCATCATGAGGTGAGGAAACAGAGGCTCAGAGAGGTTAAGTCACTAGCCTAAGACACATCCCTAGCGATGGCGGAGTTAGGATGCAAGCCCAGACTTGTTCCTGCCTCCAGGGCCTGACTTCGTAACCACAAAGCTCTCCTCGCTTCCAGGCTTTGCACCAAACAGGGTCAGGAGGCGACTCTCTGGGCTATCCTCTGAGACGGACAGGAATCGGGGCTGGGAGGGCACTGACTGCATCAAACTCCAGGCCTGTTCTTCCTCCCTCTGAGTGCTGCTCTCCGGATTCCTGACAACCTGCTTCTTTTCAACCCTCCCACCCAGCTTTACTCTGATTGTGGCTTCCGTCTGCTCCCCAGCTTTGGACACCGCGGCTTGCTCTGCAGCCCATCTTGGTTTTGGTTCAGGGATACAGGCTGGCCCTTGTCTAGCCCTCTGTTCTGCATGCCCAGCTCTTGGGACTCCTGGTCTTTGGCACCGTAATTCACCCTGACTCACCATCTGGTGCTGACAGTCACTTGAGATGACTCAAAAGCCAGGGCCCAAGTGAGTGCATGACTGAGCCCCAACTCCAGTTGCTTAGCTGCTTATTTAAGTCCAGCCAGGGGTCCTCCTCCCTACACTTTGCACTCCCCTCTCCATCAAAGCCACTTCTGCTCCTCTGCTCGGGGAGATCCGCGGCTGTCACAGGGAACACACTGTTTTACCCTCTTTAAAATGTCACCAACACCCACTGGGACTGATTCTTGATTACAGGACCCAAGTCAATGGTTTACCTGCAGGGTAATAAACAGGAATTGTCTGCTGGGAGGGCCCCTCGAAATGTCACTCAGCTCCCTCTCAGCTCTGCAACTCCTGATTCCATGACATCACATGACCGTACATGGTGACTCAGCAGGATGGGACGAGGTTACTATTGTCTGAGCAGCTGTAATGTACCAGGTACTTGCACAGGAGTTATTGCATTTCATCTCAACAGAGGTTAAAAGCTCAACTCTACAGAGGTGAAAACCGAGCCTGGAGAGGTTAGGTAAGTTCCCCAGGGTTCATTGTGAGCCCATAGCGGACCTGGGGTTTGAAATGAGGCCTGACTCACGCTTGGCCCAGATCCTTCCTTTTTTGAAAACGGAGATACGAAAAACAAGCCAGGATGCTCACCCTACATCAGAGCAAGTAATCCAACATCTCTCGCAGAACAAGGTCCGTTTACAAAAATTACAGGTACCATTACCTAGGCAACTCTGAAATGGCTCGCATGGCTTGTCTTGCGTGAGCCTACGGGGAGAGAGCTGCTTTTATCATCAGCCTTAAAATAAAAAAACAAAACCTGTAACAACGTTGTTCAAATAAGGCGTTTGCAGCGTCTTGTCAACACAGACTTATTTAAGGGTCCCATGTGATGAGTAGGGGAAGAACATTTTTAATATGGCACCGGGGGGAACACGCAGGTCGAGTTATTTTGCTTCATTCACTCAGAGGCAAAATCAGTAGATTTAGGCAGATCCCCAGCCCCGAGTCTATCGGGGATGAGAAG
Source organism: Noctilio leporinus (assembly GCA_004026585.1). NCBI lineage: Eukaryota > Metazoa > Chordata > Mammalia > Chiroptera > Noctilionidae > Noctilio > Noctilio leporinus. Next base: position 439,743 of record PVIW01000542.1, read on the forward strand.
GCCCGAGGGAACGACCCGTCTTATTGCTGCCCACTGGATCATTCACCCTGGGCCTGTCTGCCTGACGGGCTGGTACGGACGACCAGCCAGAGGGTTGTGAGCACTGACTACGGGTTGGGACTGGATGATGAAATTGGGTTCAATTCTTGGCTCTACTGATTACAAGCTGTGCAACTTCGGGTATTTTGGACACTTAACCTTTCTAATTCTCAGTTTGTTCACCTCTATAATAGAGTTAATAATAAGCCTTGCCTGTGAGGTGGTTGTGATGGTTAAATGAGGTCAGACGTATAGCACTTAGCTACGTGTACTACTGACTAGCGTCGCTCTGACCACTAATTCGCTCATGGGTTTGATCAGACAGAAACAGAGGAAGGAAAACGCTACGTTTGTATAAACAGTCCAGATCCCCGTTAACCAGCACAGCAAGCAGCACTTCCTGCCACCATGGCCAGGTTCCTTACCTGTGCTGTCTGGTGCTACGGCCACTAGGCACATGTGGTGATGGCAGAGTACTGGAAATGATGCCATTGTCACTGGGGAACCGGACATTTCGTTTTGTTTAGCTATAACTAAGTTGACATTGCTATATGTGGCAACAGCATTGGACGGTGCCGCTTCCAGATTTCACGTCTCTGAAGGCTGGGAAAAGAAGGCGTAGCTGGCTCCTACCTGGGAAGGGGGTGTCTTCCCCGGGGCTGGGGGACAGAGGCAGGGGTGTCTGCTGAGCTGTCATGTCTTGCTCTTGGAGCCCAGGAATTTGGGAATTCTCCGCTTCCCTCCCAGACACCCACCTCCCATATGTGCACTCAGTCTCCCACCCGGCAAGCATGTTCTGGGCTTTCTGGCAATGACTAAATCAAAGCCATTTTCCTGCACTTGGCCAGCTGGCCATTATACCCTCACCAAGAGGCGGTCTAGCATCTCTAAACCTGAGAACTTTTGCCAAGTCCTTCCAACTGAGGCTTCCTGGGAGCCAGGACCCTCCGACCGCTCACACAGTGGGATGGGCTGGGGGGTTGTGCACGCGTTGATGAGTCCAGGGCTGACCCCAAGGACCCAGGGGGACAGCTGGGCCAGGCTGGTGTGCGAGGCGCAGCCTGCAGGTGGGGGCTGCCGGCTCGGGCCCAGCCGGGCACGCAGGCCGCAGAGGAGCAGCTGGTCCTGGCAGGAAGCCCGCCTGCGCCTCTCTGCAGACACCACTCTCCTGACCTCCCTTCTCACTCTCCGCACTCCAACAGGCGCGGATGCTGGGAGCCGAGTTCAAGCAGGAAGACTTGGGGACTGGGGGAACGGGTCCGGGGTACGTGCAATGCTTTTCTCCAACGTTTCATCATGCTAGAAAAGAAAGAGGTCTCCACAAAGAGAAAAGCAAGCCTTGGAGAAAATTCTATGGGGAATGCTGTAGCTGAGAAGTGAGGGGAGGGCCTCTGGGATCAGGAGCAGCCATGCCTAATACCTCGCATGGCACCAGCTGGCCGGGATTCTCAACTCCAGCGTCCGTGGGGCTGAGTCTAGGTCCCAGGCACCTGGGGGGCCCACGACAGCCCTGGCCCTGCTCCAGAGGCTCCCTCTCGCTGGGGTGTGGACTTTGTGCTAACAGTCCTTCTGCTATTTTCTTTTATTTTTTAAAAAAGGCTAGAAATCTGTTTTAATGTGAAATCTCTTGATTTCTTCCATTTCACCACAATTTCACTTTTTCAGAAAACTCTGCAGGCCAAATAAAAACTTGTGGGAGAATTGGGTGTGGCCTGCAATGCTCCCTGTCCCAACCCCCACGTGTGAGCTCTGACCTAACAGGATACTTGGGCTCCTGCTCCTGGACTGGTGTGCCAGTGAAGTCAAATGGAGCAGGAAACTGTCCCGGTGCAGCCCGACGGAAGGTGGGCTGATCAGTTGCCTGGCCGGTGATGACAGTCACTTTCAGGAGGAACCTGGCTGTTCCAGAAGGAATCTTAGGGCTCAGATGGTCCAAATACCATTTCTGCAAATGGCAGAACTAAGGCCCAAGAAGCCAAGGGGCCACCCTAAAGTACGCAGCTGGTGAGTGGCAAAGGGCAGGGGCTAGAGGAAGCAAGGTCACTACAACAGTCCAGTGAGACCTCATATTAGCAGTGATGGGGACGGCCCAGGGCTTGCTGGAAGGGAGTGGTAAGCTGAATGGTGGTTCAGGTTACCAGGGCCTAACCCTGGGACCCGTGTATGTTACCTTACATAGATAAAGGTTGGTTGCAGGCATGTTTAAGGATTTTGAATGGGGAGATTATCCTGGATCATGCAGCCAGTCTCCAAATGCAACCATAAGTCCTTACAAGAGAAGGCAGAGGGTATGTGCCTGCAGAAGAGGAAGCTATGTGATGACAGAGGCAAGATGTTAGCTTAGAAGATGCAGGAAGTGGTCACAAGCCAAGAAAGGCAAGGAAAGAAGCTCTTGAGGCTGGAAAAGGCAAGGAAGCAGATTCTTTTCTCAAGCCTCCAGATGTAGGACCTCCAGAACAGAGAGGAAGTGTGTGTTGTTTGAAGCCAACACATTTGTGGTATTTGTTGCAGAACACATAGGAACTGATACAATGAGTGGATGGTGACAGAGATGGGGATCATGGTGGTTAGAGAGGTGATGGCCCCTGACCACATGTCTGACCTCACTGCCTACCATTCTTCCCCTACGGACTACACTCAAGGCCCAGAGGCTACCTTTCAATTTCGTGAACGGTCAACTTCATTCCTGCCCCAGGACCTTTGATCCTGCTATACCCGCTGCCAGAGACACCCCTCCCTGGAGTTCCCATGTTTTGTACCTCTGGCCTCAGTATAAATGTTGCCTCTTCAGAAAGTCCTTCCCCCAACCTTACAATCTAATGTCTTATGCAACCCCAAGCCACTTTTCTCCAAATCAATGTGATAGTTCCTTCATAGCATGTATCACTACATGAAAGAATTGTGTGTGTCAATTTGCTTGTTATTCGTTTTTCAAAAGTCTATGCTCTGACTCCACAGTGGCAGAGGTTCATTGGTGGATCCCCAGTTCTGAGGACAGTCTGAGGTGGAACAGATGCTTCAACCACGTTTTCTGAATGAAAGAAGGCGAGAAGCTCACTGGTGACATGCCATTTGGGGTGGGTTTGTGGGCTTCCTCCATGGCTCTTTCCCAGAGTGACAGGGTGGGTGTCCATGTGACGAGATGGCAGGGACACAGAGGGAAAGAGGGGGCAAAGCAGGAGTAATGACTATAAATAGCATCTCTCTCCCCTACCCAGGAAAAGATGGACTGGGGAAGCCACTCTTGCTCAAATGGTCAAGGTGAGAATGAAGAGTTGCGCTGAGATCCACTGAAAAGGCTATGCTATTGGTTTTAATTCCTTAGCTGAAAAACACCATCACAGTGATTCAAAGCTAGAGGGAGAGATCCTCCAACACAGACAGACCCGGAATCAATGCTGTCCCTGGCTGATCTAGGTCAGTCCTCCAGGGTGGTGTCTTTGGTAGATAGCACCCCAGGGCCTGATTTTCCTGGGTGTGGACTCTGAACAAATATTCTGATATCCTCGGGAACTTGATGGCAGGCAGTCAGGCAAACCGTGACCAACCATGCCATCTACAAAGTCAGCAGCGGTCAAGAGCACGGGCTTGGAATCAAGTCCTGGCTGTGTGCCTTGCTCGCTGTTGGATCTGGACAAGTAACTGCACCTTTCAGAGTCTTGGTTTCCTCATCAGGAAAAGGGTACTATGCAGAGCAAACAAATGACTTGATGTCAAGACCTCAGCCTGGGCTGGGCCCCCCGGGGGTGCTCTGTAGAGTTGAACATAATGATTACAAAACTCAGGTCATTTGCAGTAACACAGATGGATCTTGCAGGCATTCTGCAAAGTAAAATAAGTCAGAGGAAGAAAGGCTTATATGTGAAATCTAACAAACAAACAAACAACCCTCATAGATGCAGAGAACAGATGGGTGGTTATCAAAGGGAAAGAGGTTAGGGAAGGGTGAAATGGTGAAGGGGATCAGTTCTATGGTAACAGGTGGTAACCAGGCTTAGAGTGGTGAACACTATGTAGTGCACACAAGTATTACAATATATATAATCTTGTATACTAATTTTATCACAATTCAAACAAAATAAAACAAAACCCCAAAACAAAACTTATGCTTATCACAGAAGGAGGCCTAATTCTCTAAGGTTGAAATAGACTTCTGTTCCTCTAGCTACATTCTGTTGCTTGATTTCTCTTTATCTCAGGACACTCATCATGAGATTTCTAGGTAGAACTAGAGCAGTGCTGTGTGACCCTGGGCAAGCTGCTTCACCTCTCTGAGCTTTTGTTCTCTTATCCATAAAAGAGGGCTAAAACCACGCATCCTACGTAGGGAGCCTAATTCATGCAAGGAGGTAATCTGTAAGTAACCAAGTGCCCCATAAGTGGAGAAGAAGTGATCGGAGAGCCGGGCGAGGCTGACTGGCTGGTCCAGATGGATGCTGGACCAGGGACCTTGGCCTCTTTAGAACCCTCCTTCAGGGCAGCAAGCTGATAACCTGGATATGCCCTGACGTGCAGCGTTTTAAAGGGACCGCTCCCAAGTGCAGGAGGTCCCGGATTTCTCCCTCTTGCACTATCTCACATGCTTCCACCACCTGCCAGGGCCACCTGCCCCCGGGGGCTGAAAGGATGAAGCTGTGTCTAGGCGAAATATCACTTCTCCCCCCCCGCCACAGTGAGCACCAGCACCCCCAAATAACAGGACCAGAGATGCTCCGTGAGGGAACGGGGCTGGATAAGAGTAGACTGGGTCTGTCCAAAAGGAAAGAGGGACGGAAGGAAGGGAGTGAGACCAAGAGGACAGAAGGTGAGAACCAGCCTCTGCTCAGACTCCAGAACTGAGACCAGCAAGGGTGACCTGGACGTGGCGCTTCGGGCCTGGGAGGCAGCCCGCCTGCCTCATTGTGGACTGCTCATCCAGTTTCCAGGAGGCCAGCTCTGACCCACCCCCAAAATGCAGCTTAGATGGAGAGGCCCCTGGGAGAACATGTGACTTCCAGGCAGCCACTTGCTCCAAGGGGCCTGACCTCCTCCCAGCCCGCCGGCCCCAGCGCTGGGAAGACACCCTTTCTCTGCGTTGTCCTTTCCTGTCTCTCAGCAGCACTTTGCAGCAAGGCACTTACTTCAGCAAGGCAGGCAAGCAGCGTGGGGGGCACTTCCGGTTGCCACAGTGGGAGGAAGGTGGCCTCTGAGGTCATGAACACCCTAACACACCAGGGACACCCCCATAAGGAATGTGTCCTGACGGCCATGCAACCTTTGGATGCTCGTACAGACTTAAAAATGCTTAAATTCACGAGCCACAATTCTAACTCACTCTCGTATTACGCACAAGGCTTTAAAATAGGCACCGAATTTTCCACGTATGGCACTATTGCAACCAAATCAAAGACGGACAGGGCATCGTTTTCTCAGGCGCGATTCCCCGTTCCAGGAAACCACATCACCAAGGTGACGACGCTGCTGGTAGCCCTCGAGTTGCCAGAACAGTACACCTGGGTCAATCTGCTTTGGATGCGGTGGTGTTTGCAACAATTCTACGATTCAGGGCACATCTGAGCGAGCCAGTGCAGTCGGGCCCAAACCCTGATGTTAAATGGTGGGTTCTTTCTACCATAAATTGCTTTTATGCTGCCCCCTCTGTTTTACAGTGGGGGCATTCCATTGATTTAGAAAATGTAAAGCGTGCGTAGGTTATGTGATCCATGAATTAGCTTCTGGTTAGCAAAGGGGGCGTTGTAAAATATTTGTTTAAAATAGGGGGTGGGGAGCTTTCAGCCCGGCATGGGTGTGAATCACTGAGCTCGGGAGCACAGGCTGTTATGAAATACCCGCCCCCAGAACCATTTATGTTAGCGGGCTTCACGGGGCCTGTACTTGCCCAGGTTGCTTCTCCGAAAACTACCCTCCTCCAAAACAGCACCGCTCTGCTGCTGTTGGTCAGACACTGGCACACGCGCCAGGCTGATGCAGAACAACTAGAGGGGCTGTGGTGGATGAAGGTGGGCTCAGGGGCGGCCGCCCAGGTGGGGAAAAAAGGTTGGGCTGCTCCGGACAGCAGTGGGCAGCCCTTCATCTTCGGGAAACCAAGGGCGGTTTCCCTGAGATGAAGGAGGCTCAGGCCTGGGGTAAACGGGCTCCTGCTAAGGCCCTTTGTATTTGCTGACCCCATCCACGCCTGGGGTCCAGCACCAGGCTGTTGTGCCCCGCACTGCCGGCTGGAGAGAGGGTCACACTGGCTTCTCGTAGGGAGGTCTCAGCTCCCAGGTACGGGAGGGATGTCTCCTGTCACACACGGGCTGGGGCGGGACTGACATGCAGGCCCTGGGGTGTTCGGATGCCTGTGAGTAAGTGTAGGGAACATTGGGTACAGGCAGGGTTCAGCTGCCACACCAGCTAAGAGCTCTGCTCAGGGTCCTGCCACTCCCCTTGGGAGAGGCGGTGTGGGGGACAAGGCAGCGTGCACAGGACTGGAAGGAGTGGGCTGGAAGGCAGGGGACCAGAGGGCAGCGAGGGACCCTTGCTTCCCCTCTGCCCAGGGGTACCCAGCAGGGCCCCATCTTCCCTCCTGGGGGGCTCTGGGGTCTTCCTGAAATTGGCTTAGTGTTTGCCCAGCTGTGGAGAGCTGGGAAAGTCCAGGATGCCACAGTGGGTCAAGGTGGGCCACCAAGGACTGAAGGGCAGTTTGGGGCTGCCCCATCAGGAAAGAAGGCTGGATCCCACAATCCCCCAAACCCATACGCACACTTGCACCTCAGGACCTTGGTACTTGCTACCCCCTCTGTCTGGGACGGGCCTCCCCTGTGAGGAGCTCCCATCCTGGTGAGCTCCCTTCCTAGTGAGACCTGTCCAGCCTCCTCCCTTAAATTCCACCCTGCCCAGCACTTCCAACCCTTCCCTGCAAGGTGCACCTCCTTAGCAGGACCACCAAGGGGCTGCATATTCTACATCTTTACCTTCTTTATCTTTCACCTTCCCTGCCACACCGTAAGCTCCGCGGCGACGGGGCAGTTGTCTGTCCCATCTCAGGGGGTTAGCTATTCCAGTCATTGCTCCACCCTGCAGCCCAGAACAGTGTCTGACACACAGTAGGTCCTCCATGAACATTGGTTAAATGAAGCAGTGGAGGTGCCTGGGGAGCTACTTTAATTTGGGCCCCCGAGGGACTTCTTGGTGACCTCTACATGTCCTTGGGACACACAGAGGTCCTTGGGGAGGGGGCTGGGAAATCTTGAGCCAGATTTCTGGGGGTACCCCTGGGCCCCTCCGTACAGGGGTATAGATAAGAAGGATCTACCTGCACCCACCCTGGTAGCATGGGGGAGCAGAGACATTTCTCTTTTGCCTGTCCCCTGAACTGCTATTTTCTGACCACCTGGCCCAGCGGCCGTTCTGCCCCAGAGAAGGATCTAGAATAACCCAGTCGCCAGCTTTCCTCCTCGTAAGAATCAAAAAATGCCCACCTGGCAAACACAGAGGGGCCGGCACCCGGTTCTTCAAGCTCTAGCCTCAGCTCCCTCCTAATCCGAGTGGGACCCCTGCTTGGGAGTTGGGGCCAGTTCTCTACCTTGATTCTACCCTCTCCCTTAGGACCTCCTTTGCCCTTGACTGGCTGTCACAGGAGAGGCCAGGCTGAGGTGGAGGGCTTCCCAGTGCTCAGCTCCCCTCTCCTCCCAGGGCCCTGGCACCCACCTCACGCACTCATTTTGTGGGGCTGCTGGAGGGTCACAGGGGGTCAAGATCCAAAGACATGGTGCCAGCTACCAAGAGTAACAAGTCTAGAGTTTAGGGCAAGACTTACATCCTAGACAGTATGCCCATCCGCTCTCGCATTTGCAATTTGAAGGCAAAGAGGCAAGGGTGGGTGAGGGGCTGTGCCCGCCCAGATGCCAGGGACAGCTCAGGTTGCTTCCGGGCCGCAAGGCTGGGCTTCAGTACCTGCCTGCATGCAATGCGCACGTGTGTGTGCACGCCTGTGGGGCTTACCTGTCCACCTGGATTTCTGCGTCCTTTGTCTCTGTCTTGGCAGGTTCCCCTCCGTTGATCCCTCGGTCACCACTGGTGAGCAGGTTCAGCACAGGCTCGATCTCTTTGAGCAACTCATTGTGCTCCCCGCTGCCCGGCAGGGTGGCTCCAGCGCTTTTCTTGGCAGGGTCCAGGCCATTGGCGTGGGACAGCGAGTCGGCCTCCTGCGCATGCAGCGGTCCGTTGCCGGGACCGGCGGCCCCGTCCACTGCCAGCAGCTGCCCTTTGCAGGCTGGTGACTGGTGTGACAGGTCCACGGCTGCGGCGGGGGGACCCAGGGGCCGTGTCACCCGGATGGTCTTGGGGGTCCCGTCCCCAGTGAAGGTGGTCTCCAGGTGTGTGGTGAAGCCCTCGGGGCCCCTCAGGATGAGGACCACGTGGGTCTCGGAGGCGATGCCCCTGAGCACCTCCAGGGCGCTGTCGTAACTCAGGTCCACCAAGGGCTGGCCATTGACCGCAAGGATGATGTCTCCGGCCTGGATGAGGCCGCTCTGCTCGGCAGCACCGCCCCGGATCAGGTCGGAGATGATCACGGGGGGCTTGCTCACCCGCTCCTTCACCAGGAAGCCCAGGCCCCCCACTTTGCGCTTGAAGAGGCGGACAGAGATCACATTGGGTTGGATTTGCTGGACGCTGAACATGTGGTTCTCCATGGTGTCCGGCGGCGTCCGAGGGTCCGAAGGCCTCAGACTGTGCGGAGCTGAGGCGCGTTCACCAGCAGGAGCCGAGCTTCAGGCTGTGCCGCGAGGCGCCGGGGCGCTGGCGCTGGCGCGAGTCTCTCGGGCTTGTCTCTGACGTCAGCTCCGTGTCACCCACTCATTGCTGTTTGGCTGTTGGTGGCATGATTTCCTGCGTCTGCCCCTTTCCTTGTTCTCTGAGGAAGTGATGGTGACCAGGCAGACGTCAGGAGCAGCCGTGGGATGTGTCCCTAAGCAACAGGTCAGGCTGCGAGGAGAAGTAGCTGGTGGATGTGTCTAGAGATGACGCACGGTCTTGTGGCCTGTTCTCCGCGCGCGGCCGGCCCGGGGAGCGCGGCTGAGACCTGGGGCTTCCTGAGCTGAAGGGAAGGAGCAAGGAAGGAAACGGAGAGAATTAAAAAAGAGATTGAAAATCACATGATCACATCAACAGATGCAGGAAAAGCATCCAATAGAATCCAGCACCCTTTTATGATGGAAAAAACACTCTCAGCAGAGCGGGACTAGAGGGAGCATCCCTCCACATAATAAAGGCCAAGTATGAAAAGCCTACAGCCAATATCATTCTCCAAGGGCGAAAACTAAGCGTGTTTCCCTTAAGATCAAGAGCAAGACAGGGACGCCTGCTTTCACCGCTCTTATTCAACATCGCACTGGAAGTTCTAGCCACAGCGCTCAGCCAAGAAGAAGAAATAAAAGGCACCCAAGCTGGGAAGGAGGAAGTAGAACTGTCATTATTCGCAAGTGACAGGATATTGCACGTAGAAAACTACAGACACCACTGGAAAAGAGATTGATGTGGTAGGCCCAACACCACCTTCAAAATGAAGATGGGAAACTCCGGTCTAGCCCGGAGACGCTCTGAAGTTCTGATGCCAACCTGGCATCAACACAATCTTTTGTCTTCAAGGGGGACACCTTCCCAGCCACCTGCAAATTGCCAGTGTTGACCTCCTGAAGCCCTGGAGAAACCACAGTTAGCCCCAGAAATCAAAAAGCAAGAATCATCAGATCTCCCTTATCTTTTTCCCACCACAGGAAGCCACCCCTCCAACTTGTCACAGTTGCAGCCTCTGTCTTTGTGTTTCGCAAACATTTTCCACCCACAGGTCAGGAGCTCAGCCCACAGATATTTGGGCTTTCCATTCTGGTCACCCCAAAGACCTCCCAACAAACCCCTGGGGGCCGCAGCCTTCTGTGGGACCACTGATGACAGATGTCCATTGGCCCTTATGACCCTTGTTGTCACGGTCAGCTTGTTTCAGGTTCAAACGACAGATGTGGCCACATTACAAACCAAACTGGGTATGATAAATACCAAAGACCCAGGTCCACACAACACTTTGGAGGACATACGTAGCTCACAGGCTACCTGGGTTTCTCTGAAACCCTAACAGAGAAACGTTAGAAAGAGTAGACTGTGTACTCCCAGGTGAACATAAGTGCCAAGTAGGTAAGTGTTTATGGAATGAAGAAGGAAAATCCTAGAAGATTAATCAGAGGTGACACTTACTGAGCACAGATGTTCTTAGTGGATGTTTTCTTTCTTTTTTTAAAAAAGATTTTCATTCATTATTTTTAGAGAAAAGGGCAGAGAGGGAGGGAGAGAGGGAGAGAGACATCAATGTATGGTTGCCTTTCACCTGCCTCCAGCTGGGGACCTGGGTAGGTGCCCTGACTGGGAATTGAACCAGCGACCTTTGGGTTCACAGGCTGGTGCCAACCAACTGAGCCACACTAGCCAGGTTTTTTTTTTTTTTTTTTTTTTTTTTTTTTTTTTTTTTTTTTTTTTTTTTTTTTTTTTTTTTTTTTTTTTTTTTTTTTTTTAATTTGTACAATAACCCTTCCATAGACTAGAAGACCAAAGCTAGGGAAAGGTCAATGACTTGTTCAAGGTCAAGTAGAAAATGATGGCAGAGGGAAAATTTGAACGCAGATTGGTCCAACTCTTGAACCTGATCTTTTAAACTTATACCTTTGATTAAAAAAAAAACTTCTATTCTCATTATCTTTGCAACTCCCAGCAGCTCCTGCAGGTACAGAAAAATGAGGTGTGGTTGGGGTACCACAGGCCAACAGGATGCCACGGCCCAGGTGGGGTGTGTATACCTACGGCACGTACACAGCGGGTGGTGATGTGTGTCTTGTGCATCTGGGTTGGGGCAGGCGATCTACGGTTGTAGGTGGGTTGCGGACAGGTGGGGGACAGTAGAGAACCCGTCTATCTCTTTCCTTATCCCCAGTCCCATCTGTATCCTAGCACCCCCTCTGTCGGCAGCATCACCCCGCCTTAGCTCAGTGAGAACACCCATCTGCCACTACTAACAAAGTGACACTCACTTCCTTGTTTCCCTTTTAGCAGCTTCCCGGGGTCACCCCAGGGCTGAGGCAGCTGACAAGCTCCTGCTGCCTCTGAGAGCAGGAAGTGGGTGCAGACACCCCCCATGAGATGGCACCACCTCCTGGATCCCCTGGGGGTTGGTTAGCAAGGCCAGAAGCCCTCCTGCTCAGCTTGCCATACGTAACTCACCAGTCCCTCGGGGTGAGTGAGGGGATAATGACTACCCAGCCCAGCCCAGGCTGCGTCCTCCATCTGGTGTTGCTCTGTGTATGTGTTTCCCTGCGTCCCCATGCATCGCCCTCACACTGTGCCGCTTCTCTGCTGCGTGTGTGAGCGTGTGTGCCCCGTGTTACCAAGCAGCTGAGTGTCTTTCAGCGACTTGCTGCTGGGTTCTGGTGCGCAGAGAACCCACCCCGAGCCATGGCATCCTGCCTCGTCTGGGGGAGGATCGATTCACCCTGCCCCCTTGCTTCCCTCACTCTCCCTGAGCCCCGTTTCTTCCTGTCCCGAACCCAGGATGTTCACTGTGTACATGGAGGCAGACAACGAGCAGCTCCAGGTCACTCTTGGATGTCCACACTGGGTGCCAGGCTGAGGTCTTTAATCAAAGAAGGGGCTGGAAGGGGAGCTCTTTGGGGTGGGGGTGCCCCATACTTTCCCCTTCTATAGGCTGACTTGGGCCAGACCTTACCAAGGGCCAGAGGCTGGACTTGGCCTAAGAAAAAGAAAGAAGGAAATCTACAAACCACCTCAGTCCATCCTCTCATTTTCTCGGTGGCTTTCCAATCAGAGAGGGCTGTTGGCTGGTGCTTAGGAAACTGAGGTGCTGTTTCTCAGACTTCGGCCCTAGAAAGGTAACTTGAAATTTGGAAGGCAGTGGAAAGGGGCTGTGCTTGAGTCCACGTCTGCTGAGAGACAGAATGAGAGAGCGAGAGAAAAACACAGCCTCCGGTCTAAGTAAGTGGATTCTGAGCTTGCACCATGGTCATTCCTAACCCTAATAACAACCCCACCACGCTAGGCGTCTCTCCTTTCCCTTCCCACAGCACACTTCCTCTGCTGCCATACTTTTAGCCAGTGTCAGGTTTGTCTATCCCCCCTGACCCAGTCTGCAAATGTCCAGTGTCCGGCAGGCCCCTCCATCCTGGGCCAACGTGGAGAGCCGACCCCTCTTTTGCCACAGGGCAGAATTTAGAGGCCCTTTCTAGCTCTACTGGTGTGTTTCTGGGCAAGTTCTTTATTTTCTCTGAGCCTCAGTTTCCTTGTCTATAAAATAGGATCATTAAGAAACCCCCGCCCCCTGCCTGGGAACCGGGATGGTTGAATGAAACCAGCATGCAGGGTGCCAGGCGATGCCCCAGAGTGAAGGCTCAGAAAAGAATGGCTTCCTGTTATCGTTACATAATATGTCATGTTTTGGGCTTTCTGGCTTATACTTTAGGGCACTTTCTATTCCGTTGCTGTCTGGCCAAAAGCACCTCATGGGCCACCTAGGAGGGGGCCCTTGGCTTGAAGTCACACTGAGGAATGTCCCAATGGTCACACAGGGGGGGACTGCAGGCAGCCCAGCCTCCGCACCGGTCACTGCGATTTTAAGCAAACCATAGGTGCGCGGGCGCCAGAGCGCACACCATGGAAACGGCACTTGGACCTGGGCCTCATTCAAGTAGTTCGGTGGTTTCAGTGTCTTTATTTCAGTTACCTTGCTGCGAGGAAATGCGCGCTGGCTCTCGGGGACGCCTGCCAGCGAGGAGGGAGCCAAAATAGGCCAGCGTCTGCTGCTACCATCTCACGGCGCGACCTTGGGCAAGCCATTCCTCGTCCTGGGCCGCATTCCTGCAGCCGCAGGAAGGGTGACAGAGGCAGTGCAGAGCGACTGCGAGTGGTGTTGAGCCCCCTGCATGGTATCCCGAGAGGCAGGGGCTGACAAGGTGCCCAGGTTCCGCGAAGTGAGCCTGGGAGGCAGCGCTGGGGCTGCGGGGGTGGATTCTGAGTCCTCACCAAGGTCCGTGCAAATCCTGACAGCAATCCCACCACACCATGCCTCCCTCCTCTTCCTCCCCGAAGCACATCTCCTCTGCTGCCACATTCTTCATCCCCACCCTGAGCAAGGTCACATTAGGTTGTTCCCATTTTACATATGTGGAAATTAGGTTACCAGAGGAAGACCTGGCTTTCCATGTTTAGCTTTGGAGGTTGGAGGAGGACTCAGGAATCAGTGACAACTGCTGGGAACGAGAGCTGTGCCGTCCGATGCAGCAGCCACTGGCCACAGGTGGCCATTGAATCCTGAGCTGTGTCTGGTTCCACTGAGACATGTTGTATGCATGAAATGCATGTTGGATTTCAAAGACTAGTAGGAAAAAGGACATAAAATATCCCTATAATTTTCTAGTATCGATTACAGGTTGAATTGGAGATGTCTGAGATACACTGGGGTTAAGGACAATTATTAGAGCATGTGCGCACCTGCTGCTTTTTGCTCTTTACAATGAGACCACCCTACGGTTAGTGGTCATATGTGTGGCTGACATGGTATGGCCATGGGGCAGCGCTGGCCTAGGGTCAGATTCTAGAGACCGGCTTCTGGACCAGAGCTCCTCCTTGTAGCCCACTGTCCCTTAGGTCCCCCCCAAATCTATTGGTAACTTAGCCAGGCAAAAGATGCTTCCTTCTAAAGAAACTGGAACAATGACACAGAAGGTTAGCAAGCATCTCACCACTTTGTGAGGTTGACTGCTGGGTATATGCCTGACAGGGATAGAACAGGGGAGAGAAAATCTACCCAGAATCCTGTAAGGAGACAGATAACAGGAAGGTGCTACTTGGGCTAATACTCCAGTATCCAACATGTCATGTCATTTGAAATATAACCCAACAATACAATGAATGTTTCATCAAAAAGTATAAAGCACATCCCCTGGCCAGGCAGCTTAGTTGGTTAGAGCATCGTCCTGATAGGCCAAGGTTGCAGGTTCGATCCGTAGGCAGGGCACATACAGAATCAACCAATGAATGCATCAGTAAGTGGAACAAGAAGTCAATCGATGTTTCTCTCTCTCCCTGTCTCTCTTTCTGTAAAGTCAATAAATAAAGTAATTTTTTTAAAAGAAAAGAATGAAGCAGATCCCTACTTACAGGTAGCAAGTGAGCTCTAAGATATGCCATTAGGTTAAATAAAAAGAGAAAGAAAGGTACCAACGCATAAATGCAGAGAGCATTCTGGAAGGAATGAGTGTCAGTGGTTGTATCTTACAAGGAGTATTGGAAATCAGAAGGAGGAGGAAGCACTGACTACCCTTTTTGTTTCTATTTGAATATCACTTAAATTCTCTTTGTCACATGTGTATTACCTTTTAAATACGAGATGATAAAGAAAAGAACACCCAGTCTGAAAGCCCAGCTGTTTTCGGCTCCCACACCCACAAAGTCTCTCATGGAGGTACAGCCCGGCTTCCCGTCTCTCTCCGATCTCATTTAAAAACCAAATTCAAGTCCTCTATGTCTGAAAACAAAAAGTACTGCCACCCCCAACGCACACACAAAAAGACTAAAACTATAACCCAACTGTGTTCTTAAAACAACCAACTTCCTTACCCTCCCCTACAGCTTGTTTGCCATCCTTCTCCTGGGAAAGGCGAGCTTCCTCCTACACCAAGTCATCACCACGCACCTGCCAACCTCCGCCGTTCAGGGGGTGCGCTGATGTTCTGTGTCTTGGGGAACCTAGAGACACACACACACACACACACACACACACACACACACACACACACGCACCCTGGTCCCATGGGATCTCCCCAGATACGGAACTGCCCACGAGGAAGGGCTACAGCTCTCCTGCGAGGGCTTTCAGGTCCCAGAGCACACGCCCGCGTCTCGGGGTTAGCTGCAGGGTGCTATTTAGTTGGGGTGATTCTTTAGTTGGACAGGTCACCCTGCGCCCGGGGCTTTGGGAAACCCACTCTCTCTTACATCGCTGCCTTGGACAACCTCTTTGCGTGGCAGTCTGAATTTACCCCTAAATTTAAAACACACGGGTCTCTGGCCTGGAAAGTCCATTTTTAAGACTTTTCCTTGCACAATAAGTGGAAAGGTTACCCTTAAACACACACACACACACACACACACACACACACACACACACACAGACTCTTCCTTGCAGGGTTGTGAGAGGATGGAAATTGGGAAAATCTGGGTGCCCACCATTAAGGGGGCACAGCCATACAATGGAACACTGTGCAGGGATGACATGTGGAGAATTAGACCTAAAAGGATCCCCAATTTGGATCCCTTTAGATTAGGGAATGATTTTCAAGACATCTCACCGAATTTAAAAAGCAAGTCAGCAAGGCAGGTGAAAGGCAACCATACATTGATGTTTCTTCCTCTCTGCCTCCCTCCCTTCCTCTCTCTCTGGAAATAATAAAGTCTTTTTAAAAAAATAAGCGAGTCAGAGAACATGGTATATAAATAAGTTTCTATGTCCATCTTATGCATTTATCCAGACCCCGTATAAGCTGGAAGACGCACTGACCATATTTGCAAACATATCTAAGGTGTCAGTAACAGTGGCTGCTTCTGGGAATGGACACAGGGAGGCCTGGGGTCTGCTGGGAGGAAAGCTTACTTTTTATTGTAGAATCTTTTTATATATCGTCTATTCAGGAGACCAAGAGAGCAGGATTTGGTGAGTTGGAACATGGAACTCAAGAGAGGCAGCCACAGACTCAAGCCCTGGACATGGGCAGTGAGTCAATCCCATTGGGGGTCAGTGGGGTGGGGTGGGGTGGGGCGGGGGGTTAGGGTGGGGTGGTCATTGGTCCATTCTGTCACTGGGAGAGAGCCACACGGCTGGCATCTCCATGTTGGACTAGATCTAGGGAATTATGGAGACTCCATTTCATCTTCATTTTGCAAAAGCTCATTTTTATGAGCTAGTTCAGTTGGCAGTAGAGCACTATATCCATCAATCAGACAGAAAATTCCAGAGCTTAGGACTAAGATTCTTGAATTCCTTCCATCCACGGACTGCTCTGTGGCACAAAAATCCCCAGAGATGTACCTCTCTCTCTCCTTCACCAGGCCCCATTGTTGGAAGAGTCATGCAGTGGTCAAAGGCTTTGCGTCCTGTCGTAGGTGCCCCCTATCTATGCACTGGAATTTTCTTCAGCCATAAAAGGAACAGAATTCTGATACCTGTTACAGGTTGACCCAGGTCCCCACAGGCCTGAGAGCTCCCTCCATCTGTCCTGGCTTGTGCCCTGCGGCTGCTGCTCACCTGACCTCCTTTTCCCTGGGTTGACACTACTGAGCAAGGAACAGCCTGTCACATAATAGTTATCCTTAGCTCCATCTCTGCTTCCTCTCCTCAGTGTGAACCTCAGTGTGTTCACAAAACCCCTTCCTGGAGCGACACCCTTCTCCTGGCACAGATCATTTTCTTCTGATGTCAAACCAGTCCATGCCCTCGTATTCTGACGAGAGCTGAATGGAACCGGCCTCCTTCCTCCATGCAGAGGGGACACACAGTCCCAGGTCCCATACGTTGTCCTGAGGACTATGCTTCGGGGTTGCCTGGATGGGCTGGGTCTTTATTTCCTGCTGCACCAGTGTCCCCAGGAAGCCCCTAGAAGATACCCCTCCTTCCACCCTGAGCGACACATCTGCACCGATTGACCTTGCCGAACCATGTTCATTTCCCCCTGGAACATTACTTGCAGAAGAGGGAGAATGACATCACAGGTGGGGAGAAAGACTGATGGGAGGATGCCATGGTGCAGATGGTAGCTCTGGGTTCAGAACCTGACTCTGCCATTAACTGGCTGTCACTTCAGCAAGACATTTAACACCTCTGTGCCCGTTTTCGCATCAGTAAAATGGTGAACCACGGCACTTAGTAGGACTCTTGTGAGGATTACATGAAATCAAGTCACATTTCCCCAACTGGTCTTTTCATCTTCATATCTCTATCTACCATGTTTTGCCTATACAATTATTTACTTACTGTTTTCTCTTAAAGTTAACTCACTTTTTCACCTTTAATCTTACTATAACCTCATCATATGGAATAATATCCTTGAAATCATGGTACAAAAGCACTATGGTTTTCTATTATCTATCAAAACAAATAATGAGTGAAATTTAAAAATGGATACCACTTTGCTCCCATGAAGAGAAAACATTGAACAAATTCAAATTGAGGGACGTTCTACAAAATAACTGACTAGTACTTTTTGAAAATGTCCAACCCATGAAAGGCAAGGAAAAATGCACAAATTGTTCCAGATCAGAGGAAACTAAGGAGAAATAAGCATTATCAATGGGGTGGCATTCTGGATTAGATCCTGGAACAGAGAAAGGCCCTTCATGGGAAAAAAAATGAAATTCAATAAGGTCTGCAGTTTAGTTAATAACAGTAGATCATTGTAGTTTAGTTAATAATACTAGATCATTGTCAATTTCTTGTTCTCAAAAATTGTGCTGTGGCCACAAATGATGTTTACATTTTCGAGGATGCTGGAAAGGGGTATAAAAAATCTCACTGCACTCTTCTGTAACTTTTCTGTAAGTCTAAAGTTACTTAAAAATAAAAAGTTTTGGAAAACTGGGTACCAGATAAGCAGCCTCTCCCTTTCGCTCCCTCTCTTCAGTGCCTGGCAACTGACTATTAGCTTTTCTCTCTACGGATTTGCGTGCTCTGGCCTTTTTCACTGGAACCCTACAATATGTGGCCTTTTGTGTCTGGTTTCTTGCATGTAGCACAATGTCTTCCAGGACCCTCCGTGTCGTAGCATGTATCGGTATTGCATTCCTCTCAGGGCCAAATAAAATTCCATTGTGTGGCTAGACCATGCCTTGTTTCTCCATTCATCCGCTGAGGGACATTTGGGTTGTTTCCACCTTTTCACCGCTGTGAATAATGTGGCCGTGAACATTCACATAAAAGTTTTTTTTAAACACTTGTTTTCAGTTCTTAATGGGCACAGGGTTTCCCATGGGGATGATGGAAATGTTTTGGAACTGGATAGATGTGGTGATTGTAAAACACTTTGGGTGCACTAAATGTCACTAAAGTGTACTTAAAATGGTCCATTTTATGTAATGTAAATTTACCTCAATAAAAAAGGGGGTGCCACGAGTGTTGACCACCTTTTGGAAGGACCTGTGCCTATGTGAGCCCAGCACGTCACACAGTCCCAGGCCCCCAGCGAGTGCACAAAGAAGGTTGGCCAGTGTCACTGTCATTGCCAAAGCCACACCAGAGTCCCCACACCCGCTCCAGGGTTCTTTCTACAATTTCACACTGCTTTCACTGGGAAAGTTCCTCCGAGTTTAATCTACTGTGCTCCCTGAATATTGGAAATAAAATCCCAGGCCCCCAGGAAATGGCCTTGCTCTGTCACCCCAAAATTCTGCTTTCACAAGACACGCACCTGGCTGGACGACATAGCAGTCAACTGTCCCCAGGCGTGTCCTCAGAACATAGAGTGAACATGCAACTGACCCCATACTGGCTGCTTGCTGACTGAACACGGAACCTACGTCGGCAGCTTATTCAACAAAACTTCCCCCGTCAAGGAGCAACTGCTCTACCTACCCAGAACCCTACCCTACAACGTGCTGGTGAAGTCGCAGCACGCCGGCTCTGTTCACTGAATTTTATAGTGTCCACTCCCATTTCCTCAATGCACCCCCGGAGGTACTTCAGTGTTTCCAATGAAAGGAGATGCCTGCTTTGTGGCGAGGATTCTATGAAGTTCCCACAGTCCTTGCCAGGGAGGGAGGCGTCTTTCCGCTCAGTGCTGTCAAATTGGGGTTGGTTTTATCAACCATCATCAGCGAGCTCTCTTCTTCCTCCCTCTGCACTGGTTGCTCTGCACCCTCTCAGATCCTGGCCCCAGGAGGAGGCTGGCCTCTGCCTGTCAACAGACTCCTTGCCCTGTGGCTTCTGACTGGGTTTGGCCAAAGGGAGGACAAAGGAGGGGAGAGAGAGGGAGGAGAGAGGTTGCCCTCTCCCTCTGCCCACTCCTGCCTTGGAGCCAGGGGCTGGGGAAGCAAGTGTGCACTCCTCACTGAGCAGCTCCGCTGGGAGGGTCCCACCATGCCCTGCTCCTGGGCCCAGAGAGTCTTGGTCACACCGTCCTTCCCGGCTTCAGGAGGTTGGGGCGGTCATCCCTCCCCTGTTGCTAGTCCCTTGTTAGTGCCTTCAACTGTGCCCGTAAATAATTCTTTCATTAATTATCTTGGCTTCCCAGCTGCAGGTGCCCTTTGTTCCCTAGTTTGACCCTGACTTGACAAATCAGTCTTTTTTTTCTTTTTCTTTCTTTCTCTTTTTTTTCCTTCCTTCCTTTCTTTTCTTTCTTCCTTTCCTTTCCTTCCTTTCTTTCTCTGCTTATCTATCTTCCTACCTACCTTCCTTTCTTTAACATCAAACCATTTGAAAACCAGATGCTTCAGCCCTAAATTCTTAAGTCCCCATGAGCCCGGGGTCCAGGGTTGAAGACTTTCAGAAGCACCCCTAACGGCCATCCTCACCCTTACTAATAACCCGACAGAGCACCCAACATGTGCCAGCCATTTCAGGGTCCCACTAACCCGGCGAAGTAGAGTTGTCCTGCTGTTTACAGAAGAAAAAAAGATTTAGAGAGAGATGAAACCTTGCCCAAGGTTATAAGAGGCATGGCTAGACCAGAATCCAGCTTGGATGGACTCTAGTACCTGCCCTCTTTCCCTACCCCTCCCATCCAGAGGGGTCTAATAATGACATCATGATAAGTCAGACCCCTGTGCCTGGGAGAAAACCTTGCCGACCCCAAGAAGGACATCAAAACTGCAGTGTTGAATTGCCTTTCAGAACTCAAGTGCATGTCGGCACTCCTAGGCTAGGAAGCCAGTGGCCGGAAAGGTAACTGTAGACGATACTCCGGGGATGAACCTCCAGCTCCTTCCTGAATTCCTCAAGAGACCGGAGCCTGTTCTGTTGCTGACAGAGGGAGCTGTCGCCTGCTCAGTGCCCCTGATGTAATGCACCACGGAAGAGGGCTCAATTGGGATGCTAAACAGCCGTAAATGACATTGTCACCAGCCTTGGTAAAGCATAGTGACTCACAGCCCTAATTAAAATGCTGAGGGGAAATGTAAGGAAAAGCTGCCATGGAAAACAGTGACATTCTGCAAACTGCAGGATTACTTCTTCCAGGAAAAGAGGTGCTTGTGAGTGTGTCTTTGGTGTGCAGGTGTGTATGTGTGTGAAGAGAGGGGATAGAGATGGGGAGACTGAATAGCACTTTCCTAGGAAATGTGGGAAAAGTGAACACAGAGGAAAGTCTAACTGAAGCTATTCTGGCTTCCCAACTTTTCGTTATGAAATATTGAAAGGCTTACGATGGAATAGCTCAACACCTACAAACTTCCAACCGGATCCAATGCCTACTAGCATTTACTGTATTTGCCCTATCTGTCTGTTGAGTTTGTTATCAGTTGATCAATATATCCATCCTTCTATCAATCCATCATTTCTTACTCTTTTTTCTTTCTCTCTCTCTTCCCTCTCCCCCTCCCTCTCTTCCTCACTCCTTACCTATCTTTTGTCTACCTCCGTCTCTCTCCTTCTCTACCTACCTAGCTATCTTTTGCACTGAACCATTTGAAAATAAGATGCTTCATCCCTAAATCCTTAGGAATGCATAGCCTAAGAACAAACACAGTCTAAAAATAAAAACCCACAATACCATCGTTCTACCTAAGAAAGTTCACTACACTGGCCAAATTGTACCAACTATCCAGTGAAGGACATTTTTTAAACAGTGGTAACCTGAGTAGTAAATCTGACCCACTGCCTAGGAGAGAGAAGTTGATCTGCTGCACAGAAATTGGCTGTCAAGGGTTCTTGAGTAGGAAGACTTTTGGCTTCATGGGAGCTGGCTCCTGTCATCAGCATCTCAAGATGAAGTGGGCAGGACATTCTGCCTGAGTTAGACACCAGTTTGGAGCCAGACAACAAATCCATGATGCTGGGTTTTTAAAAACACCAAATTTTCACTAGTTCGTCCAACAGAATCTCCTGTTTTAACTGCAAAATGTGGCTCCTGATGACTTCTGGCTGTCTCTGAGATGCAAACATACCCTTAAAAGCCTAATAAGGTATCATCATTCAAAAAGAAATACCTTCATTTCTGAAGGCCAGTCTTGAAGAAGGCGCCCCAAAGAAATCCTGGGCCTGGAAGGCAGCAGTTAAGGAAACTACATGTATGTACATGCAGGATTTTTTGCATGTTTGCTAAAAAATAATTTAAAAACCATAAAAATATTAAGCCAACAAAAGCCACCAGTCTTATAATTTTATACCAAGCTTTGGGACAAATAAAGGAATTTCACTTTAGTAACTATCTTATTAGGGAAAAACAACAATGAAGGTCTTTCCAGCTAAGACTTATCTTAGTAAACTAGCATGTAGATGGATATTATTGACCCTTTTCATTACCTGAATTCTGGTACCTGAATGTAATTGGTTTTCATTTTCCTTATTGAACATTTTAGAGCTAGGAGGCTGCTTAAAAAAAAAAAAAAAACAACAAAAAACATGCCCCCCCAAAATGTCAGTTTCTATCAAGTGTTAGTCTGATTTAGGTTACATTTTTATGCTTAAAATTCCTGGAGTGAAATACACAATGTGATCCGCACAGCCCTTTTAATGACCAAAGAGGAAGGACTGACCATGTCATCCGTCCCACTGCATTCTAGTTATTGGCTAGTTGCTCCCTTTCTCAGACACTGAGGCAACAGGAGGGTAGGGGCAGTGTCTCCTTTTGTTTATGCCCAAGCCCTTGCGTGAGGTCCGGCTTGACGCTGGGAGTCAGGGCTCGCTTGTCAGATGCAGAGCTTTCCGGACTTGTTGAAGACACAACATCCTTTAGCTGAGAAGCACTGGGTGTTCACTGATATTAGCTAAAGTTGGGCAAGCTTTGTGAGGTCACAAGCTCCCTTCTTCATTCCAACCCAGAAGCAGCTTCCAGAAGCCATTTAGCTGCCAGGTTTTGCAAGAAGAGGAGATTCCTGAATACAATCTAATGCTGGTGGGCAAAGGTTCCCAGGAGAGGAGAAGCTGTAACACGTTTCAGGTCCCTCCTGAAAACCTGTGGAATTTCTCTTAGGTGCCAGTCTAAGGCTCCTGAAGCATCCTAGGTAGCCCAAAAGAAGGGTCCTGTTTTCTGGGGCATCCGAGTTGAGAAGAAATGATCTGATCATGGGAGGTGACAGAATATGCAAACCAGAGGTGGGGACAAAGAAAACACTGCCCAGGCTGGAGATGGAAACTTTTCTCCTGCAAAGGACTCTGTGTTTCCCGTTCTAACAGAGCAGCCTTTCTTTTAGGAGCTGCCAGGAGGAAACACAAATGCAACTGATAGACAAGAATTGGACAAACGTGTATCTTGGGTAAGACACAGAACGCTATGATTTAAAATTGTCTGAGAGGGAAGTTAGTCTGGGGGTTGCAAGCTGAAATGTCTCAAAGGGCTAGGTAAGATACAAACCCTATTTAATGGTGGGACCTGTGACCTAAAGGCATCAACAACAAAAATGACAAAAACCAAACTAAGCCAAAATGCAAACCCGTAGCAGCCAAATAAAACGCACCTGCAGGCTTGCGAACGGAGTTGCTTTTGAATTCTAGCCTTTTCATGTGACAGAAGAGAAAATGGGGCCTGAGTGCATGGAAGGGGCTCCACCCCCGTCAGTGCCTGACTAAAAGGGTCTCTCCCTTTTGCATTTTTTTACTTTGAGATTGGCCAGGTGCCGTTCCACCCAAAGTCACACAACCGTGATCTCACTGAATCCTCCAAACTACCCCCACGCGATGGTGATAACCCTGCTTTGTGGATGACAGGCCTGAGGTCCAGAGAGGTTAACACCCTCACCCCGACGTACAAATTCCACAGGTGCCCGAGCCTAGTGTCAGATGCTTCCCTAGATGATGTTCTCTTCTGGTTTTTCAGAGTGGTGCTCTGCCTCCCTACCTGTCGGCACTTAATCCAGTTTGGCACCAGAGATCCTGTTGCTGAGAGGGCGCTACAAATCGGAAGGCTAACAGCTCCAATGCTGCTTCCTCTGAGAAGTCTTCCCTGATACCCCCAGGTACCCACCCTGAGTGCTGCAGCCCCATTTCACCTCCCCCTCTCTTGGCAGAAACTTCACGTCAGCTGCAGGGCTTGCTTTGTGGTCAGTGCCCAACAGGCCACAGGTTGCTTCAGAGTAGGGCACCTTAATCTGGGCACCTGTCCTTGGAGCCTGACGCAGGACCTGCTATTAAGCACTCATCATGACACACTTGACAACTGTATTGACGTCGACCACAGAGCCTATTCTGCTGCTCAGTGCTGGCTTACACTCACCAAATACGGCGATGCCGAGATCCACGCCCGCTGTACCCTGTTGGCTATACTTTTTTTTTTTTTAATATTTTATTTCATTATTTTTAGAAAGAGGGGAAGGGAGAGAGGCAGAGAGGGAGAGAGACATCAATGTATGGTTGCGTTTCACCTGCCTCCAGCCACAGACCTGACTGGAGACCTGGTTTGCAACCTGGTTATGTGCCCTGGCTGGGGAATCGAACCTGTGACCTTTGGGTTCGCAGGCCGGCACCTTATCCACTGTGCT
>PVIW01000543.1:0-201428 GCA_004026585.1 Noctilio leporinus
GGCAGCCTTGTCTCGTTCCTGATCTTAGGGGGAAAGCTTTCAGTTTTTGTCCATTAAGTATGATGTTGGCTTCAGGTTTCTCATAGATGGCCTTTATGATGTTGAGGTATGCTCCCTCTATTCCCATTTTGCTGAGGGTTTTTATCATAAATGGTTGCTGCACTTTATCAAATGCTTTTTCAGCATCTATTGATATGATTGCTTTACAATTTTTTAAATCCCATCAAACAAGCAGCAGCTGCCTCAGTGAGCTCCAGGCCTGGCACTAGCAGCAGCCAGCCCAGATTCACAGCCAGGCTTCCCCTGGGAATCTCCAAGCCCAGCATAAGTAGCAGCCATCTCAACTGCGTTATAGCTCAGGCAGGGTGGCCCTGGGCAAAACAAGGTTGGGGCTAACCTTGGCCTGCACCACCCAGGAAACCCCAGAGCCTAAGCTTGCAATAGACAGTTACAGATCACCACCCTTCCTCTGCACAGCTGATCATCCATGGAGGGCTGAGGTGGGTAGTTAGTGGTCACAGCTAGTCCTTGAAGTTGAGTGGCCTGGGTAAATTCCTCCCATTGACATGCCAATGGCAACAAATATCAACTGCAATAGAAGAGAAACCCACAAGAAGGGCAGACCTTGAGTACCCAGCTTGGGTGCTGGGGAGGCTGGACCCTGCAGGACACCTACTACATTAGGCCACCCAACCAAGACATGGAGTCAAAGCAGCTCTACCTAATACAGACAAATGAACACAGGGACCCTCCCAAACTGAGGAAAAAGAAATGTGGCCCAAATAAAAGACCAGATTCAAACTCCAGAAAGAGAGCTTAAAGCAATGGAGATAAGCAATCTATCAGATGCAGAGTTCAAAACACTGGTGATAAGGATACTGAAGGGATTTAGTAAGGACCTCAACAGCATAAAAATGATCCAGTCAGAAATGAAGGATACACTAATTGAAATAAAGAACAATTTACAGAGAAACAGCAGTAGAGTGAATGAAGCTGAGAATCAAATCAATAATTTGGAACATAATTAATAAAAAAAAAAAAACAATCAGAACAAGAAGAAGAAAAAAAATCCAAAAAAGTGAAGATAGTATAAGCAGCCTCTGAGTCATCCTCAGGAGGTCCAACATTTGTATCACAGGGTTACCAGAAAGGAAATAGAAAGAGCAAGAAGTTGGAAATCTATTTGAAAGAATAGTGAAAGAAAAATCCCCTAACTTGTTGAAGAAACAGACAGCAGATCCAGGAAACACAGAGTCCCAAATAAGATGGATGCAAAGAGGCCCACTCCAAGACATCCCATAATTAAAATGCCAAAGGTTAAAGCTAAAGAGAGAATCTTAAAAGCAGCAAGAAAAAAGAAGTTAGTTACCTACAGGAGAGTTCCCATAAGACTATCAGCTCATTTCCTAAAAGAACTTTGCAGGCTAGAAGGGATTGGCAAGAAATACTCAAAGTGATAAAAAGCAAGGACCTAGATCACTCTATCCCAGCAAAGCTATCATTTAGATTGAAGGCAGATGAAGAGCTTCCCAGACAAGAAAACACTAAAGGAGTTCATCATCACCAACCCATTATTACATGAAATGTTAAAGGGACTTCTTTAAGAAAAAGAAGATAAAAACTATGACCAATATAATGGCCAAAAAATGCATATCTATCAACAATTGAATCTTAAACTAAGCAAACAAGAACACAGACAGATATAAACACAGACAGGGATATAAAGAGCATTTTGATGGTTGCCAGATAGGAGAGGGTGGGGAAGAAATGGTAAAGAGGTGAGGGGATTGAGAAGTACAAATAGATAGTTACAGAATAGCCATGGGGATGTAAAACACAGTATAGGAAATAGAGTAGCCAAAGGACTTAAATGCATGACCTATAGACGTGAACAATGGTGGGAGGATTGCTGAGGGAGTGGACGGTGATGGGACTAAAGGGGCAAAACTCAGGACAACTCTAATAGCATAAGCAAAATATAATTTAAAAAAAAACAAAAGAAAACTCTTAAAATAAAATAATGTACATTGTAGATTTCCCATTGTGTAATTAGAATTTAATGTCCTTGAGATATAGTAAGAATCAGCATCTCATTAAATGTACAAAGAAATGCCTGGCCATTTCCTGTCCTGTCTTTCATGCACTTGGATTCTGGTCTAACTATCAAGAGGAAGACTTGCAGTGTGACCAGTGTGATTTGGTTGGAGTCAAGTCCCACAAAGCAAATGGTCTCGGGTTCAATTCCCAGTCAGGGTACATGCCTGGGTACATGTTAGGTCCCCCATTGGGGTGCTGACATGAGGCAACTGATCTATGTTTCTTTTTCCCTTCTCTTTCTCTAAATAGAATTTATTTATTTATTATGATTTTTTTTGTAATCAATGTATGGTTGCCTTTTACCTGTCTCCAGCTACAGACCTGGTTGGAGACCTGGCTTGCAACCTGGTTATGTGCCCTGGCTGGGGAATCGAACCCGCAACCTTTGG
Organism: Noctilio leporinus; assembly: GCA_004026585.1. Lineage (NCBI taxonomy): Eukaryota > Metazoa > Chordata > Mammalia > Chiroptera > Noctilionidae > Noctilio > Noctilio leporinus. Next base: position 2,487 of record PVIW01000543.1, read on the forward strand.
GTTCACAGACTGGCACCTTATCCACAGTGCTACCACCAGCCAGGGCTAGAATTTTTTTTAAAAGAAAGAAAAATAAAGACTTGCAGATATTTCCTTAAAATGTGAATGAAATCAAATCTGGTCAAAAGTTGCCTCAACTCAGACAAGTAAGGATATCAAAAGGCATGCTCTAATCCTATAGATCACAGTAAAGATATTTCGAATCAGTCAGCACTGTTCAAACTTAGCTTGTTTGAGGATAGAAACAAACCAACAAGCAAGCAAACTTCACATAGCAAATAAATATGGTTTGAAACTGCTGCTTCAAGTAACTTCTATAGCTCCAAAGAATAAGATGGTCTTAAGAACTAAACCAAACGGAACACAACAAAACTCTCAGACACAGACAGCAGTGGGGTAGTTACCAGAAGAGAATGCATAGGGCAGGGGGATAAGAGTGTAAAAGGGGGTGGAGGGGAGTGTAAAGAGGGTTAAATATGTATTTGGGTGACGAGCAAACAATGCAATATACAGATGGCGTATAGAATTGAATACCTGAAATGTATACAATGTTATTAACCAGTGGCACCCCAATGAATTTAATTTTTAAAAAGAATTAATTTCTTTTTAAAAAGAAAAATCTGTTTAATATTCATCAGATGTTTCTTACCTCAGGCAAACTTTTTATAATCTGAAAAACAACTCAGAATTCAGTTTTCTCTTAACTGCTCCAATATCAAAAGAGCTACCTGACCAGCTAGGGAGATAAGAAATTTCTTATAATGAAGATGTTTTCTTGAATCTGGGGTGGTCCCCTGCACAACACTAAAACTGACATATTTTCCCTGTTAAATCATAGCTGACAATGCATTTTTGGAGAAATCCCTGGGGGAAATAACTTATACTATTTCCCCGCCTCAGAGAGTCTTGGGGAACTGGGGTCTCTTTGCTCTTTGATGGAGAGATGTGCTTCATGGCATAGCCAATAGCCTCTTTCCTACGCATTGACCCCTGCGATGTTTCCCTTTTAGTCCCTTTCACTGTCTTTGTCCCCTCCACATGTCCTCCATCTCCACCTCTCCCAGTTTTCCTAGTCTCTCCAGGCCCAATTCAAATATCCCTGGGCAACTTTTACCACTCCTCTCTACCCCTTATGGCCCTTGTTAGAACACTTTAGTATAAACTTCATATCTCTTAATAAGTAGATTGGCATAGCTAAGAAGGCAGGGAGTCAGTCTGTATCTTTGCATTTCCTACAAGGGCCAGGACAAGGCCTTGGACCTAAGCTATAGTCATAAATATTTGTGGCCTGAATGGCTATCTGACTCAGGTTGGTCAGAACGACCTTGCCCCTGTAGGAAGGGGCTCCTAATCACATGGCCTCTGCCTCACTTTATCCTGAGCAGCTTCGACACCCCAGCTCCCAGCCAACCACCCAGACCCTTGTTTGCTTCTTGCTCTGAAAGATGGGAAGTGGCTGAAGCTGGGTTTCATCCATTGTTTGAGCTTTAAATTTTATTTACAAAGAGGTCTCTAGCTACCTCAAACTATGAAATTAAGTCATTTGTTGAACTATGAAATTAAGTCATTACTAAGGATTGATTATGGGTCAGTGCTGTATTTAGATTGAACCATCAGGAAACTTAGAATAAAGAGTATACAAGCAGAAGGGTAACAGAGCTGCATCTGTATCAGATTAAATTATTTTTTGTGTGTGTGGTTACATGTTCTGTAAGTCCTAACCCTCAACAGGCCTGGACCCGCACTCTTGGCCCAGCCAGGGAGAAGAGCTTGTGACATGCAGAACAGGCTAGAGACCTTAGTAGCCAAAGCTTGAGAGATGCCAAGAACCTAGAAAGAGACCCTGCTGACTTTCCAAGTAAGGGTTCCTGGGATGATGGTGTTACTTTTTGATGGACAAGTATAAAAGTTTTGTTTAAACATAAATCAACTATGTTTTGATTCCAGAAAGAAATTTACGTCCATGCCAAATAGCGAGTCTTCTCAAATCTGGCTGTCTACTGTTTGGGATTTATTTATGTATGTATTTATTAACTTACTTATTTATTTTTGGTGCCTGTTACTGTTTCCAGAGATATTTATGTGTTGGTGATATTGCATAAATGTTTTCTGAATGAAAATATGTCTCCTTAAATACTAGGCTAGGTAATGTTAAAATGAGCCTAATTACTAAGGAACTTAACCAGCCCTAAAATACTTATATTTCTATTCAAGAGTGTGTCTCGGAAATGTGACATGAAAAGCACTTAATTGATGATGTATAGTAGGCAAGAGTGTTTCCACATGCCTTCTTCAGTGAATTTTTAAAATGTTTTTGCTTTTTGAAGAGTTAATACACATGCATGGTGCAAAATTCTAAAGGAAAAGAGAATGCAGGAAAAAAAAAATACACATCTCCCTTCTCTTTATCTGTTTTTTTTTTAAAGATTTTATTTCATTATTTTTTAGAAAGAGGGGAAGGGAGAAAGACAGAGAGGGAGAGAGACATCATGTATGGTTGCCTTTCACCTGCCTCCAGCCACAGACCTGACTGGAGACCTGGTTTAGCAACCTGGTTATGTGCCCTGGCTGGGGAATCGAATCTTTTTCTGCTTTTTAAAAAGATGTCAGAGGGAGAGGTATAGGGCAGTGGGCAGTACACATTCTAGTCACCTAAAAGGTGAACAACACCATGGGAGAGAATATTAAACGAGTTTTATGTCATAGTTTGGAAAAGATGTAATATGAACAAAAAACATAACTTGAAGAGAAGACATTTAGGGAAAGCAAAAGTTAATAGATATTTTCTATATGGTTCAATACCTAGTACTAGATGCAAGAACTTTCCAGCTATTTATTTATTTAATAATTATTGTGCAACAAGCTTTAATTACCCCAATTTACTAGTGACGCCAAGATTAAGAAATTTTGGGGGTATGTGAATAGCAGCTTTGCCTCTTATCAGCTAAGAAATCAATCTTAAGTTGATGAAATTTTGAACCTCGCTTTTCTCATCTAAAATAGAGATGAGCAATGTCATGAGCATGTATGTAAGTCCCTTAGCATAGTCTCTTGGATATGTAAGAACTTAATAATTCTTTTACGTTTATTAAGTAGTATACGTGAACCAATTGGATCAGATCTATGCTGAAAAACAGCATATTAGAGAGACTTCTGTTCTCCTTTCTTATATTCTTTTTCCAAGATTTAACTCGGAGTTAAGTCATCTATACCCTCACCCTACATAACTGGAGTTTTATCTCTTAGGAGGGAAATGGGGCTCTAGAATCTCATTTGACAATGTGATTTGTAAGTCATTAACATTGTGTCCTGTCTCCACAAATCATGACAAGTTACAAAGACATCTGCTTTATATTGCTGAAAAAGGGAGGGAGGGAGGGAGAGGGGGAAGGGGAAAAGAAGAAGGAGGCCCTCTATTTCCATTTCTAATGTATGATTCTCTGATTCTGTGAGTATATGAGCCTCATATCCCCCATGTGCTCTGTAGTCTCCTGGGTTATCAGTTGAAAGCGTTTCTGTCTTCTGCGCAGAGGTTCTCTACATATTTTTTTTCTCAAACACTATTAACATATGGCCACCCAGGTCAAGGAGAGAACTTTTCTAGCTAGGGTCTAGATGTTTTCAGAGCCAGATTCAGGAGAAGGTCCGCTGGGCATCTGGCAGAGACACCCATGTGTAAAGAGCACAAAAACGTTTCTGGAGACATAATAAGATTTAAAAAACTGTGGTGACCAGAACTCACCTCAGGGAGAGGACTCTCTGTAGGGAATACTTTGAATGACTGCTGAAGATGAGAGCTAAGTCCTCTGGGAGTGAAGTCTCACCAAACGTCCACTGAAGCACTAAGTGTTGGTTCACTTAGCTGAATGCATCCTGTTTTGCTGTTGGGGAATGAAGGACTGAGGCCTGAGCTGGTCCTGCTCCCTCTCCACCCTTTCTCCATGCAAAGTGTGGTCTCAACTATAAAGAATTGTTGAATAAATATTTAGGGATAAAATATAATAAGGTAGCCAGGTACTTATAGGTCTTGGTTTATAACATTTCCAAATATCACCTGGGATGATACACCTAAAATTTACACTGTGTCTTGATATTGTGCATTACATTTCAATTCTATATACTAGAGATTTTTTATTGGAACTCCCTTTCTGGAGAGGGAGGCCTAATTTCAACATTAAGAACATAGATTACCTGTCACCGCGGGACCCATTGGCCACATATCTTGTAAGTGCCCAATTTACCAATGTATACACCTCTCTGCTATTAATTAAACTATAGAAAAGCAATTTCCAGTAATAATGTGTGTGCTGTTGACTTAACCCACTTATATAGAGCTGTTCTTTGGTGGCTTCACCTGTCTTGCAACCTTGTAGGGTATTTCTTGTTGCGTGTGTAAATAATGGCATGTTGGCACAAGAGACAGGTTGACTTGAGCAGTTAGCCATTAACTGCTAAGCCATTGATTATAGTTTATCCCATAACAAAATTCCATATCTTCTTATATTTATATTCTATGTTATATAGACACTAGTAGAATGAGAACCAGGTTTTGTTTCATTTTGTTTTTTAAAATTTTGTTTATTATTTTTAGAGAGATGAGAAGGGAGAGAGGCTGAGAGGGAGAGAAACATCAATGTATGGTTGCTTTTCACCTGCCTCCAGCTAAGGACCTGGCTGGAGACCTGGCTTGCAACCTGGTTATGTGCCCTGGCTGGGAATCAAACCAGCGACCTTTGGGTTTGCAGGCCGGTGCCTTATCCACTGTGTTACCAGCCAGGGCAGAACCAGGTGTTTAATTCAGTTTTACTTGTACAGTATGTTGGAGAGGGTGGAACTCAACAACTGTAATATGTTCTGTACACTATAATTTCAAACACTCAGACTACCTGAAACATTTTTTAATGTGAGATTATACACCTTGTTATCATAGTGTGACTTTATTATAACAAAACCCTGAGGACATGTGAGTTCAACTTGAGAAGCTTTGGATACAAACATCCTATTAAGTGGCAAGTTCATGTGTCCCAGGAAAGAAGTTCCTGCATTGGGTAAATTTCTGTGCATTGAAATGATTTTGAGGAAATTGTATTAAAAGGAGACATACCAAAGAAGCTTCAACCATATTTCTTTGCCTAGTGATTAATTTTGCCAGAGACAGAAAAAATTATTTCTCTTTTTTTTTAAGATTTTATATAATTACTTTTAGAGAGAGGAGAAGGGAGAGAGAAAGAGAGGTAGAGAAACATCAGTCAGTTGCCTCTTGCACGCCCCCAGCCAGGGACCTGGCCTCCTGGCCTGCAACCCAGGCACATGCCCTGCCCTGGAGGTCTGCGGGCTGACGTCAAACCCACTGAGCCTCACCAGTCAGGGCCAAACCTCTTCCTCTTGAAGTAGGTATTTGACAAGCCACATGACAGTGATGGCTGTGGTCAGCTGTTGGTAGTTATGCAATAAGAGTGTGGATGAATCCTCCTTCTGTGCACTGCTTGACTTAACTATGAAAGGAATCCATGTGTCCAGTCTCATCCAAGATTTTGTCTCGAACCTTAAACTAACACTTCATGTATGTGGATCAGTTTGTGCTGATGGCTCCCCCTGCTATGCTTGGTAAAACTTGACGCTAGCTGGCTATACACAGAGAAAAGGCTTCTGGTCAAAATGGAGGTGTAGATAGACATGCGCTGCATCGCCCTCCATACCTAAGAAGGAGTACAACTACCTCAAAACTGGAGACACCCAGGAGTTGCGGAAATCCAGATAGGCAGGAGGGGCGGAGGTGGCAACAGCAGCAGCCCAGCAGCTGTGGCCGGCCAGCAGAAAGCAGCCACACATTTAAAACAACTAGGAAGGGACACTGGGGAGCACTCCAGACACCAGACCAGACCTCGCAGCTTACGGTTCCAGCGCTGGGAAAATAAAGCCTCATTGCTTCTGACGATAAAAACCAGTGGGGGTTGGGACTGAGGAAGAAACTGTTGGTCTCCCAGCAGACTCCTTTTGTTTAGAGGTCCCCACAGTCATAGAACATCTGCAGACCCGCCACTGTGGGATCCACGGTCAGGGCAACAGCGAGAGAGGCTCCAGTCCTTTACTGGAAGCGGAAGAAGCGCCTGGAACAGGGGCCAGTGCTGAGCAAGCAGCATTGCTCCCTCTCAGACCCCTCCCCCCACATACTGCACTACCCCACGATGAAATGGGTCTCCCCCATACTGACAAATACCTAAGGCTCCACCCCTCACCATCTAGCAGGTGCAACAGCTCTACCTAAGACACAAAGTTCTTTCTCAAAAAAACTTTGCAGGCAAGAAGGGACTGGCAAGAAGTATTCAAAGTGATGGAAAGCAAGGACCTACAACTAAGATATTACTCTATCCAGCAAAGCTGTCATTTAGATGGAAGGGCAGATAAAGTGATTCCCAGACTAAAGGAGTTCATCATCAGCAAGCCATTATTATATGAAATGTTAAAGGGACTTATTTAGGAAAAAGAGGATCAAAACTATGAACGTTAAAATGACAACAAACTCGTAACTATCATCAACTAAAAACAAACTAAGCAAACAACCAGAATAGGAATAGAACCTTAGGTATGGAAATGATTTGGAGGATTATCAGCTGAAAGGGGGAGAAATTGGGAAATGGTGCAGGATTAAGAATCACAATCGATAGGTACAAAATAGACATGGAGAAGTGAAGAAGAATATAGGAAAGGGTGAAGCCAAAGAACTTATATGCATGACTCATGGACATGAACTAAGGGAGTATGGGATTGCTGCAGGGAAGGGGAGTACTGGGTGAAGGAGAGCAAGGGGAAAGAAATTGAGACAACTGTAACAGCATAATCAATAAAATATACTTTAAAAATATTTGAGAAAAGAAGTAGCTATTCGTATATGCTATCATACACTTGGTACGCAGATTTATCTACAAAACCAGAGAATGCTCTTTTTCGTACAGTGACAAGAACTCCACCAGGAGATAAAAAGCAAATCTTTGCATCTTTCATGATTTTTGTTAAGGAACTGGTAGCTGGCACATCATTCATTTCCACATACAATAGAATTGAGGTGATTTTTCACAGTACCATTGTTTATTTTGTAGCAGGGTAAAATTATGAAAATTAGTAAAGTGCTTTATTCTGTTGCCTCTCTGAGATGGTAGTGTTTACTCAGTTGGCCAGAATGCCTGTTTAATTGAATGGAGGGTGGAATGTAGCATACAGTGGTAGAAATTGGAATTTATAATAAGAAGGAATGCAAAATATTATATTATTCAGGTTATGGCACAAGAAATAAGATTATGAAGGAAAAATAAAAATAAAAGACTTCCAGGTCTGGCCATTGCCTTGAGAAGATTTACCAAATACTCTTATCTCTCTTCTATAAGATATCACAGTCCTAGCCTGGAGGCTCCGGTTCATGGAGTGTCCCTGTGGGCTGGAGAAGAAACCTTTGCTGCCTATGACTACAATGTTGCAAGACGTGCTACTACATGGAAAAAGATACAACTTCACACACACACACACACACACACACACACGCATGCACGCACATACACAATCCAACCAATTTTCTTCTCAGGGAATGTTGGGAAGAGGGAAGCAAGATGGGGAAGGAAGACCAAGAAGAAGCAAAGTGATAATACGTACACACACACAATTCAGATGAATGAAGGAAACTCAGAAGTAGAGGAGTCAAGGGCTTCTTGCCCCAATTTTCCACTTGAGACTGGGAAGGATTGCCCACAGGCTGTCCTGCCCCAGCCTGGAGAGAACCTACATCACTTGGCAGTGTAGAAGGTCAAAAGGAGGTTGTGGTTTCCGCAAGTGGCCTTAGTTTCCACCCGGTATATAAGTAGGATCCTGCAGTCACCAGGTATGGGGTAGAGGGCATCCCTGTGGGGGTGGCTGTAGTGGGGTTGGGTGCTTTGTAGAGAAGGTCACTGAACAAGCTACCTGGCCAGGGACTCAAATGTCTGTAGCCCTTGAAGAACCAGAATGGGGGTAGGTCAGTCAAGGAGAGACCAGGTGACAGGCTGCAAGTCCCATGGATAAGCCCTCGCTCTAACCACATGAAGACCTAGGAGCAGCTCTCAGGACTGCACTGATGGTTCCCAACCATCAGCATTGAAGAAGAGGCCCAGCAGAATATGAAGACAGTTAAAACCTGCGTGGAGAATGGAGGGAAGGCTGCATGCGTCAGCCCAGCACACAGGCGCTTCTCCAGCACTCTTCCACAGTAGTCACAGAAGTGAGTCACAAGTATCAAATGAGCAAGAACCAACCAAGTGAACGAGGCCCATCACCGGTCCGCTGTCCCCAAGACTTCCCCTCGATCCAGGAACTATGAAAACCATGCCTGTTCCCCCATATCCACATCAGCCATTTTGGACATAAATCAGGGGGCATGCCATGTAATCTTTTAACGTGGGAGGCTGTTTGTTTATTTGTTTTTGTCTCATCACCACCACCACCCCCGCCAAAAGCTGAGCATAATCTCAAGAGGTTGTTACCTTTATTCATTTGAACTAAGATTTCACCCAGTTTTCCCCACTTACTGGAGGTCAAAGGGAACAAATTTTGGTTATAGTGTAATTTAAATGTGTAATCTTGTTAATGTTTATTTTCTAAAGCCATGAGAAATAAAGGTCTGTTTGTTTACAACCATAGTAATACTTTAATGAACACAATTGAGTGACTCTTTTCATGGGTATTTTCCACTGGAGATCTCATGTAGCAAAACAAAAAGAAAAAACTAAGGTTACTGGAGCCATTTTTTGAAAAACCTCAATTCCATCAATGATAGAGTCAGTACAGAAGATAAACTCATTGAATTTTGACCCAATGAGTGTGTTTTAGCAAAAAAGCCTTGAGAATGTCTAATGAATTAGAATAGCATATCCTAGAAATGGCAAAGACAACAAGGAAGACTTTGTGATTTTAGACTTTTTCACTTTTATACATTAAAAAAAGGGGCCTAGAAACTGGTGACATAAATATGGTTATTTCCAAGTAAAATGCCCTTATTGCTTGAATAACTTTGAGTAAAAGCTATGCTTTTACTGTGATCTCATTAATCCAATTCAGTATTATAGTAAGTACTAATCAATTTGATTGTATAGTTAAAATTATCTTAAAAGTCTTACTCTCAGGGGTTTGTAATACATGCTATAAGAACATAACTTTGAGAATAAAAGGGTATCAATGGCCATCAAGTTAAGAAGCAGGGTTCAATTCCCACATGTCAGCACAGCCTTCCAAAGATCTGGTGCTTAGGCTCCAACAGCAGCAACTCAGTGCACAGCACACCACCCTCATCTAAATGTAACCTAATGAGGGCATCCACTGGCCTTTCATTTTAAACAATGTCTTATAGGGTTTGACAGAACATAATGCATATTAAGGAACAACATGAGAAGCTCTTGCTGATATCAAACAAGTGCAATAACTCTGTCTAAATCATAAGAGTGCATGTTGAATGTCAAATTGTAAGTAGCGTTTCTATCATAAGCTATTGAGTCTTGAAGGATCAGCATGCCTTTGGCCAATGTGTTAGCTTGGTGTCATTTCAACCTTTGCTCCCGTGTTTTTCCAGTTGGCAGTCCCTGTACATCCGTTTCCTGAGGACAGACAGCTTCTTTCCCTTCTTCAGTGGTAATTTGTCTTGTTTGAGAAGGATGGTGCCCACACCCAACATCTCAGTCTCTCTTTCTCCTTGCTATTTATCTTGTCTAATTATTACATGTTTGCAAGTTCCAACAGGGCACCAGAGATCCACTTTCAAGGTCTCTACCCAGAGAAGTTGTAGGTAGCATGGAAAAAATCCCTCCATGGATAGACTTTTTATTAAAGTGTACATTTGTTAGAGTTGTGCAGTTAGAAAGATTGTCTGAATTCACACTCAGCCTTGCTGCCTAAACACAGTCTGCACCTCTGAAGAGGGGAGTCTATCTCAAACAGTTATATCCTCAGGTCCCACGGGGCATGTGCACTCGCCCTTGGGAACAAAGATGTTTGGAATTCTCCCAGACTTCCCTCCACTGCTGTCGGTGGCAGAGAGGTTCTTCCATGCTGACTTCACATTTGTATTTCTGTATTTATCTGGGGGAGTCTGGCTGCCTACTTCAGCATCTCAGCCACCCACTCCTTCCTGCCCCCGGCCAGGGCTCGCAGTACATCAGGCAGTGGATGTGTATTCTCTCTTTTCACAATTTCATCAGTAAATCAGCAAAGTATTGCAGCATGTTTACAAAGCCAGATAGATTCCAATCTCCACAGTGCCTTGCTCCTGCCAGAACCTTGAGACCCTCCACTTAGACCTCCCTGGTTTGGACCAAAACTATGTCTCTTCAGCACAGTAATGTCTCTTTGAATCACCTGTGCTCAATGCCCTTCACTCAATAACCAAAGACATACCTGAGTGCTGCTCCTCTTGTCAGCAGGCTCACATCAATATTAAAGGTGTAAAATTTTACAGATAAAGAATTCTGATTCATGTCTGAGATTTAATGAGAAGCTTTAGGAGAGGATAAACATGAATTATTCCTGGGTATGTTATGGCTAACAAAATAATTTTGAACCAGGAGCAGCTTTTGTTAGAGGTACTCAGAAAAAAGTGGGGGAAGGAAACAGTAATTGGCATAGACAAAAGAAGGCAGAGAGAGGTGGCAGGAAAGGAATAGAGATTTTTGCAGTGGAATACTGGAAACATAAGATAACTGACAGTAACCAGGGCCTAGCAACAAAGCCTGAGGGACTAAATGAATGGAGACACTGCAGAGATGAGAAATGGGAAGTAGGAGGTGGAAGTCAACTGCCCCACAGTTACACATTCAGAACGATATCTGTAGCAAATATAGGTAGCCAAAGACTGGATTCCAATAGCTCCTTGCGAACTAACAAAATGCTCATTTGTTTAGGGTAGAAGTATCATCAGTTAAAAATGCTTGCCTTCCTTGATTCCCTTTCAGCTAAGGGTGTGATGTGTCACCAATGTAGGCAAATATCCCTACAGACTTTCCTTCCCTTATAAACGGCCTCCAGAAGGAAAGGATGGTGCTCTTCCCCTTTACTCTTTCTCCCTGCAGCCTGGTGCATGAGTCTTGATGCTGCCGATGCAGCAGTCAGCTTGCAGTCATGAGGAAGAAAATCCTGTGACTAAGGACAGAAGAAGCTGACAGGTGGAAGGTCCTGATGAAAGCCTTGAGTAACTGCATTTTTATTTTTGAAGCAGAGTGCATGTCAAACACAGTGTAAGTTACATTTAAGAGAAGACCCCCCTGCCGCCCCGGCTGGAGTGGCTCAGTGGATTGAGTGCCAACCTTCAAACCAAAGGGTCACTAGTTTGATTCCCAGTAAGGGTACATACCTGGGTTGCCTGGGTTGCGGGCCAGGTCTCCAGTTGGGGGCATTGTTAGAGACAACCACACGTTAAGGTTTCGCTCCTTCTCTTTCTCTCTCCCTTACCCTCTATCTAAAAATAAATAAAATATTTTTTAATTAAAAAAAAAAAAAAAAAAAAAAAAGACCCTGGCTGGTGGCTCAGTGGATTGGCACCAGCTTGCAAACCCAAAGGTCACTGGTTCGAATCCCCAGCCAGGGCACATTAATGAGGTTGCAAGCCAGGTCTCCAGCCAGGTCTGTAGCTGGAGGCAACTGAAAGGCAACCATATATTGATGCTTCTCTCCCTTTCTTCCTCTCTCCCTGTCCTTCTCCCTAAAAAATAATGAATTAAAAAAAAATTTTTTTTTTAAAGAAAATACCCACCCAGATTAAATAAAAAGATACTCCTTCTGAAGATATCGTCTATAACAAAATAAAACTAATCAGACACCTCTAAGGCTAAAGTGGTGAGAAAGAGAGAGCCAGTTCAAGTTCCCAGTGAACAAAGAATGATAGATGGAAAGTAACTGTACATTACTCATGCTATTCATGTAAAATAAGTAAAATAACATGGATATTATTTATATTTCAAGTTCTGTATTTGTTGGTACACTTTAGTAATCCTAAGAATATAGGCACTTTCCTAAGTGTGTGTACTCACCTGAGTCTGCAAAGGTTTCCTATTTCTTCTGTATAAGGTTTTAGGTTCTTCCACCGCAAACAGTGCTTCCTTGGGTGTTTCTGAGGAACCTAAGCTTGCATGGGGAAGAATTACTGTATTGTAATACTTTAGACCTATGAGCCCAGGGACATCCCAGTAATCGTTGTCTTAGAGGCGTTGGTTCTATTTTCCTTACAGCTGTTGGACTTTGGGTTTAACCTCTCAGAAATGGGCAAGAATCAAACATCTGCAACATTGCTATTCACCCTGAAGGTTCCTTAAATTCTTTTGTCCAGACAAATCCTAATGATAGACACCCAAAATGAACTATGGAGAATTAATTATAGACTCCTGAGAATCCCAGAATGGGATGGTAGCCCAGTAGTTCTGATCCCTAAATCATACTATTTCAGAAGAGTCAACCTGCCTTAGGTAAACTTAGTGTTTATTTTTGTTAATGCAACAAGAATAAACGTGGAACACATTTCCAAGTGACTTCCATTAGGAAACTTAAGTATAAATCTGTTAACATTAATATGTAGTAAGAAGAATATGTCTTTAGGTCGTACGGTGGAGGGTGAAATGGAAGAAAAGAGAGTATGTCTTTAAAATGTGGACAACAAATTTCTATTCTTGGGGAGGGGGAGAAAATGCACTTAAAGTATATACATAATATACAAGGTCTGTCGCAAAAGTATCTGGCACAAACTGTTTTAATTATATTGACACATTGGCCCAATACTTTCAGGACAAACCTTTGTATAAGTGAGTAAAATAAATTTATCAGCTCTATTTAAATGATCTGTTTAAAGATTATGTTAGTTGCTTATGCAGAAATGTAGTAATGTCACAAGAGAAACTCCCAGAAACTTGGTTCTACTGTCTGACACAGTGAAGAATTACAGATCAGCGAGCCTATTAGCGTGCTAGCAGTTTATCAGCACTATGTCTAAATGGGAAAGTGAAAGCAAGGGTGGCAAAGGCAGGATGGCCAGAGGCAGGTGGCCAGCACCCAAGTGGCCTGAGGCCCCCATGTGGCATGAAAGGGCCAAGAGAGTAAGTCATTTATTCTGAGGACTTGTATAGTTGGCAGGATAGGGGTGAAGGAGTTACATACAGATTGATAGACAAAGTTGGTGCCAGCGTTCCCCTGGAAGACGTAACTACCCAAACATAGACATATGTGGGGGTCTGTTAGTCTGAATCCTCATCTTGCTCTAGACTCTATTTGTTCATTTTTGCATATGTGGCAGGAGACAGGCAGTTAACTAAAGTTATTTTCTGGGCTTTTTCTTTGGGCACTGTAGATTCCTCTCCTTCCCTCTCCTAGGTCTTGGGATGAATATACAGTCTCAAGGTTTTCCTTTTCCAAGCTACAGAAAATGATACATATAGACTTTCAAGCCCCTCCCCACCCTCCTGCACTATCGTAGTTTTGTTTGTTGTTCAGAATGCCCATCTGCCTTATCAAACCAGGCTCAAGACCACTGGGCCAATGGGTGAGACAGGTCTTCCTTTGCTTTTAGCCTCCTGTATTCAGTTCTTTGTTAGATTGCAGTGGCGAAGGCCCTGCCACCAGCCACTCATTTCTAGCTGCTACCATAACATTAGGTCAACTTAAGTACTATTTATTACATGAGAAATACTAACCCATTTGTTATCCAGTTTGGAAGAAAGAACATGAATCAGATGTCAGTTATACCTTAAATAATATATCATTTCCTTCCATTTTAATTGTTCAAATTTAAGAAAGAAAATGAGCCCACTGGGGATATGACATGTTCCAAATGGCAGTGTAGTTCCAAGGAGACCTTTCGGTTTATTTCTCCAAGAGTTGGCTCAGTATTTCATTCATTATGCAGAAAGTGTGTTTGATCAGGTGAGAACTTCAAACGGGAGCTCCTCTGTGGTCAGGGGGATGCTAATGACTGTCTGACAGCTTGTCACAGACACTGGATTTTCCCTGGCATCCCTGGCCAGTTTTCCTTCTCTCTGGCGAGTGACATGGTGCCTAACTGCCAGCAGGCACCATACCCACTATTGTGGAGGACCTGTTTCCAACAAGGCGCTTTAATTGTCATCTCTATATTGCATCTCTATTCCAGGCCCTTTTGGAATCTATAACCCTATGATTTTGATTTGCATTTGTTTGTTTAGTGCTTTGCATGACTACTTTTTCTACTTCATGAATCTAAGTCTGATCTCCCCAGAACAAAGTGCCTGGAGGGTCCGATTCTCTATGACACAGAGAAACTCACCAGAGACCCAAACTCTCCTGCAAAACTAGCAAATGGCCTAAGTTACTGAATTGGGAACAGAGGGAAGGAAGTGGGACCCAAGATGAGCCACGATATCTGTGCCCTGAAGAGGGGAGGGTGCTAGACAGGAAACCCTTTCCTCTTACGTGTTATCATCCACTAGGAACCACTACACAGGGTTGGTCATCAGTTAACATCAACCACTTACTTTACCTTGGGGTTAAGTTGTCTTGCATACAAATAGTAAAGATGTTTATAATGATATATGCCTACAAAACATCCTCAGCCCCTGGCTGGTGGCACAGTGGATAAGGGCCCGGCCTGCAAACCCAAAGGTCACTGGTTCGATTCCCAGCCAGGGTACATAATAAGGTTGCAAGCCAGGTCTCCAGCCAGGTCTGTAGCTGGAGGCAGGTGGAAGGCAACCATACATTGATGTCTTTCTCCCTCTCTGCCTCTCTCCCTTCCCCTCTGTAAAAATAATAAATAAAATCTTTTTTTTAAATCCTTAGATAATAATAACAAGATAGAAGTGTGACAGAGAAGCAATTCACAAATGGCCTAGCTCAAATCCCAGCTGGTTCATGCCCAAGGGTAGGTGCTGAGGGCTTTCACTTCCACTTTTCCACCCTTCTTAGGGTGTCTAGGCCCAGTCCTGGAGAGCTGGGTTTTCTGGTCTTTAAAAAGGGCAGTTGTCCATGAGGATAGCTCCATTAAGGCTGAGGGATGTCTTGGGGCATGATGAGTAGGCATCACCCCCACTGGGGCCTGTAGGCATAGCACAGCCTGCTGTGCATGGGAAGGACAGATATTGTTATTCCTCGGCACGGGCATGTGTGTTGGGCACTGGAGTAGTGAGTGTGTTGGGAGTCATCTATTGATCAGTCACAACAGCTGGCACAGAGGAGAATATAGACACAAGTGAACACTGGGAAGGGCACATACAGAAGCTGAGGGCTTGTAGCAAACCAAGGGCTGAGCAGGTGGTATGATTGTGCCTGGAAGCCCATCAAAATGGAAAGTGGGGAGTGAAACTTCAGTCCTTCGGTCTTGGTTACATCCTAAAAACTACTCATTGTGTACTTCTGCTATAGACAACACATAGGAGTGAATAATGGGGCTGAAAGCGAGACGTGAGGATGAAGAAGACAAGTGAGAACAGCACAGAGTCAAGAATGAGTGGCTTGTCATGTAGGCAGAGCAAGGACATGCAGACATGTGACATGGTGACTACTTGGGCCAAGGGCACTGGAGTGATCAGGGCTACAGGGACGCTAGCTTTTTACTCTTTGGAATGATTATCCTTCCCCAACCCCCATTCCACCCCAGAATATGAGCTCCTTGAGTTATTCATTTCTGCCTCCCCAGCTCCTGGAACAATGTGGCGCATAGCAGGTGCACAATACATTTGATGAATGCATGATTAAACTGGCTGGTATTCCTCGCTCATTAGGGACAAATGAAGAGACAGCCAGCCTACAAAACCCATTCCTGATATGGAAGCAATAAGAAGCGATGCATTTCAGTACTACCAGAGAACCACTCTTATGTTTCTTCTCTTCTGTACGTTTCCCTGTCCCCAACACTACTACTGCCCCCTGCTCCCTGGCCTGCAAGAGGTTTGTTTGTTCACGTTGATTCCCAACACCAGCCTCAACATGATTTCCCTTCCCACCCCACCCAACTCTGCTTCACCATGTGGTGGGGCATCAGCCTGCTCCTCCATGCAGGGAGCTGAGCACTGCTAAGCTTGCTGGTAACAGAGTAATTCTTCCCAATGCAGATGAAGCCTAGACGAAAAGTGGAGGCATGGGCTGGAGGTGGATGGGGCCTTCCTGGAGGACACTTATATCTTACTGAATTCATCCACTATTAAACTATAAACCAGTGCTCCTGACTTAATGCCTGGCATGATATACAACTGTATTCAGCAAAGCTTCAGAATGACACAGAATGACTTTGTGCAGCAATGCTCAGTTTTCCCCACGCTGGGCAGATGTAGTCTTGGCACACCATCTGGTTATGTAGGATTCATTACTATACTTGTGCAGGTCTCCTTTATTCAATTTGTAACTGGGACTCTTAGCTGCAGGCTCACACCCTCTTTCAAATTAGCCAGCAGTAAAAATAAGATAATTCACTATAGGTACCTTTATCCAAAATAATAATAATAATAATAATAATAATAATTAGCTAATGTGAAGAATCCACAGTACATACGCTGGTGGTTTCCTGAAGTCCCTTAGGTAATATGGAATTCTTTAAAAATGTGGAAAGATTTTGATAACATCACAATCAAGTTTCTATTAAATCACTGGTATCCACCATACTGTAAACATTTCAAGTTGTTTATGCCCCGACCCACCCACCCACTCAGCTCTAGGCCTCATCCACAGCATAACAGTGACTTTCGTACCGTCCACACCAGATGGACACTGGCTAGATAAATGAGAGTATTTATTCATCAATGTGACGAAAAGAATCTGAATAAGTGATTCCTGTTTCCTTGGACCTAACAAAAGGGAAACAGCTTGATAGAATTTGTAAATTCTCTTGAGTATTTGCAAATCTATGATTTTATTTCTCAGCTACATAGAGTATATTATGCTTAAGCATCAGATTTTTTGCAGTTTGGTACTTCTGCGCATTTCCTTTAGTCACCAACTTGCAGTTCTCTCTGTGCTTTCACAATAGTATTCATGAATCCTCTTAATAATAAAAAATATTCAAAGTGAAGGAAATTAATCCCTCCCATGGGGAGGCTGGGGATGTGCTGGAAATAGAGGGGAGGGGAGATGACTGGATCTGGCTATGTATGTTTTGATTTGCAAGAGGGCCCTGTTGCATGTGGTTCTCTCTCCTCTCCACTCTGTATTGGCAGAAAGTATTCACAGCAATGTGCAAATGGAAAATTCAGAGATGAATGCCCAGAGAAAGATCAACTTTTTCAGTGAGGATCTGATCCTTATGCGTTTCATGGTCTCATCCCACTTGCTCTGGAGCTTGGCCGAGGACTTGCCCTAATTGTGAGATTCTGGATGTAGAAACTGTTGTTTATGCCCAAACAACTACCCAGAATATCACTGTAATTGTATGTCTTCCTTTCTGAGGCCTTCAAAATATAGGAGCTCGACTTACATGTTTGAAAAATGTTTAAATAGTGCTTGGGGCTGAAAGAAAAACATAAAAAGAGCTAAAAACTTGCTAGCATTTCATTATGATTCAGTTTTAAGATTATCCTTATTGGACTAGTAATACCTTGAATTTATAAAATTCTAAAATATTTCAAGCCTTGTCTTGCATTCTTTCTTTCATGGAAATAGGATATATGCTTGATGATCATCATTATACTTAATTTGAACGTAAGAAAATAAATAGAAGGGAAGTACTCTCTGTTTTCTCTTTGTGTCCACAGTCTCTATGGACCTTCCTGTCATTGTGGATTCTGTTACCTCTTACATGTGGGTACAAGACTGACTTCTCTTTAGACCTCTCACCCCACATGTTCCCCTGGATGTTGTCCACAGGTGTCCTAAATACTTGAAATGAGTATTTGAAAACCTCTCACCTCACATGTTCTCCTGGATGTTGTCCACAGACGTTCAAATACTTGAAATGAGTATTTGAAAACTGAATCATCCTCCTAACCCTGATCTTGTCCTTCACTTGTCCTGGCAAATGGCTGTCCTCCCCAGCCAGTCACCCAAGCCAGGGTCCTGGCCTTCAGCCCTCCCCTCCAGGCTCTCTCTGCCATATCTTCTTTATGTGTTTTTCACTCCTCTCCCTGCCACTGCTTAGTTTAGCTTTTTCTAATCTGTTCCTTGGACTACTCACGTTATGTTCTGATTGTTCATCCTGCTCCCAGCCTAGACTAATTCTGCACTAATAGCTGCCAGAGTGAGTTCTTCGAACCACGTATCTGAAATTGTTAATTTCTAATTAAAATCTTTAAACAGCTTTCCATGGTCTATGGAATTATTACGTATAGCATGTATGATCTGGCCCTTTCCCACTTCTTGAGCTTTATAACCTTCCAGCCTCTAACTCATCTTTATACCCCTGACTGTCGTCTACTACAGGCTAAAGCAACAGGAAACCCATAGGATTCCATGTATATACTATTTCTGAAGTGACACAGTTACAGATATGAATAGGTTAGTTGTTGTCAGGGGTTAAGGTAGGAATGAAGGCAGGAGAAAAGTGGTTGCAGTTATAAAATGGTAACATGAAGGATCATTCTGCTGATGAACATGTTTTGTTGCATCAACATGATTATCCTGGTTGTGGTATGGTGCCACAGTTTTGTACCATGTTACCACTGGGGGAAAATGGGTAAAGAGGACATGAGGTCTCTCTCTTGCTCTCTGTATTATTTCTCATAACTGCATGTGAATCTGTAATTGCCTCAAAGTAAAAATTAATGGACAAATTATGTACAAGTATTATATTAAACTTAGGCTGCTTTGAGTAAATATTTCCAGGATTATTGAAAGCTACATCTCAGCACCACTCCTTATTCACAATGGCACCAGCGTTTCTTAGGTCCTCAAGAGTTGTGCAGCCTTCACTTTTCCAGGTTCAACTTCCCTCCTATGTGTTGGATGGGACTGTTACTGTAAGCAAAACTTCCAACTGATGTCCTGGGGCACCCTGGCATGTATGACATTTGCAGGGGAGAGCAAATAATTTTTCCTTTTCTAGGCTCATGGCTGAGACTCTTGTATAATAAAAACAGATTATCAGTGCGAATTGACTGTGGGAGAGGAGATAGGGTGAGTGGGGCAGGGGAGAGCAATGGGGGAAAATGGAACAAATGTAATACAACAACAATAAATTAATTTTAAAAAATAAATATTCATGAAATCTTTTAAAACATTAACAGAAGGTTAAACAATATAAGTCAATATAAGTTGTATTTAATTAATTTAATTAAATTAACTTTAATTTAACATTTAAATCAACTGAATTTATTAATTGTGGGAGCCCCACAAAGATATGAGACGCGAAAGGCAGCCAGACAATTGAGGCTTAGAGCCCATCCTGAGCTAAGGCCTGGGACTTCAAAGGGAGAAGACAATTCCTAGGAAGGCAAGAAGAGGAAACAGTTGGTAAACAAAGATTGCTCTATAGATAAGTCTCTGAGGTGAAACCTTATCTCTGATAAGAGCTCTCCTCCTGTTATAGACTCCTGTTCTAACATTAATTTCCCTTGCAAATGGGTAACTTCTACTCTGTTTTCAGAGCTTCTCAAAATAAACTGCTCAAAACAACCCTTCTGCCAAAGAGGCATGTTTTGGGATGGGACATGCTGTTTCCCTTCACAAACATGTTCTGGGGATGTCACAGCATTGGCCAGAGCCCCTGGGATGCTCATCTGTTTAGCTTTGGGCAGTACTGCAGTGTATAGCCGCCATCACTTTGTATGTGGGTCATGACAAAGGTCATATGCACCAAGCTAGCATAGGGTCTGGACTGCAGCCCTCATACAAAAGCATGTTACTTCCTGTTTTGTAAGTAGTATGTCACATGTGTTTGGCATTTACCATGCGTTGGGCACCTTAGGAACTATACTTTACTTTATCCAAACTCCACTCTGATTTTATGAACTAAGGAATATTACAAAGAAACAAAGTTCAGAGAAGCTTGTACCCTTGCTCAATATCTTGTGGTTCATGATTGGTTAACCCAGGGATTTCCATGCCAAAGTTCAAGTTTTTAACATGAAGTAATTTCATTTGCCTTGAAGGTCCCCACATTCTGCAAAATCTAGTATTACAGGTGAATGAGAAGTCCATCTCTATACAGATAAAAGAATCTAAAGGGTGCAATTCAGGGTAGTTCGGAGACCCACAAGGGCTTCATTTCTATTGGGAAACAAATACAGTGCAAATATCTATGTGAAATAACATTTTAGATACTGTCAGTAAATAATCTTTGGGATGAAGTAATATTTTACATTCTTTGGGGAAATAACTCAAGTCACTACCATCCTGAGACCTCTGTAAGGAAGGCAGGTGGGTGTTTTTGCAGCCTCACAGTGGCAGAAATAAGCAGGAGGGAAACACAGAACTCACAAGAGGAAACTAGTGCTCTGTTGCTACTTCACTGTTTCCCAGCACAGGTAGAATCCTGTTTTGGAGTCTAATGGGACCGGGAAGATTTGAGTAAGCACTTCCTAAATATTTAGTTAAATATCTCTTTCCACTTCCTTTTGATAATTCTCAGTGCCTGATGCAGACTGACTGGCAATTTTCTAAGACATGACAAAGAATATTGTAGCTAAGACACCATACCAAAAGGGATGTGGAGCCCTGAACAACCGTAAAGCGATAATAGCTAAATTAAATACAGTGGTCAATTTAACAATGAAGACTTTCTTGAGTTGCCATGCAATGTGAACAATTTCCATGTATTTAATGTTGTTTAAATGTGGAGTGACTAAGACGGAGGCCTCCTGGTTTCGCTGTAAGTACAAACCATATTGCCATGCAGATGTTACACTAGCTATCAGTGGCTTGATTTTAAATAGACAAGCTCCCTCCCTTTGCAGTCAATTCAGTGCAATCCACTTCAAAATGACAAATTCCTTCTGAGTACATAGTATAAGCAACACAATCTGGTAGGCCTGAGAAGAGAAACAAAAATAGGTCTCAATACGCTCTCTCAAGAAGACAATAAAGATAATGATGATGCATGTGCATACATTGCAATCATCTATGATAGAATAAGATAAGTGAAAACATTCAGGTCCAGGTGTAAAAGCTTTGGCATGTATTTGAGCTGATAAGGCATCATTCAGAAGATGGCTAGCAGAAGGAATTTCCTAGAAAAGAGAATAGTTCCTATCAAGACAGGAGGCAAATAATCTTGGAGTAATTTCAGGGAAAAACAATATTGCAGTTGGCAGGAATTCAAGGGTTCAAGGTCTGGTAGACTTAGTTTATGCCCTCCATGTAGCAGCTACTGAGCATTTGAAAGGTGTCAAACAGATCGAAATTTGCTCTAAATATCCAATTGCTGTAAATGTAAAATACACACCAGATTTGAACATTTAATTTAAAAATATAATAGCTTATTAATATTCTTATAGTGCTTATATGTTGGAATCATATTTGGATTGTAGGGAAGGAAAAAAAAATTCTTTTTTCTCTACAACTTTAGGTTCATTAGTGGAGACCCTGAAGATTAGACTCAAAAAAGGCAGATTCACAAGAGAAAAACAAACCATTTAATTAATGCATACATTGCCCATAAACAGGATTACCCAGTGCTGAAGAACTCCAAGTGGTGGTTAGGACTTGGGCTTATAGAGCATCTTAACAGAGAACAATAAGTTTGTAGAAAAGTAGCAAGACAAAGGAAAAGGACTTTAAGCTTCCGGGGACAACAAATTGTAGGAAGGCAAACATATGGATGGAGAAACTGATGGAAGACATAAGGGTTGCTACAGCGAGAGTTGTTTCCAATGATCCTAAGGGAATGAAAGGAGGCAGCGTTTTTCTTGTGTTTGCTTCTTCTCAGTTGCCTTCAGCAAAAATAATCCTTATGCCACCCTGGCATATTTTGGGGTGACAGACTCTGAACCCCTTCAGGATATGTTGGATTAAATAAAATATATTACTAAAATCAACCCCACCTATTTCTTTGTACTATTTTTTAAAAGATTTTTTATTCATTATTTTTAGAGAGAGGGGAAGGGAGAGAGGAAGAGAGGGCGAGAAACATCAATGCATGGTTGTCTTTCACCTGCCTCCAGCTGGGGACCTGGCTGGAGACCTGGCTTGCAACCTGGGTATGTGCCTTGGCTGGGAATCGAACTGGGACCCTTGGGTTTGAAAACCGGTGCTCGATCCACGGAGCCACACCAGCTAGGGCCTTTCTTTCTTTCTTCCTTCCTTTCTTTTTTTTTTTTTTTTTACTATTTCAATGTGATGACTAGAAATTTGAAGTTACATATGTAACTAATATTATTTTCCTAGAGGACAGTGCTTGGCCAACTTATATGGCACACCTTACATATCAAAGTGTCTGCCAAACACTTCTCCCTCAGCAGTGGATTTGAGCAATGTGAGGTGGCCAGGACACCACCAGTGAGGTAGGGCACATGCTGCTGGAGAGATGCCAGAATCGGGAAGTAGGATCAAGGGTGGGAATAGGGCAGGGAAACAGGTTCTCTATGGGAGTGGGTGTTTGGGGCTTTAGTCATAAAATAAATAAATGACAAAGGCTCTAATGATATGTGATTATCATTGTCAGCAGTGATATTCACTGCTGCTGTGATAAGTAAAAGGAGAGGCAGAAACTACCCAGAAAAACCAGAGGTAATCCAGTTCTGGGTTTGCTGTGTTTAGGTTTTATTGCAATATGCTATAAAAAAAAAAAAGTCTGTAGGAAAGATATGCATTACTACCCATCTGAATCTCTCTTCCCTATAACTTTATTTTCCCCTTGGCATGGTGGTTTTTAATGGAATTGTTAAAAACTGAAGATTGCTTGGGGACCCAGTTATTTTTTGTGTACTGTCTGAAGTGTACTTTTGAATAATACTTCAGCATAGCTAGTGTGATAACTAGCGCAGGTGTCTGTTTAAAATAGTTTTCATCTATCCCCAAAGGGACGTTTGTTAACACCTGAAGTATTCTCATCATAAACCCACTCTTTTTTTTTTTTTAAAGATTTTATTTGATTATTTTTAGAAAGAGGGGAAGAGAGAGTCAGAGAGGGAGAGAGATATCAATGTATGGTTGCTTTTCACCTGCCTCCAGCCACAAACCTGGCTGGAGACCTGGCTTGCAACCTGGTTATGTGCCCTGGCTGGGAATCAAACCTGCGACCTTTGGGTTTGCAGGCCGGCGCCTTATCTATCCACTGTGCTACCAGCCAGGGTATAAACCCATTCTTGAAATGTGGCTAACACCCAGAAGTTGCCGTACTCTGAATGATATTTCCACAAGAGCTTCAAAAATTGCTATCGAAACCTGCACTTAAGGGGACTTTAAAGAGATAGCGTGAATTCTCGGTGGGGAAATGACCGATGTGAACGGGAGGAGCCTGGCAGCGTTGGGAAAGACTCGAGGGTTTATCTTCCTGTCCCTGCAGTTCTCCTCTTAAGAGGATTCTCTTGTCTAATACAATTAAACATGTAGCTGATCTTCCATCTTCAATTTTCTCATTTTGTCTGGGAAAGAGCCTTCCGGGCAAAGTGCTCACTGGAGTTCCTAGATGAGCAGGGAGCTAGAATTGCACTCAGTTTACAGAGCAAGAAGTATGCGTGTTTGGGAGTCCATTTGTAATAGCTATTTGCAAACACGTCTCGGTCTGAGATTTATCTTCATGAGCAGTTATGGGAAGACCCATAGCTAAGTGACCATACATCCGGGTTTGTCCAGGGAAGTCCCAGTTTTGTTGTCCAGACTTGATTGTTAATAACACCATCTCTGACTCTTAAAGCATTGAGCTTGAGTGATAAATGATATGGTTACTTTTTTGATGGTGATTTTAAAATATGTCCACAAAGTCTTTGCTCTTCCTCCCTTCAGGTAAAACCTAGCTTCCTTTCCCTTGACTACGGGCTGGATTAGTGACTGGCTTCTAAGTAGGGGAGTAAGGTGAAAGTGACAGTGCATGACCTTGGTGTAGGTCATTACATTCAGGCAGCTGCCCACTTTTGGCTGGATCACTCTAGGGAAAGCTAGATGCCACACTGTGAACATTTTGTGATCAAGGACCCTGGGATTCTGGTGAAGCACCTCACCTAATTCCCACTGCCAAGGTGGCTTGTGTGTTGGCCTGACTCCAAACCCACACTCTCAAAAGAACAAAATTACCCTCTAACGCCTTCAAGAAAAGAATCCAGAAAAATGATATAATAGAAATTTTGACAAAAGGCCATGAGCAAATATAGAAAGACATTGTCTGAAAGAGATAGTAAACCTAAGGTTTTATATGCCATTTTAAAGCCTTTTTTTTTTTTTTTCTTTCAGAGCCTCATTCAAAAGACACAAACTGTTTCACTGAAATATCTCTCACCTCTGCCCCAGGCCACCAGGGCCCCTTCCTGAAGACAATCTTACTACTTTCTTGTATATCTTTTCAGGAATATTTTTGCTTGTACAACACCATACACAGGCTCTCATCACAGCCTTTTTTTATACATAATAGCCCAGAATAGCCACTTTTTGGCTAATAATGCCAATTTTTTTTAACCTAACAATGAATTATGAATGTCATTATGTATCAGCACATAAAAATATATCTTATAGTTGCATTATATTCCAGTGAGTTGTATGGAAAAATGTATGTAACAACTACCCTTGCGATACTCATTTTTAGTTTTCAATGATATTTTATGAAAATGCTGTGATGAATAATTTTATTCCCATGTCATTTCTGGAGGCAGGTGTTTGGCACCATAGCTCACTGCACTGCCCTGCCTTGCTGAAGGGTCAGTCTGAGGGCAGAGTCGACTAAACTGGCTCAAAGTTAAAACTCTAATGGACACTGAAATTATTAGTTTCCTTTTCTATCATTCTGAGAGTGGGATGAGGGCAAAAGAGCGGGTTTTTAAATTCTCTTAAATAATTTCATAGGTATTTATCTTCTAATTCATTTTGTCAGAAAATAGCTGATGAAACTATTTCATCTTGGCAGGTATGCAACGCATTCTTCTTTGGGCACCAAGGGATATTAGGTGCTTTCCACTATAAATATCATTAAGTCTTTTCCTCCAAGTTCCCCCTTCCTCTGCATTCTCTTTCTGCCTGCTCTTTTTCCTCCTCCTCCTTTAGATGTCCAGCGCCCTGTCCTGAAAGATGTGGTTTGTCCCTGCTTCGTCCTGTTTTCTTCCCCGCCTGGAGCATGACACCCAGGTCAGAAGAGCTGCAAGTGACCTCACACGCTCATTCTTTGCTACCAGAACCCTGAGCCAGCCGAGATGGCAGGCTCAGTGGCACAGGTGGCTGTGCTCACACCAGCTGCTCAAGGAGGCAGCCTTTTCCCCCACATCTTCCTCCCCACCCAGGTGCCTTTCCGTGGGCCCTGAGGCGTCCTTGTTAGGGACAGCCCCCTGGGGAAGTTCTGCAAACATCAGCTACCCACCGCGTGTCTCCGCCTCCCTGTGCAGCAGGCTGCTTTCTCACACCTGCCCTATAAAAAGGAAGGGTATGGATGGGATTCAGGACAGGTTACCCCAAAATATGGCATCTTGGCATATTGAATCTATTTTTTTTTAAGTTGAAGGAGTTTGAGAAAATAGCAGAAGCAGGAAGGTCACTGTGACCTCCCACCTTCTCCTTCCCTCCCTATACCTGGAGGAAAGGAGCTTCCTTATCTCTCCAGACCAAGTGACGTCAGGAAGAATCCTCACCAACAGGCCTTGCTTAGCTTCCCCAGTTTACTACACTGACCTCATCTCCTTAACCTGTCATATTTCTCTATGACTGCTGTCTTGTCATCCAAGCTAGGACAAAAATGCTCAGATCTGTTTCTCGGGGTTTTTATTTTCCTTATGAAGGTTCCAATGTCACATAAAACTTACATTAAATAAATTTGCATGTTGTTAATTTTCAGACCCTCCAGCTGCCCTAGGAGGGACGAGGAAAACCTTTTCCTTCCCTACAGTGGCCAGGGGCAGTTCCTTTCATTGCAAGGCAGACCCACGCTGCAGATCCAGCAGAGGCCCTGCCTAGGACTCCTCTTTGTGGGATGATTGGAGAACAGAGCCTCCTGTCCTCTCTTTCCTTAGTTCTTTCCTTCTCCCAGTAGAGCCTCTTCCTTGTGTGGTGTTGTGGAATTGGTCCTGAACCCTGACATGAGATGAATGCTGACCACAGAGACCCATCTTGTTGGATAGGTGACCATTTAATCCCCAAACCCTCCTGATCTTACAGTGGCTGGTTTACTGAATGAGCTGGGATTAATAGATGCAAGCAGGCTATAATGGTTTTCCTTCTCACTTCTCCCCTTCAAATCTGACCCTCGGACCCATTCCAGGACAGCTCTGGAAGAAATCTTAGGCAAGTCTGTCACCTTTCCAGTCACTGTCTGTCTCATAATTAAAAGTCCATTCCAATTGACCCAGCCGTGGAGTTGGGGGAGGGGACAGTGGAAGTCACTGTCACCACCTCCTCCCAACCTTGCACCAACCCTCTCTCCCTTTTCCTGTGGTGGGAAAAGACTTTCAAATAATTTCACGCCCTCCGCCAAGAGCAGAGGGTGACCCACGGACTGATCCAAGAACAAGCATCCTACCAAAACCCCAGGGATAATAGAAAGGTACAAGGGTGAGAAGCAGTTCTCTGCACCAGATAAAACTAAGCTCCTCTGGCCAGATCATGTTAACATGAGTAATTAATCAGAGTAATTCGAAAGGCATACAGCTGCATGCTAATCAAGCCTTCTTCTTGTTGCAGAAGGGATGCTGAATGGTAAGCGTTTCCATGGTGATTTCTGGTGTAGGAAAGTGAGAATGAGGAAGATGGATTCCTGCATGTGGTATATGCCTCTCAGGAGACATTCCGAATGAAAATGCCCACATAAAACTAGGAAAATCCATCCAGTCTAGAATGTTTTAAACCCTTACCAAGGAAAACAGAATTGCATAGCATTAGTGTTCAAGCAGAAAAACTGAGCTGCAAATGAGCACATTCAGTTTTGGAAAAATTGCATTATTTAACCTAAGCTCTTGTTTTCAAATGCCAGTAGGTTAAAAATAAAATACTTTGCATCTTAAGTTGCCAATAAAATAGACCTTGGGGCCCTGCCGGTGTGGCTCAGTGGACTGAGTACCAGCCTGCGAATCCAAGGGTCGCTGGTTTGATTCCCAGTCAGGGCACATTCCGCAGTTGCGGTCCATGTCCCCGTTTGGGGGCTCACAAGAGGCAACTATACATTGATGTCTCTCTACCTCTTTCCCTCTCCTTCTCCTTTCCTACCCCTCTCTCTAAATGTAAATAAATAAAATCTTAAAAAAAATAATAATAATATAGACTTGGAATTACCTTATTCACCCAAAAGGAACTTGCAATTCAAGCTGTAACTTAAAGGCACTTGAAGAGACATTGTATTTAGGTTCAAGAACCTGCTGGCTTTCTTATAGAAGGGTTTCTATTCAACTAGAGAAATCTTCCTAAGAAGATCTTTAAACATAAGCTACCAGACATAATCTTCCAAAACTCATTTGCCATAATAGTTGGCACAAAGCAGAATACAAAGGAATGTGTTTTTGTGAAAAATCCTGACTGGCTGGCTGTTCAAGGTTCCTGATCCCTTATAAAAAGTACGAGGAGGAACACCAACAAAGTTGGAATGATCTTCTGGAGGGCAGGTCCCTTGTAGTACAGGCTTTCCCCGCTAGGTGAGTGTTCCAGGAACCCATCTGTGTCAACGTACCAGCTGGTGGTGTTGTGAGAGGCTGTGTTTGGCTTCAGTGAATTATTTTTGAAGACTCTTTCTACATGTTTGTCCATTTCCTGATGGCTGATTTACGAGTGTACTTGCCCACACCGCACTGAGTGTTCAGCCATTTTTGACCAAAAATGTCAGGACTCCTGTGCGGCACTCTCCCTATTCACCCAATTTCACCCTGAGCAACAATGTTTGGTTTATTTCCCTAATGTGAAAAGTCCTCAAAGAGAAACATTTTGCCCATGTTGAAGAAGTGAAACAAAAAAGAGCAGAAGATTTAAAAGGCATCAAAATTGATGAGTTCAGAAACCATTTTGAGCAGTGGAAAAAAACCCATCTCTATAGGTGTATTGCATTAAATGGAGAGTACTTTGAAGATGACTGAAGTTTAACCATGTAAGAATAAATACACAATCTTTCATAAATAAAATCAGGATTTGGGGGTTCCCACCTTGTATACCAAAAGTTAACTTTCTTGGCAGCGTTAGCAAGTTCTTACTTGGTTTGTTCTCTGACAGTTATGCACACACATACACAAAAGTGCGATTCAACAAGAACCATGAAAAATGTATAATTTGGGGCTAATTTCTAAAAAGTATGCAGAGGAGAAAGGAGCAGGATCTCTTCTGATTTTGGATTTTTCCTAAGAATTCAGACTGTTGCTTGAATTCCTAAATAAATAAGCAGTTGTATCCATTTCAGTAGTGGTAGAAACCATACATTACAAAAGCTAAAAGCATTACAATTCAGATGCACTCCCTTCTACCTTTTGGTTTAAAGTTATACATGATTCATGTTATATTTCAAGTGAATGACTAAAATGCGTTATTAAACTTTCCTCACATTTGTAAGAGTATTTCAGCTATCACTATTAAATAGAACAACCATCAGAATTCCCCTATTCTAAGTACATGTCAGTTGGGTGGTAAGTATAGCAAAGGAGACATATATGCTCCTTACACATATTAATGTCAAGAGTTAAGTGTCTTTTAAATTCAATATAAAACAAACGACTTGATGCCTCCTGCTTGCTACTTGTGTGGGGTTTACTCTCGACTATTTTCATGGGTGTCTCGCAGAAAATTCACAGTCACGTCATGTGAAACTGTATATGTAGCAGGTCAAAATTCATCCTGTGTGTTTAGGTGAGTGTAGAATACCCGACTCTGCGAGCGGAAGTTGTGTACTGGGATGGAGGGGGAAAGGCCATTTCACCGGGTGTGGGCACTGAGCTGATCCTAACGGGATCCCCAACCTGCTGCCACATTCTCTTCCTACTCCATGCCTCTAGCTGCATGACTGATGTTAAATGTATGTTTTTTTTTTAATTATGTCCAATCTTAATCAGCCTGTCTTATTTAGATTGCCTATGTTATTATGCCTGGCATTCTTATAACTACAGTGTGATCAATAAGGTTCCTACAAGGAATACTGCTTTAAAAAATACCACACGGAGAAGGGCGACCTACATCCTACATAACTTGGTAGTCACTTTACTTATAGAATCTTTAAAACAAGTACATTTTTAATGAACTGAGGTGAATAAAGGTATAGCTAAAAACTCATACAAAACAGACAAACAAACAAACAAAACCCTCATCCAGTCCCAGGTAATAGTGAAACGCAAAATCTCTTTCTAATGGAAAACTTCCCTTTTCCTGAGTCAAGCCTACTTCAGGCTGAGAAATGTGCAGCCCGAAGGATGACAAGTTTTCCTTCATCAGCGTTTGTTCTACCTTCTTCCTGCTGGTTGGATACTGTTTTAGATCCACCCATAGATAGTGCACCAGGAAATCTGCGACTAGCAGGAAGACATAAAATACTTAACTTAAAGGGCGCAACCCTAATCATTATCCGTGCCCCTGGGGCTTGAGGAAAGCCAGACCCGTTTGCACATGTGTCTCTTCCCTGGAGCTCTCCTGTCACTGACGGGTCTCTCACCTGACAATTTTGGGGGACATGTGATGT
The DNA here is from genome assembly GCA_004026585.1 of Noctilio leporinus. NCBI lineage: Eukaryota > Metazoa > Chordata > Mammalia > Chiroptera > Noctilionidae > Noctilio > Noctilio leporinus. Next base: position 32,158 of record PVIW01000543.1, read on the forward strand.
CTTTTTCAGGTGTCTGCTTCCGAGTTCCCACTGAGGTCCAGGTTCCCGGAGAGAGAGGCTCATTCAACTGTTAGAGTCCCTCCAGCCCCGAGCCTCCCACCAGGTCGCCTGTTTGGATGAGGGTTCCTCTCAGAACGACCCCATCCAGCTGCTTCTCCGTGGTCCCCAGTGCACACAGCCGTTCCTGCCCTGCCAAACTCATAAAAGCAGAGGCCGTTCCTAGGCAACCCCCCTCCGCTGCCAGGCAGGGCCAGCTCCCCGCACAGCCTCCCGGCTTTAGCTTCCCAGGCAGATGTCACTTCCAATGACTCTCGCACATCAGGACAACAAAGTTCAAATCTCCAAATGTGATTTTCACCCCCTCAGCTCCTCTCATTAGCTTCAAGTCAGGCAGTAACACCCATTTTGAGGAACACACCAATTCCTCTGCGCAAAGAAAACACTGGAGGCTCTTCAACCTCCTGATGATTCTCACCTTCTCTTTCGTGGTCTGCTGGTGGGTGACCAGTCGGCATGGGAGAAACCATTTCACGTTCTCTTCACCTGCTCTGGTAGGCCAGCCTCTACCTTGCTTTTGGAATAAGGGAGCACCGGACACTTGTTTGTCCTCAAAACTTAGGGCCTCTGCTGAAGTTTCAAGACACCTTGCTCCGCTTGATGATGTCAATTTTTAGATGCTATGTTTTATTACACCATCTGTGTAGTCAGTTTGTAAGTGCAGGGAGAGAGAAGCAGCACTGCTCTGTGTGTAACGGTCAGGGAGGTGACATACCCCACTTCAGGGAGGGAAGGGTTTGCTCTTAAACACAGAAAATACAGATTTCTTACATCTCTACCTCCCTCCTCTCTCCCTGCCCAAAATTGCTGTGGACCTCACTGTCTCTTGCTCATGCGGGGATTAGCTCTTCAATCATCCGAGGGGCTGGATATTTATCCCTTTATCTGCTCTTACCAAATTGTTTCTACTATGTCACCTCATTTGTTTCCTAGGGTTGCTACAACAAATGACCACAACTTGGTGGCTTAAAACAACAGATCTTCATTATCTCACAGTTCTGGATGCATAGGTCCAAAGTCACGGTGTCAGCAGGAGTGGTTCCTTCTGGAAGGTCTGAGGGCGACACCGTCCCATGCCTCTGTCCTCTGATGGCCCCAGTGATCTTTGGCATTTCTTGGCATGTAGACAGATCATCCCAACTTCTGTCTCCATCTTCACATGGCCTTCTCTTCAGCGTGTCTCTGTGTCTCAAATCTTCTTTCTTTTAAAGGGGCACCAGTCATTGACTTTGAGTCCATCCTAAATCCAAAACCGTCTCATGTCAAGATCCTTAACTTAGTTACATCACACACATCACATACCATGTACCCCCCCACACCACACCACACACCTCACATACCACACAACACACACACACATACACATATACACACATCATATACTACATACCATACATACCACATACCACACCATATACCTCACATACCACACAAATTATATACCACACCACATACCTCCCTGCATCCATCACACACAGACGTACCCCACATGCTCACACATATGCCACATAAGCGCCTGTACAATGACCCAGGGTTGCAGGTGGGGCTCTGGGACACAAGCGGTGTGATGGTGACAGGAAGAAAAACTTGGCCTCCTTAGCCAAGGTGGTGAAGCACACACCCTGTGCGCCTTGATAACTGTCACCTGGCCTGCCACTCATTCACCACGTTATCCTGCGGTGAGCTTCCTAAAAATCAGCTCTGACCTTGATATCACTCTGGTTTAAACCCTTCAGGGGCTTCTTGGAAGCTTCAGAACAGAAGCCTCCCAAGTTCCAACCACCCAGGGAGTGGTTTATTTGCAAGTAAATGGACTCATTTGCCAAAACTTCCCTACACAGCTGCTCCCTCAGCCTGGGGTTTGCTTCCTTTTTCTCCACCTTTCACCTTTATCAAGCTCTTGAATATGGTCCTGAGTTTGGGCCAACATTTCAGTGTGATGATGTGTTCACTGCCTGGCCTGATCACGCCCATTCCCAGAAGTGGCCCCTGCACCCCGGGCGGTGTGACAGCTGCCCCACCACAGTGTGCGACTTCCTGACTCATTGCTTCAGCCCTGGTCACACTGTTCTCCAATCAACCGTCTCCTCCACTAGGTGGTGGTTCCTGGGCGGTGACCCAGACTTATTTGTCATTATGCTTACAGTGCCTGGGGCAGAGTCAGTGTCTCTAATGGTTGGGTGCCTGGAAAGGGAGAGATGGCTTTTCAACTGTTCCCTCATTCTCCACAAAATAGCAATGGGGTCCTTATTTCCTGCGGGGACATTCCTGAGGAGAATTGGAAATGATCCCTATGTCTCAGTTCCTTGGACTCAGACAGTAGAGATTAAGTCAACATATCGACCTTCCATGGCCTTGATTCAGCTCAGGACAGCACTGTCTAAAACACAGCTCTGGTGATTGCTTCCTTAAAGATAATTATAATGCTTTTTTAAATTATTATTCTAAATATGCTAATAGTTGATTTATGGAAAATTAGAAAAACAAAAAAGTCAGAAAGATGATACATATCCCCACCACTGTTTAATATTTTGGTGCATGCATCTCCAGAATTAGGAGAGGTAATTCTACTTTTGTTTGCTTAGGTTTGCTACTTTAGGGAGAATTGTAAAACAGAGCTGATACTATATTTGTATTTTGCATCTGGCTTTTTTAATGTATTAACATAAACATTCTTCTACATTATTACAAACGCTTGGTAAACATTTTGTATCTTAAGGCTGCATTATCTTCTTACCTTCTCCCCTGCCCACCTCCACTTCCTGGTCTTTTCTAAAGGAAAAAGGCTGATGAAATAAAAATTTCAAAGGATATTGACTTCCCAGTATTTCCTGTTCAGCTAGAAATTCAAGTCCTGTAATCTCCTCATTCTCTGATTCTCCTTCGTTAAAACCTATTTTTTAATGTGATTCTGAGGGTTAAAGGAGATAATGTGCAGTAAATCCCTGCACATGCCTACAGGTGGTTGGCAGTCAGATCGGGGTAAGTCTCTCCCCTTCTCCATAGCCTCTGCATTTAAGTAGACAGCCAGCTCAATCCCAGGAGAGCCGTGGGTCAGTGAATGAATGAGCGTCCTCCTCTGTCCACATCCTCACTGTCAGACCTAAACCTAGCTCAGGGCTCCTGGCTTAGCAGAGCTGAAGCCACTTCTCTGACTTTCCAGCTGTACTTCCCATTTTAACTGATACTGAAATTTAAAATAAAATGGACTTATCAGTCATTCAGACATTCACAGTTGAGTGCTTTATCAAGAAAGTTCTTAAGTATCTATTGTATTATCCCTGGAATAACAAATTATTATATGCTTACACAAAGCCTTTTATTGGGGGTGGGAGAAAGCTAGGAACAAGTGCAGTAGAAAATAATATAATCCCAGACCAAATCCCCTAAATCCCTTCTCCCACACCCCCACCCCCGCCTCTCCCCTCTTCTCCCTCTTCCTTTCCGAGGCTCTGATAATTGGATTTCTCCCACTGTTAGGAAACCGTGGAGTGGTCTGTTCTGTCAGCTAGGGGAAAGACCTGGTCACGGGAATCCAGGTTGAACAAGTCCTTCTGGCTTATTCCCTCCAGGCCCTGTGCCAACTTCCCTCTTGTGAGGCTGGTGGAGAAGGTAGGCAGCAACCAGCGTCCCCTAGCCTATCTGCCTATCTGCCCAGGAACTGGCCCGGAATCTGAAATCCAGAAGAGAAATAGAAAGGGAGCTATTGTGTCGTTATTGTGCTTTCTGGGTCATCTTAAAAAACAAATAGCATGTTCCTGGTGGCCTGCGGTAAATTACTCCTCTTCCAGACAGGCGTGCGGGGACTGCAGAGCCCCACAGGAACTAGCAGTGCGCGAAGGCTGCACTGGGACAGAACCTGGGGTTGGAGTCATCGCCTCTCTCAGAGCCTCTGTTCTCTCACCTTCACAAAGAGTCTCTTTGGACTTTCTTCTCTTGGCACAAGTAGTTTCAAGGAACACATTGGTCATGCAGTTATCTTAAAATGCCGAGGGTTAATGTATAGCTAGGAGGACGAGAAGTGCAAGTCAAAGGATTGCACGGAAGTTCAGAAACCATCCCGATCAACCATTCTGAGAGCTCCCCCTCGCTCTGTGGTTGCTCCAGTCTCTGCGCTCTCCTCCCAACCCCCTTGGCTTCCACCCTGCACCTGATCTTCTCCAAATAACTCCTGCTTGCATAGAGCTTTTGGCTGCCATGGCCCTAATTCCAGCTCATGGTCTCCTTTCACTTTGAACTTCATTACCAAATGGTTAATTCTGTTCATCTTTTAGTTCAACCCCCAGTGTTTGGGGATTGAATTGTGTGCATCAAAAGGATATATTGAAGTCTTAATTCCCAGGACTTGTGGATGGGCCCTTGTTTGTAAATAGGATCTTTGCAGATGTAAATCAAGTTAAGATGAGGTCATACTGCATTAGAATGTCCCTAAATCCAATATGACTGGTGTCCTTAAAAGAAGAGGTCAAATTTGGACACAGGAAAAAAGATGCACAGGGAGAAAATCATGTGAAAACAGAGGAACAGAGGCAGAGATTGGAGTGTTGCACCTAAAAGCCAAGGAACAAAAAAGGACTGTTGGCAACCACCGGACACCGCAAAAGGAGGGAGTATTCTGGAGAGGCTTGGAGCTCTCCAGACCTTTGCTCTCAGAATTGCACAGAATAAATTTCTGTTTTTCTAAGTCATTCGGTGGTAATTTGCTATGGCAGCCTTTGAAAACTAATGCACTCAACTTATTTGGGGGCAGGTCAAACTTGGGATGGGGCTGCTTCGGGTGGGATAGTCACCCTTTGCCCAGTCAGCCATGGCCAAGAGAGAAGGGTAATGTCATCCATCTCGGCCACTTAGGAAGCAAGGCCGTAGGCAGAGCAGTTTCCTGTAGAGGAGGCATGAGTGTGGGTAGGAATTTGTTGGTGTGACCTCTCCATTAAAAGTGACTTCTAAATTACTTTTTCTTTCCAAAGATGCACACTGCTCGCTACCGCATGCCATCTCTGGTTGGATTCTAGTCCAAGGAATATTTTTGTTGTTGTTTTTGTTGTTTGCCAAAGCAATATTTTTAGTAGAAATTATTTGCCCATTTGCAACTCCCAAGGGACAATTTCTTTTTTGTTTTTTTAATGATTTTATTAATTATTTTTCAGAGAGAGGGGAAGGGAGAGAGGCAGAGAGGGAAAAGAGGGAAAGAAACATCAATGTATGGTTGCCTTTCACCTGCCTCCAGCTACGGACCTGGCTGGAGACCTGGCTTGCAACCTGGTTATGTGGCCTGGCTGGGAATCAAACCAGTGACTTTTGGGTTCTCAGGTCAGCACCTATCTACTGAGCCACCAGCCAGGGCTAGTTTCTTCAAATAAAAGCTATGTTGGTTACTACTCTCTCTTGTTCACAGGGGAGCTTGTGGCAATGCCATCCACACTGGCCAGGACAGAGGCAGAATGTTTATATCCAGAGGCGATTACCATCTTAAGAAGAACTAATAATCTTACCCAGAAAATTGAATACAGCCACAACCACATCAAGCGAAACAAACAAAAAAAGAAGCAAAGCCTATGGCCTAAGGCATCGCAAGCTTGATGGATGGAAGGGACTGGAATGAGAAGGAAAGCAGTTTCAAATCAAGACCGCGGTTGCCTTGTGGGGGATTTTCTCTTCCCAGCCCAGACAGTGTGCCTCCCGGGCAAATAAGGTACGTGTAACGCCCAGTAGACAGCCCAAACCTCTCTATTCCTAAAAAAGGCTTTTTTGTGCGTGTGTGAAATTTACTTTTGGCTTAATGAACAACCCATTTTGATATACTAGAACTCTCTGTTTATGATGATAGCCCTGAGTATTTGTTTAAAACACCGCTTCTTAATTTAGGAACAAAATCAGGGTTGGCTAGGGTTTAACTTTGCCACTTATCTGGATACATCTGCTTACTTGTGTACTTTAAATGGTGTTTAAATTGTGTTTTCATCAATGTAAATATTAGACCTACTCACTGCAGAGAGTTAGGATGGAAACTTGTTTTCAAAAATGTTTAGGGTCTCACGTCAGTGGTGGCTTTGAAATGGTTCCTTGAATCAAACCTCTGCTTACGTTCGGTCCCTGTTTAGTGCATTTCTTTCTTTCCTCCCTGAAATTCTAGCTTTGCTCAAACTTTAGCGCTGTCAGCCCTCCAGGGAAGCACTGTGTATACTCATCCTATTCTTCTATTAAGGCAATTCTTTGTAAAAATCTGTTGACTTACAGGAATATCTTATATCCCTGTGCTTACACCCTGATGCAAAGAACCCTGTATGGAGTCAGAGAACTTGACCCCTCCTTTCAGCATTCTTCCTCTTCTCTGGGAAGTCGATGCAGTAGCTGATGCGTATCTGTTGTTCTTTTTTTTTCTTTTAAGATTTTACTTATTTATTATTTTAAAAATTTTTATACATTGTTTCAGCTTTAAAATATATGTATATATTCATTATTTTTAGAGAGAAGGACAAGAAGGGAGGAAGAAAGGGGGAGAAACATCAATATATGGTAGCCTTTCACCTGCCTCCAGCTACAGACCTGGCTGGAGACCTGGCTTGCAACCTAGTTATGTGTCCTGACTGGAAATCGAACCAGAGACTGTTGGGTTCACAGGCAGGTGCCTACCCACTGAGCCACCAGCCAGGGTTTATTTATTTATTTTTAAAGAGAGGGGAAAGGAAGGAGATTGAGAGGTAGGGAAACATCAATGTGTGAGATACATTGATTGTTTGCCTTTTGCACACCCCCATCTGGGGACCTGGCCATTAACCCAGCCAAGCACGTGCCCTGATTGGGAATCAAACTAGTGACCCTTTGATTCACAGGCTGGCATTCAATCCACTGAGCCACACCAGCCAGGGCTGCCTATGATTCTTAAGCAAGATGCAAGCCCCATAGAGGTTGCTACATTTCTACAAAAGACAGGAGATGTCGTGTCTGCAAATTTCCTATCAAGAGACACTTTTTGTTTATAAATAGTTCTTGCTTCTTTTTAATGTTTTCATTTTTACAGAATGGGATAAAACTGTCTTTATAATGTCTCATATAATATGAGAGATTTGTATTATCTTGGGAAAGGTAATAAGAAGGGCCCCAGAATTTTCCCTCCAACCTTTACCTCTCATGTGAGCAGTCACTTGTTACACCCACAGAGGCACGGCTATGGTCCAAGGACTCATATGGCACTGGAGTTTGAAAATCTGTCGCTGATTCTTGGCCTTCAGCCACTTGTGGGAGCCCACATGTTGCCACCAGCCCATCTGTGTTGTAACTATACAATTTTCCTTTTAGTCTGTAGCAGCTGAGGTGGGAGGTGGTGGCAGGTGTTCTTTTCCTGCATGACTCCCACCACTGCGCGGTGGCTGTCACCCCATACCCTCCGAAGGCTCAGCACCCTGCCAATGCCCTCTAGGGACAGCTGCACCTGTCTCTTCCAAGGGCTTCTGAGGCCATTGCCCCACCCAGCAGATGGGTCTTTCTGATCAAGGTCTTCTCTTGTTGCCCACTGATATGGTGACACCATACTCTCCTGGGTGGCCAGGGAAGTGAAGGACATTCCTTGAGGGGACAAGACCTCTATTTTAGCTTTGCCCACAGGTCCTTCCTCCATCCCCTTGTTGCCAGTGGTATGTGGACCTACAGCTCAGCCCATACTTGACTGCGTCCATCGTCCATGCTCACTGCGAATGCTACTACCAACTTTCCTATTTTGATGATGGTTCCAGACAGTTTTTCCTCTTCTCCATTCCTGAGTTTCCAAACTTTCAGAGTCCATCTAATTATTATAGTTTACTAATATTTTAGTGCTTATTTCCTTTGCAATTGTTTTTGAGCCAATGTTGTCACTTCTAGTCTTTTTTCTTCTTTTGCTCCATTTTTCACCAAAACAATTGGTTAATAATATTGACCATACATGTAAGCATTTCTCACTGATTTCCAGAGATTACTTTGGGGAAATGAACTCAGCTGGGATGAAGATCCTGTACCTTTAAATTATGGATACTTAGAAAGAAGTGTGCTTAGTTGATAGTCTTAGGCATGTGAAGACTGGGGAAATATTAGTTGCATACTGTTTTCTCAATAATCATTGTCTACATTACCCAGGGCATCAATGGAGTCGGAGTATTAGCTGTTTTTTTTTCAAATTAAAAGCAATCAGATAAAATTACATCACGTAAAATTGCTCTCTTTACCAATGTCAATATTTACATTTTTAAAAGAGCACATTAGTTATCCCAGAGATATTGCTTATTAAAAAGAAATAAATAGTTAACTAGTAGAATTGCAGAGAGCAGTGAAAGGTCAATAAAGAAAAAATTTTGTTCTCTGGGGTAAAACTTTTGAACTCCTTAGATCACACAAACAGATGATGCTATAACCTGCCTATTCATAAGTCAGTCCCATCCTGAAGCAAGAATGACCTCTAGTCAGCAAGCTGAAAAGAGAGTGTAAGTAAAAGGAGCACTTAAATCCCATTATCAGCACACTTAATCTATTTACATCCAATTGCTTTACTATTTGATGCCTGTGCCTCCAACCAAAGAGAAAGCTTCAAAATAGATAGATCAGTAGATTAATTCACACACCTCAGCAGTAAAGAGAGATTATATACTTATTTATTATTATTATTATTATTATTATTATTATTATTATTAAGAGAGGGCAAGGGAGAGAGGCAGAAAGGGAGAGAAACATCAATGTATGGTTGCCTTTCATCTGCCTCCAGCCATGGAGCTGGCTGGAGACCTGGCTTGCAACCTGGTTATGTGCCCTGGCTGGGGAATTGAACCAGCGACCCTTGGGTTTAAAGGCTGGCACCTTATCTGCTGTGCCATCAGCCAGGGCGAGAGATTATTTAAATGGTTTCCTTCTTACCACCCTGCTTGGAGCCTCATTCGCACTGAGCTTGACATCTAAGAACACCTTGTATGAAAATTGCACACCAGCATATCATACTTCCTAGGAAGTGGGCCTTGATGTCACTTTGTCAGGGGGCGTCCTTCTGGTTAGGGTGATTTAAGCACAGAGGAAACAGCAGAAGAGCAAGACTCAGTTGGGAATATTTTGGTGGATTAATTGTATAATTTTTATTCTCTCCATAATTTTTTTGTTGCCTTCTCCACTCCCCTCTCCCTGCTCATAACAGGTTCTGTGCTCCATGTCTCCGAGGGGTCCTGTAGAAGGGTTGAAAGCAGAGGTTTGTGGGAGCTTGGAGACTCCCTGGATTTTCTCTTCCTGCAACTTTCATGTACAGAGAAGATTAGGGCTTGACCAGGAGGGTAAGGCAATGGTGAGGCGGGATCGAGACAGAGAATTGATGTCCTTTGGCTTAATGAGAAGAGAGATCTGTGGTTTTGGATAATTAGGACCATGGTTCTGCCTCAGGGACAGTGCACTAGGGAGGTGATAAGGCCACAGGAATAAGACAGTGGAAGAAATCGTGGTTCTTAGGATTTAAGCAGTAGCACCAAAAGGAATCCTGTGGCCTAAGAGTAAGATGGAAGGGAAGAGCCAGGCCTGAATTTATGGCTAGGTTAGCTCCATGGGGACTCCAAATAAAAGCTCAGATCATATATTTTAAAAGCAGAGATGACATTTCTCATGTACTTGACTTTGTGAACTGAGGTTTATATCAATATACGGTATATTTTCTAAATACAAACTGAAAGCTTGAAGCTTTGGGAATAGAGTGGGTTTTTCACTAGAAAAATGTTTGATAGAGATAATCAGAGAGTTACTTTTAAGGCTACTGACCAGTCAACCAAAAGAGCAGTTTTAAGACTTTTCTACCTTTGGAGTAGGTAATCAGCAGCCCAGCTGCGGTACCTTCTTTCCAGACCACAGCTCTATCACCTCCTGGCTGTTAATGAATGGCTCATACATTTTGTTTTTGGTTTTAAGCTTTTAAGATCTAAGTTTCAAAAATAAAAATTATTGAAAGATCTTCACCATAATGGGCAGCATTTCCCAGCCTCCCATCTCACTGGAAGTTCCCTTGGAATGGGAGAAGGGTGCAGAGGTAGCAAGCCTCCCAGGAAGGTGGACCTACTCTCCTTGAAGCTGACGTGAGGATGTCGGGGGTGAACAGGGTCAGGCCTTACGCAAGTCTTCCAGAGCAGTGAGTGGAGGGGAAGCCCCTGGCAGGGGTCTCCTTTAAAAAATCCTGTCATCTGCCCCTGGAGAGCTCTGGCTCTGGCCCTCTTCCCCATCTGGGGAAACTAATGCCAATCAGCGTTAGAGAAGAGGTGGTACCAGCCAGGAGAAAGGGACAGCCCTGCCCTGGGCGTTCCCCTCAGCCTCCTCTCCAGCCACAGAGCAGAAGTCACCGAGCCAGGTGGTTGAGAGCAGATGATGATGCTTCCTCCTTGCCCAGCCACGGTCCAGCCTGTGCGGGAGGAGGAGGTGGTGGTGGGAATAGGATAGCGAAGTTTCTAAATTAATATTTTAATTGCATAGGAGATAGAATTTTATAAACAAACATGCTGAAAATATAAGAACTGGAATGCCATTGTTTTTAATACAAAAAATATGTGGAAGTTAGGTTGAGATGCTGCTCAGTTAGCCTATTAAAGGTATAAGTAAGGGACAAGGGAAGGAGGGGCCCTAGTTCAAGTACAGTTCACAGCAAATTTTGGGAAAAAATTATATTTTATTTATCCCCCAATGACTTGTGCTTGCTTATACAAAATAATTATGTTTATAAGTAGTTCACTTATTATTATTTGTCCTTGATTGTTTTTCTATTTGGCTGCCTTCTGTGTCTATTGGTTAATTAAGGGATCTTTATATATGAAAGAAATTCACACTTGGTCATAGATTGGAAAAATATTTTCCTTCATTTTCTTATTTGTGTTATACTTTTTAACAACTTTTTTCCTGTATTATACATACTTAATTTGTTGTTATTTTCCTTTGTGGATACTGGGATTTGTATCTTGCCACGAAGAGCATCCTCACCCTAAAATAATACTAAAAAAAAATCATTTGTGATTTCTCCTAGTACTCTCTCTTCATGTTTATCAATGCCATCTTGAGAAATATCAACTAGCCCTTAAGCAAGGAATCTTTTGTGACTTTTTCTTCCAGCACGTTTCTGACCACGCTTAGGCATTTTGTTCTGTCACTGCGGTCCTGACTCCCTGGATCACCACTCTGGAAACCATGACCATCCTGCTGACTGTTCTCATTCCTTCCTTGTCCGCAGGCATATACGCATTCCCACTCTACGCTTGTACCCTCCTTATAATCCCCTGGTATCTCTGTTCAAGAAACAGCTTAGTCAGAAAGCCCATGGTATCCTTACCCTTCCTGCTAGAGGGATTTGACGTTAGGAACCCAGTCAGTTCCTAAAATTTGAGGTCAGTGGATAGGAACAGAGCCCTTTGTTGTTTTTTGGACTCATACTTGGGTTATATTTTCAATGCCTTTTGGAAAATAAAGCAACACCTTTACATTCCACTTCTCAGAACTTCAACTATATTGCTGGAAGTCAGCAGTGGTTATTATAAGATGGGAGGAATTAGTATTAACATAAATAGGACAGATTCTATTTTTCATCAGAGGATTCCTATTAGATTATTGCCCTAATAGGAAATCCCACCTGTCTCTTGGGATTTCTGTGTAGGCTAAAGAACAATGTTCTATATAATCCTCCCTAAGAATGACTCAAAAGCTGTATTATGACTTTGTCTCCTCAAGGATTTGATTTGTTCTTTTCCCCTAATTTGAATTCATTCTTTCACTCAACGTATCCTCATTGAGTACCTAGATCCTAGTCAGTTTGGGCTGCTGTTACAAATTACCATAGACTGGGTGGCCTAAATAATACATATTTATTTCTCACAGTTCCGGAAACTAGTAGTCTAAGACCGGGGTACCAGCAGGGCTGGGTTATGGTGAGAACCTGCTTCCTGGTTCACAGACATCTTGTAGCCTCACGTGGCAGAAAGAATGTGAGAGCGCTCCCTGGGGTCCCTTTTGTAAGGATGCTAATCCCATTCATGCAAACTTCACCTGCACAACCTAATTATATCCCAAAGGCCCCACTTTCCAATACCATTACTTCGGGCATGTGGTGTTGGAAACAAATAGGCCATTCTTTGCAGCCTACTACACAAGCAAGCATCGGGGATACAGTGGTGTTGTACAAAATTAAATCCCTGCTTTTGTGGATTACGCATTCTCATGGAGAAGACAGAGAAATACATATAAATCAACATGTACCATAATATTAGGAAGTAATAAGTGCTATGAAAATAAAGTAAAGCACAGTAAGAGGATGAAGAATGATGAGGATCAGGCTAGCAAGGATGCCTTTGCTGAAGAGACAGCATTGGAGCAGAGACCTGAATGAACTGGGCAAATGAGAGGTCTGAGAGTAAAGCATTTCAAGAACAGGAAATGGTTGGTGCAAAGGCTTTGCCGCAGGAATGTGCTTGGTGTGTGTAAGAGACAGAAGCCGGTCAACGTGCTGGAGGAAAATGAGTGAGGAAAAGAATAGAGATGTACTGAGAGAATAATAAAGATGTTATAAGCCTTTGGCTAGTTTTGAGCAAAAGGGGTATAATCTGATTTATATTTTAAAAGGCACACTCTGGCTTCAGTGTGAAGAGTTGACTATAGATAGAAAGCCATGAAAGCAAGGTGTATTATTCTGGATTCCTCAGAGAGGCAGAACCAATAGAATTTATGTATTTACTTACATAGGCATTATAAGGAATTGGCTCACGTGGTTACGGACTGAACTGAGAAGTGACAGAACTGCAAGCTGGAGACCTTAAGTCTGAGTCCAAAGTGAGGAGACCAATGCCCCAGCTCAAAGGCAGGTCAAGAAAGGAAATTCTCCCTTACTCAGCCTATTTTGTTCTAGTCAGGCCTCCACTGCATTGGATTAGAGCCACCACGTTGGGGAGGAAAATGTGTTGTATTCAGTCTACTGGCTCAAATGTTACTCTCATCTAGAAACACCCTCACAGACAGATCCAGAAAATGTTTAGTCAAGTACCTGGGCACCCTTGTGACCCAGCCAAGTGGATACATAAAATTAACCATCACACCAGGAGATTAGTCAAGAGGCGATGGCATAGAGCTGGCCAGAGCTGATCTAATAGTGGTTTGGACCAGGAATGTTGCCTGGGCCTGGGGGAGAGGTGGTTAGATTCCAGATGCACTTTGAAGGTCTGGCATTGGGGTGACCGGAGCCGGGAATTACACTGAGGATTTCATCATGAACATGTGAATGGTGTTACTACGGATGTGGAGAAAACTGGGGTAAAGATCAGCTTTGGGGGCTGAATACAAAATTTGGCTTTGGATCTATTAGTTTTGAGAGGCATATTAAACATCTAAGTGGAGATTTCAGGTGGACAGATGAGACTGGAAGGTAGAGGACAGGGTAAGAGATAAAAATTGGGGTCTTGAGCATAGAAAGAGTATGTAAAGTCAGGGGCTGGCTGAAACCTGAAGGGAGACTAGATGGCAAACATCTCGCCAATGTTTGAGACCAAGGCCAGGGTCAGAGCAGAAAACCAGGATATGATTTCCTGGAAGCCACAGGAAAAATAGAGGCTTAGCAAGAAGGGAGGGAGCAAGTGTTTGAAAGGCTGCCTAGAGATTAAGCAACATGAGGCCTGAAGGTTTTCCACCAGATCTGGCTGTTCCGTCCCTGTGATGCAATAGGATGGATCCTCTGGGGCGCCCTCGCCATTCAGGAAGACTGCTAGTTGCCTATTGAGGATGTTTTCCTCCTTCCTCACAGAACCCCAGTTTTATCCAGGGTGGTCATCTGTCTGCCTCCTCTGAAGCTAGAAATAATCATGGCACAGGTCAAGTCCATTAAGGACAAAGAGAGGGAATGGAATGAGGATTTTTGGAACGTTAACTAACTCATCTGGCTTGAGTGTCTGTTTCCCTTAGTTCATCCCTTTTTTCCCACCTGAAGCCTGGATACCATGGCGGGAAATCTGGCAGCCATCCTGACAGCAAAAGGACTGCAGACACTCTGTAAAGAAGGTGGATAGAATCTGCAAGAAGCCAGATCACTCAATGACAATATGGAACTTGGATGCCAGCCTTGGACTACTTACTTTTTGACTTCTTTTAATATATATTTCTAATTTGCTTAGCTGTCTTGCATATGTTTTCTGTTACTTGATGACTGAATCTACCCTCACCGATACGCTCCGTGTACAGCCTTGGCCTGGCTCCTCCTGCCAAGCGGCCCGTCACCCCCCACAGTGGAGACCGCGCAGGGCTGTGGCACAGATGGGTGCAGGACCTGCTCTGCTGCTCAGAAACGGTAGTGTGCCTTTGGTCGAGCCAACTGAGCAACCTTCAAACTTGTCTTTTCTTACCTGAAAAATGGGTGTGTGAGAAGGGTCAATCCCTGCCTCTTTTTTTTTTTTTTAACAGGCTTATCCTTTTTTTTTCTTTAGAATTATTTTTTTCTTAGAAAGCAGTGAGCTGTATACTGGTTGTCTGGCTTGAAGCAAATATGAATGCATTACATCTCAGGGACCCAGACTAGATCAAGTCTATGGGAAAGAATCCATGGGCAACAATAAAAACAAACTCTTACAGAGCTTTAGCTATGAAATTAGAAAGCTTCATGCCTTTTAGTGGCTTGAAAACCAGGTCTGGTAAAGCAAAGCAAACTAAGAGCAAAAATTTCAGGTGTGAATGAAAATTAGGCCTGAGGCATTTAAAGGCCTATATTTGCATTACCAAGTCAAGACACCTGTGTCAAAGGGCTGGGCGATTTGCACAGGTGTGAGAGTACAGTGGCCATGAACTGGAGGTCCTGGCAGAAGCTGCCAGCCTCCGAGAAGAGTGGGCAGTTTCATGTTGATGGACTTGGATTGGAACTGGCTTCCTGCTCAAGGCACTTCCTGCTTTTTCAGGTCAGTGAGGTTGACTTTGGAACTAATGGGAAGGGAAGAGAGAGACAGAGATAGAAGAGGGAGGGCAAAGGAGGACGAGAGCCTGAGAGCCTGAGAGCCGGAGAGGAAAAGTGCCACCTCTCTCAAAGGCAATGATTTTCAGTGTCATTTCTAACACTGCTATCTACAATGCCAGCATGCCAAGTGCTGGTTCCAAGAGCAGGTTTTTCTGTCAGACACTTTTTATTTTGTTGTTATTATTTTTTAAATTAAATTTATTGAGGTGACATTGGTTAATAAACTTATGTAGGTTTCAAGGATACAGTTCTATAATACATCATCTGTATTATTGTGCGTTCACCACCCCAAGTCATATCCTTCCATCATTGCTTATTCCTCTTACCCTTTCCTACCTCCCCCAATCCCTTTTCTGTGGTGATCACCATACTGCTGTCTATGAGGTTTCTTCGTTAGTTTTGCTTAATTCCTTTACCTTTTTTCATCCAACCCTCTTACCCCTCCCCTCTGACAGCTGTTAGTCTGTTCTCTACACCTATGAGTCTGTTTTGACTTTGTTATTTTATTTTGTCATTATGTCCCATATATAAATGAAATCAGATGGTATTTGTCTTTCTCTGACTGGCTTCTTTCACTCCACAAGTTCTCCGGGTCCATTCATGCTGTTACAAAGGGTAAGATTCCCTTGGTTTTTTTCAATGGCTGAGTAGTATTCCAGTGTGTAAATGTACCACAGCATTTTTATAAACTTACTTACTGATGGGCACTTGGGCTGTTTCCAGGTCTTGGTTATCAGAATGCTGCAATGAACATAAGGATGCATATATTCTCATATATTCTTTTCAGGTTTCAGGTTTCTTCAGAGATATTCCCAGAAGTGGAATCTCTTGGTCATAAAACGAATCCATTTTTAATTTTTTGAGATAACTCCATAGTGCTTTCCACAGTGGCCGCACAAGTCTGCATTCCCAACAATAGTGCATTAGTTCCCTTTTCTCCAGATCTTCACCAGCACTTGTTGTCAATTGACGTGTCGATGATAACCAGTCTGACAGGTGTGAGGGGATATCTCATTGTGAGTTTAATTTGCAATTCTCTGATGATTAGTGAAGTTGAGAATCTTCTCATGCCAATTTGGGGAAGTGTCTATTCAGGTCCTTTACCTGAATAGAGTGTTTGTTTTTTGGTGTTGAGTTGTATAAATTCTCTACAAATTTTGGGTATTAATCCCATATCGGATGTATCACTGGTGAATATGTTCTCTTACTAAGTGGGCTGGCTTTTCATTTTGTTGATGGTAAAAACTTCAAAGCAATCTGAGAGGCAGAGGAAGGAGCAGTCCCTGAGCAGAACTGTTTAAGTCGGTGTCAGCACTAACATTTGCATAACTTAGGACAGATTACACCCTTTATTTGGGTCCATTTTAGTAGTTAATTTTCCCTGGGACTCAGGCTGGTCAGGGCCAGGGCTGATAGCTGATCCAATCCTACAGTCCTCACACTTGTAGGGTAGGAGGCCTCTTCTCCATAGGGGAAGTGGGATGAGGCTACATCCTTATGGCTGCTGACAGCCTGGGCAGTCAGGTGGGTCTGCCGCTGAGCTGGTGCTGGGCATCATTTGGATGCTACTCACCGCTTGCTTCAATTGTTTTGTTCGTAAACGAAGATTTTGTACCTTGTCAGTCTTGTTCTTATTGTTAGCGGAGTGGTGGCCTCTTGGGGGCTTTTCATCTCTGGCAAAGGCAGGCAGCCTGCTTCATTCCCTGGGAGGACTGCAGCCCCTCTAGACAGAGCACTGCAGCAAGGGCAGGTCGCTGGAGACAGCTTCCTGTGTTGCCCAGAGCTGTTTACTGGGGAGAAGGGGCACCTGCTGAAGGGGACGACCATGCTAACAAGAATTCCAGGCTACGTGATGTCAATTATTTGTCAATTAAAAAAAAGAAAGACAATGTTGCAAGTCAATGAAGTAGGTATTTTAGGGTCAGAAATGCTTGCCAGTTTCTTCATATCGCAGCACCTTGAAACCTGCTCCATCTACGATCGAAGCCTGTACCTGCGGAGGCTGCCGCAGCTCCTGGGACCGTAACTGGCTCCAAGGGCCTCGAGCCCCGGAGGGAAGATGCGATGGCAACAGGAAAGAAGAATGAGGTGGTGGTGACTCAGAATCCCTTCACAAAGCACAGACCTGCTGGTCCTACTCCTCCCACCCCACCTCCTAACCAAGAAGTATTCCATTAATCTATTCCGCTTATACAAATATGTGTTGGTGCCAAAGTTGCACAAGACCCTACGCTGGATTCTGGCTGTGGAGAGAGAGTTGGGCAAGACGCTTGCCCTCAGAAGAGGAAACAGGAAGCAAGCAAACGTTGTAAGGAGCTGTGGACTCCCTGGGGGAGAGGGACGAGAGAAGAATATGGGGCTGAAATCCGCAGGAGATGGGCATTGACCCAACCATGCAAAGAGCTGGAAGAAGGACCTGAGGTTCAGGGACCAGCAAGGACAGATGCTCTCCAGTGGGAAGGAGCCTTGTCTGTGGATAGAAAGGGTGGTGGTGTGGCTGGGATGCGTGGCAAGTGACCAGGGAAAAGCATGCACCATTCAGCTTGTCAGGCAGGAGGGAAAGCTTGCTGGGCTCTGCCGTATAGGCTGTGGAAACCACTGAGGTTTCCACAGTAGGAGGGGAGCTTGATAGAATTTATGTTTATCCCAAGGCCAGAGTGGCAGCCGTGGGACAATGCGTGGTGTGCCGGAGCTGGAGGGGAGAGACTGGGGAGGGAGGGAGACTGAGGAACCCTCCCTCAGCCTCTTCCCCAGGGGAGGAGAGCACCGGTGCTGCTTTCATCCCCCCCAGGAACTCGCCCGCTAACCCCCAAAGGTGTTTGCTTTCTCTTAGGGGCCACTGTGGCTTTTGTGCTGCGGGTATGTGGCCATAGTCCTGTCATTGTTGACTGACCACTCAGCAACACCTGCTGCCATTCGTATACTCCCGTCTCTCCTCTTCTCCTCGCTGACCCTTGCTGTCCGGCGGCCGAAGAGACTCTCTGGGAATAGGGAGTGCTGGGGATTTTGCCTCATGATTCGAGAAATTTCCCTTGGCCAGAATGTCCTAGAATCCAGGCCAGAGAGCATTTGAACATCTTTACCAGAAGCCACATAGAGCAGAGCTTTCAGTGTTCTGCAGTTGAGCTGCCCTGCGTCTGGGTCTCTGAGTAGCCCCCTTCTACTTTACCTCTGACGCCCACCCTGGATTATATCAGCAGCTGTCATGTTCTCCTCACTCCCATTTTGTTTTTAATCTGATGTACTGTGATTCTAACCCTATAGACACCGTGGACTTGACTATTATCTTTGATAATGACCATCTGTGGATGGTGTTTCTGTTTTGACCCTCAACTTTTCCTAACGACCGCTGACCTGGTTTGTCTGTCCTTCCCCAACTCTGCCACTATGGAACCTATTCATAGCCCCCACTGTTTGAACAGGCCCCCGATTCCCATGAGAAAGACGTAGGGACTGCCTCTGGCCCAGCTGAGTCACCCCAGCCCCGGGAATCCAACCATTCAATCTAAAGTTGCTTTTGCCTTTTCTCCCAAGGGCCTGAGTATGTCCTCATGCAAACTGAACTCACAGCTGGCCCTGATATTCTAGAATTCCCAAGGCAGGCATTAAAATTAGGTCTGAGCTGTGACCTTTATTTCACACACATAAAAAGGATGTGTGAAGAGCCATAGCTTAGGACAGCAGCCTCCTTTCTTCAGAATCACTTTTCAAATACCACTATTGCTTTCCAATGTCAGCTTGAGCAGATGCGTTACTCCAACAGTCACCGAGACAGGTAAGGAGAGAGGATCACATTTGAGTCACCAGTACAACACCTATATCTTGAATGATAAGAATTCTGCCCCGCCCCCCACCCCTCACTTTCTGGACATCCTCGTGTCAGAAGTGCTGAGATTGGAATAGAACACTGTCTAAATTACATCTGTGAGTTTCTTCCTTGCTACTTGATAGTGTCTCACTAATAATATAATTAAAGAGGACTAGATTTAGCAGAAGCAAGCATGACTGTCTTGCCTTTTTTTTTTTTTTTTTTTTTTTAAGATTTTATTCATTATGTTCAGAGAGAAGGGCAGTGAGGGAGGGAGGAAGAAAGGAGAGAAGCATCAATGTATGATTGCCTTTCATCTGCCTCCAGCTACGGACCTGGCTGGAGACCTGGCTTGCAACTTGGCTATATGCCCTTACTGGGGAATTGAACCAGCAACCTTTGGGTTCACCGGCCAGTGCCTACCCACTGAGCCCCCAGGCAGGGCCTGTCTTCCTCTTTATAAGGCTAGGAGCCAAGCCACCAAATGGTTGATAGATCATTTCCTTGTATATGGGGAGAAGAGGGAAATTATGACTCAGAGGTTAGTTCTTTTCTATAGGATGCAAGAGGAAGTGGGGATTTCAAGCTTGTAGTGTTTTGGGGTTTTTTTTTTTCCTTCCATTTTTGTGAGAAGGATTGAAGATGACTTAAGTATACGCTCTTGTAATTGGGTATGTGAGAGAACTGGAAATAAAAAGGCACTTGGATAAAATTTTTTTTAAATCCAAAATATATCACAGATGCACATATGTTCTTTTGCCATGAGCGCATGGGTGTGATAAGTATATCTGTGTATTGACTCTGTATGATACTGTTGAACAAATGCTTTAGTGCGTCAGGTGTCATTTTGTTCTCATCTCATTTGGGTCACTGGAGTAACTGGCTGAATGGCAGTGTGGTGCATGGAGGCAGCATGGAAAGGGCACTGGGTGGAAGGCAAGGAGAGCTGGATTCTGTATCCTGTGAGGACAAAAGGCCCTCAGAGGCCTCAGTATAAGGAGCCTACCTGGTAGAAGACAAAGGCCTACGAATTAGCAGTGCCCTGAGCAGGAAGTTCATCAAGACACTTAGAGCTGCACTCAAAGATAAGCCTCATCTAAACTGAGATAAACACTGGCAGTAAATTTCTGAATTACAGGGGAATAAACCCAGTTAGTTCCCTAGTAACCCCTTGTTTCCAATAAAACGTGCCTTTTCAGAGAACATCCAATGCACATCCCCACCTATACACACAACGCAAGGTTTCAGCCCTTTATCCTGGGCATGAAATGTTAACCTAAGCAGAGCCATTTAAAATAGAGGTAGTCCAGCTATTCCAAAGCAACTGCCTTGCACGTCTTACTCCTCAAACCTTGAGAACATTTGAACTGAGCAAAATAACTTTTGGAGCGGGCCAATACAACCTTGGAGAAGGGAAGTGGAAGCTTGATTAAGTGCAGGAGTGCTGTTCTGCCCAGTCCAAGGGAAAGCAGGTGCCCTGATCACCCAGCTGGAAATGAACAATGCCCTTTAGAATTACCATGTATAGCTAAAGAATAACTTAGCTTATCTGCACCTATAGGAAGTCCTTCCTTGACTTCGTAACACCAATACAAATGTCTTCCTCTTATTCATGTAATTATTCCCCTCCCTTTCTCAAAAAAATTCTTTGCCTTCACCCCCTAATTGGAACACTATTTGGGTTTCTACCTGAATCAGTGTTTTCTGAATAGCTATTCTTCTTGATGTCAAAAAAAGGCTTTTATTATTTTTTTAGGTTATATGGGTCACCCTTGTCCACCTTCACCAAATATGTTATGTCCTAAGGCCTTCCCGTTCCCTTCTAAGAAGTATCAGCTTCCTTCCCTATCACTGGAGTGCAGAGCTCCAGGCTAATTCTTAAGGTTTCTGGGGTCACTGCCAAATTAGAAGAAATTGCATTGTGCACATTACAGATGAAATTCAGTATTAACGTAAAGAGGAATTGGTGTTTTACAAATAGCAGTGAGTGATAACTGTAAAGTAATACTTAGAGCTCTATGCATAGAAATGGTTATACATTCTAATGAAACTTGTTCCTGATTCCTCTTCAATTATAGTCTGCGTCTAGAGCACAGAGGACTGGGGAGGGCCTATTTGGACCTTGAGATTGTGGAGAAGGGAGACAGAAGTTTGATTAAGTGTAGATTTAAAATTCAAAGACACTTGGGTTTGGAACTCCTTGAATAGTTCTTCAGCTTCAACTCAACTTCAAGAGACACTCTATTAATAGTCCATAAACAGTTCTGTAAGTAGCTACTGCTGACTAACTCATATTCCTCATGTCATTTCCTATATGCCCTGTGCAGAGTGAAGGCTGAGTTTCTGTTATAGTAATTGGGCTGCTCAGAGTCAACCAAACCCACAGGTCTGACTCATAGCTGATCCACCCTTCTGAAAACTTGTACCCGAGGAATGACCTAAAGCCAGAAAGACTGGAAATTACTGTTACTTCACTATTAGACTCCGAGGTCTTAGCAAACCACAGAATGGACAATGCTCAGAGGCTGATCCAGTCCTGGATTGGCCTTTGGAAGTCGGCTGTGTGTCAAGGACTCCTTGCAGGTCAGTCACCACATTTCTAGACACACCCTGAGGACACTTAGAGCACAGCAACACATTGCCTGAAATTAGAACTGATTTTGAGGAGTAACTTTACTATATAACTAGCAGTGAGACCAGCCAGAGTAACTAGCTAGTGTAGCTCCCTTAAGCGACTGAGAACAAATCATTCCACACCCAGGAACTGAGTTCCAACATTTGTAAAATGAAGGCTGTAGACTCAGTAAGACTAGTGATTGATAAACTTATACTAAGGTTTACTGATGTTTCTCTCTTGCATCACTATTTCTCTCTTGCATGGATATTTCTCTCTCCCTTCCTCTCTCTCTCTGAAGTCAATGGAAAACTGTTCTCTGGTGAAGATTAAAAGAATAAATAAATAAAATAAAGTTAGAATAACATTTCACTGTTGGATGAAAAAGTTTATATTACAAGAAAGGTTATCTTGGTTAATGTCTGACATTCCCTAACAATGATAGTTTTATGAAATATTGTAATTGATTTGCTGTCCATTCATGGACTCAAACTTACTCCTTTAGTAAGTAGGCTCAGTGGGGGTACAATATTTTTCACTTCTTTTTCAACTCTAACAACACCAAATTCAGTGCTCTAAATATAGTCAGCATTCAATAAAAATTTAATTATTGACTGAATAATGGTGTAGGATGGGGAAGGACATTGCTACTTGTTTGAACAGGTCCCTCTGATTAAATTCCACTTTTGTGTTTCTAGCTAATCAAACAGTAAAGTTAAGTGTAGTGCATTTGATCTTCCCCCTAAAAGAAGGCCAGTGGCTGAAAATGAGACCCAGTGTAAAAATATTAGTAGGATTTTTATGTGTACTCTCTCAGGGAGATGAAAGGCTAGGTACCTCCCACACGTCCCCCCAGAACTTCTCCTTACAGTCTTAACATTTCAAGAGCAGCACCTCTGCTTTCATTGTTAATGTATTTCCAATTATGTTCACAAAAGGTAATGTTACATATTATATTAGGGCGAGAGAGAGACAGACAGACATGGATTGATTTTAAGGAATTGGTTCACTGATTATCGGGACTGGAAAATCCAGAATTGGAGGGGCAGGCGGGTTGACCAGCCCAGGGAAGCTCAAGTCTGAAAGCACATTCCTTCCTCCTCAAGGGACTCAGTCCTTCCTCTTGGTTGGATGAGGCCCATCTCCATCGTGGAGGGCAGTCTGGTTTACTCAAGGTCTATTGATTTAAATATTACATCTTTTAAAAACACACGCAATATTTTCATGACAACATCCAAGCTAGTGTTTGACCCAACAAAGCCAAGTCAAGTTGACACATAAAATTAACCACATACATCAAAGAAGAAAGAAGATTTTAACCTATTGTGGCTATCTTCTAAAAACTCTCTAATTTCATTCTTCCTTTTTTGAATCCTCACCTGAGGATATGCTTATCGATTTTAGAGAGAGAGGATGGGAGAGAGAGAAAGAGAAACGTTGATATGAGAGAGAAACATTGATCAGTTGTTTCCTTTATGTGCCCCAACTGGGGTTCAAAACTGCAAGTGAGGTATGTGCTCCCGACCAGTAATCGAACCGCAGCCTTTGGCGTATGGAACAATGCTCCAACCGACTGAGCCATTTGACAGGGGCTCTGACGTTGTTCTTTCTTTTTAAAAACAGCTTTTATTCATTGATTTTTAGAGAGAGGGGAAGGGTGGGAGAAAAAGAGGGAGAAGAACATCGATGGGTTGCCTCTCACATGTGCCCCAGCCAGGGACTGAACCTGCAACCCAGGCATGTGCCCTGACCAGCGGTGACCTTTCACTTTGCAGGACGATGCCCAACCAGCTGAGCCATACTGGTCAGGGCTAATTTCTTTATTTAAAATATTCTACAAATGAAAAATAGTTCTTATGTCAATGGTTTTCTGGTTTTAGAAAGAAGACATTTTTTCATGGCCTTTGTTGTCTCCTCTCATTGAACCCTACTTCAAATTAATGTTTATCCCCTTATAACTGCTGTACATCGGTGCTCAGGATCTACGGAAGAAAAAGCATGGTTTCTGGCACTCAAGGAGCTACAGTCCGTGAGGAGTACGCAGCAGGCTGTCGCCAAGCTCTGTGTTGCTTTTCTGAGTTGCTTGTCCTTGCACAAGGACGACAGAGGAAGCAAAAGTCTAGCGAGTGAGTCAACTTCTTGGTGGGGCTTGTCCTGTTTGTTTTCTCTGTGCTGTCCACAGGTCCTCCTCACAGAGCAGTTAGAAATGTGACTCTCTCTGGAGCTGAGGCTGAGGCCACCGAACCTAGAGAGGTTTAGTATTTCATCACCCAGCCCCGTCTCCATAGCACACACTCGGCTGAATAAATTCAGTCTTCCAGTAACACTTGTTGCCTAAGAAAATGAAGTCACCTCAATGGCGGTTTCTCTTCACTTGTGCCCGCAACATGTTTTTCTTTGTTTAATTCATCAATTTTTTTTTCCAGTTACAGTTGACATTTAATATTATCTTAGTTTTGGGTGTAGCATAGTGGTTAGACACCAACCTAACTTACAAAGTTCTCCCCCATAAGTGTAAAGCCCACTTGACATCGTACATATTGTTGACTGTATTCTCTAAGTTGTACTTTACACACTGTGACTACTCTGTAACTGACAATTTGAACTAAATCCCTTCACTGTTTTCACCCAGCCTCAACTCCCCTCCTACCCGGCAACTAGCAGTTTGTCATTTGTATCTCTGAATTGGCTTCAGTTTTGTTCATTTATTTGCTTTTTGATTCCACATATAAATGAAATCATATGGTATTTATCTTCCTCTGTCAGACTTATTTCACCTAATACCCTCTGGGTCCATCCATGCTATCACAAATGGTAAGAGTTTATTCTTTTTAATGGCTAAGTAATATTTCATTGCATTTATGTAACATATCTTCTTTATCCAATCCTCTATTAATACACATAGTTTTGGTTTAAAAAAAAGTTTTTTTAAAATTTTGGTCTTGGTTTAAATTTTGTTTTTTTCAATTGTAGTTGGCATTCAATACTATTTTACATTTGTTTCGGGTGTACAACATAGTGGTTAGACATTTATGTAATTTACAAGAAGGTGACCCCATGATAAGTCCAGTACCCACCTCGTACCATCCATAGTTATTACAATATTATTGACTCTATTCCCTATGCTGTACTTTACATCCTCTTAATTATTTTGTAACTACCACTTTGTACTTCTTAACTCCCTTCAGCTGTTTCGCCCAGTCCCCCAAGCTCCCTCCCCGATGACAACCATCAGTTAGAGTTCTGTATCTGTGTTTGTTTTGTTTAGTTGTTTATGGTGTTTTTTAAATTCCACACATAAGTGAAATCATAATGGTTGTCTTTCTGTCTTCCTTATTTCACTCAGTATTGCTTGCAGCTTTACATTTCACATAATACTTTATGTTAATTAAGCACCAGATATATTTTTCTCTTTTTTTAGAGTGTTAAAATATACATAAATTAACCATCTTAACCATTTTCAAGTGTACTATAGTTTGGTGGTATTAAATACATTCACATTGTTGTGTAGCCATTACCCCATCCATCCCCATATCTCTTTTCCGTTTGTAAATCTGAAACTCTATACACATTAGACAATTGATTTCCCAGCCTCCCTGCCCCTGGCAACCACCATTAAGCTGTATGTCTTTATGATTTTGACCACTTTAAGGATGTCATATACATGAAGTCATATGGTATTTTTCTTTTTGTGTCTGGAATTAAGCGCCACAATTTTTAAAGTAAACGTTATGGCTGCCCTTGTAGTCAACTGGGCTGTGCCTGGTGATGGGGTGGCCAGTGGGGGGTGGGGCTGTGTGACTGAGGTCAGGATAAACCCCCTTTCCCACAGTAGCTCTGGTCCTGGCTCCTCTGAGCCAATGAGGTGTTAAGCCCAGACTTTTAACCTGGCCTTGATCCTCCAGGCACTGCTGAGAAGCCGCTGTCAACAAGAAGTGGATTCTAGGAACTGGCATTCCAGCACATGAACCTCCTGGAATTCGGAGCATTGGACAGTGGCTCAGGCAGGCCTTCCTTCCCCTCACTAACGTCATTGGTGGGGAGGTGACTGAGGGCCTGGGGGCAGATGAGCTCATGGACAGAGACCTGGAAC
The DNA here is from genome assembly GCA_004026585.1 of Noctilio leporinus. NCBI lineage: Eukaryota > Metazoa > Chordata > Mammalia > Chiroptera > Noctilionidae > Noctilio > Noctilio leporinus. The sequence continues at coordinate 57,692 of PVIW01000543.1, forward strand.
TATCAGAAATGTCCAGGTTGAGAGGGCAGGGCGCACCTTTTGTTTTCTAGTCCTGTTGTTTAGATCCTGTCCAGGGTGTAAAGAAATCTATTATTAGTTCTTCCTTCCAGAGGAGAGTCCTTTGCTCCAAATCAAAACCCTCCCACTGATTCCTTTTCATGCTTTTCTTTGCTCTGTGCCATGAGCCGCATTCCTTGTCTCTGGCCAGGACACAGAGGTTGAAAAGTCCTGCATTCTGCTCAGTGTGGAGCTCTGGGTTGTAGATAGTGTCAGGTGAATCTGTAATTGCTTTCCGAAGTATTGGGGGAGGCAAACAGAACCTAAGTTTCTCAATTATCCTCATCACATGCTTAAAATTCCAGTGTGCCATTAGATCCTAGATTGGTTCAGAGCAAAAATTCCGGGGGAAATGGAATTATGAAGAAACAGAGCTGGAGGCATATACAAGTTAATAAAACTACAGAACAGCCCCAGATTCTGCAAGTAGGGGGCGGGGGGAAGGTTAGTGTCAGACATGTTCTGGTTTTTAAAAATGGTCCTTACACATTCTTTATGTATTCTGAAATGAAATGTGTTATTACATTTAGATGACTTCTGCACATTAACCTTAAGTTTGAAACGTTACTCCAGGGCAATTCCTCTGTGCTTCTTTTTCTCTGTTTTGTTCTCCCAGTTCCTCAGAGAAATTACATTAGCTTGAGTCTTTAAAAAAATATCACTGTAATAAAGAAATTGCAGTTACTCTTATTCTATACTAGGCAAATAAGAAATGCATAATCAGCGCCGTCTCTTCTCATTGGCACATCTAATGGGAATCATAAATAGAAGGATGCTTCGGGAGCCTTGAATCAGAGTGAGGGACTTGGTGGGATGAGTCACATCTGCCAGCATTCGCCTGTGACAGCCCCCTGCATCTGTCCACAGCAGGGTGCCTCCAGCACTGGCTGCAGCTATGAGCTGGTATGCCCCTACCTCCTCTGCGGGCACAGGATGGGGGCCACCACATGCAGCTTTAAGATAAATTTAAAATATTTTGTTGTGCAAATATGTTGAGACTTATGAAATATCTCTTGACTCAAGATAATTTTGCAAAGACACAGCGAGTGGGATCCATCATTGCTGCATAAGCACTTCTCCCCAGTCCAGGTCGGCTCCCTTTCTCAGAGCGGCTGGTGTTGGTGCAGCGTTTCCTTAGACTGGAGAGAAATGCCACGGGGCTTCATCGGCAGGTAGGCCCAAACCCACAAAAATGGAGCGGGAAAACTGAGATGGGGAAAAAGGTAGAATTAGAAGAGGTGAGAGGGTGAGAGGCAGGAAAGGGAGGAAAGGAGTGATGTTGAAAGAGGACCTGTTTGTGCTGGAAGTGTAAATTGCTTCCAACACTGCTTCAGTTATCGTAGCTTCTTCGTGGCAATTTGGGCCTGAGCTGGGGAGAAGCCCACATCCTAAGCCTACATTGATCTACCAAGAATGCCCTAGGGAGGTGTATTTTTCACCCATAATCGCAAGTTCACTAATATTTGCAAAGTAGAATGAAAATAAAGAAAGAGACATGACAAGCCATGATGTATCCAGCAAAAGCTACTGGTTGTTTTATTATTTTTTTTCCAGCTCTGTCCTTCCTTCTCTCTCTCTTTATTTTCTTTGCCATTAGGTATTGACACCCAACTGAATACATCAAAATTGCTAGAACATAATAGGCTAGAAAATTTATCTATCAATTTCTTCAGGTTTAAGCACTTTTGCCAGGGGATTAGGAGACAAATTTCATTATTCAGCACTATATGCTAGGTTACATAGACAGTGTGCTTTGGTTTTTGTTCAAACTTGCTAGGTGGGCATTATTTTTCTCATTGTATGGACGAAGAATCATTTCAGAGGCCTTAATTGTCTATATTCTCCCTGCTAATGAATGGAATGGTGTTTCAAACCCACATCTCTTTGACTTAAGCTTTCTTCCATTAATTCCTAATACCAGTCCCCAACATGGGGAGAATTCTTTGAAGAATCAATTCTGGAACTGCCTTGGAAAGACATAGTAACTTGGGCAAAATTGCTCTTAACACACATGTATGATATAATTAACACATATGATATAATTAGTGTGAAGACACACTAATAATATGACCTAGGCCCTAAGGTTACTTAGCATTCCTGTGCATAAGTTTCCTCAACTGCAAAATTACATTAATAATGGTAACCACACAACAACAAATAAAGCAATTGAACAGAATAGAGAATCCAGAAATACATCACCCAGATCTGTTCACCTGATTTATGACAAAGATGACATGTCAGTGCAGTGGAAAAGGATAGTCACTTCAATGAATGGGATTCAATTAACTGGATAGAAATAGGGGGTGGGGGGGACCTTGATCTCTACCTCACACCATACTTCAAAGTTAATTCCAAATGAAGAGTTAAGTGTAAAATGTAAAGCAACAAAATTTCAGAACTGGAATAGAACAGGTTTATTACCTTAAAATAAGCAAAGATTTCTTAAAACAAAACAAAACAAAAACACAAATAGGACCATATTATAAGATGAAGAGCATGAAAGTCTCTACCTACTATTAGGAAAGTGAACAGGTAATCCATAGTGTAGACATACAGGATTCGCTTTTTGCAATACATACAATTGACTGAAATTCAACATATTAGAGCACCTAAAAGTCAATTTAAAAAGGAGATTGATGTGATGATTAAATTAACACAGCATAGAATAGGATTTGGCACATAGAATGCATTCACTTCATATATGCTATTTGTATTATTAGAACAAAGGTCCAGGATGCTCCTGTTTTGAATTTCTGTCCCATTTGCAGCCTATAGGCATCACACATGTAATTATGTATATGGTTATATATAGTTTTACTATGCTTATTATCGTATCCATGGTAATAGGGTGCTAAAAATTTTAATCTGTGGAATAGAAGTCAAAATATATGTTCCACAACATGAAGGGTAGCATTTATTTTCCCCATATTGCAGTATTTATTCATTGCCTTCTATTGCTGTGTGCTGATAGGAAAGGGGTAAAGTAAGGAGCAATGTTAAAATCTAAATTCAGCTTAAAGAGGGTCTCTGGGTTCCCACGTCCACTAAAGGGCTTTGAGGACTCAAGTGCTCACAGTCTTGCAGTTTCTGTAACCCACACCCCTGTTTTCAGTACCCGCTACCCAAGTCCTGCCTCATCTTAAGTGACTTCCATTTTCATGGGGAATCTTTGCTTTTGAGCTCATGACCACTCTTCCTCTCCAGCTGTCCACTTCCATAACCTCCACATAAACTTTGTCGTAACCCAAGGAGCTCCTCTGAGGTAATACATGCAGGCATTCCACTCTTTAACCACAAAATTGTGTTCTTCTAATTCTTCATTCATTCCCATGACATTGGTTCTTTTACTTCAACAAAACTAGCAGTCACTGAATCCCTTCACTTCCCAATGATCACCACTGTTTCCCACTGAATTATGTTTCTCCAAACTTCCTATGTTAAAGTCCTAACCCCCAGCATCTCAGGACGTAGCTATAATTGGGCAGGGGGCCTTTAAAAAGTAAATTAAGGTAAAATGAGGTTATATGGGTGGGCCCTAATTCCACATGACTGGTATCCTTATCAGAAGAGATTAAGACACAGACATGTGTACACAGAGGAAAGACCGTGTGAAAACACAATGAGAGGGTGGCCATGTGCAAGACAGAGAGAGATCAGAAGAAACCAAATCTGCCGACACCTAGACCTTGAACTTCTAGATGAAAACTGTGAGAAAACAAAATCTGTTATTTAACCCCCTTGATGATGGTATACAATCACCTTTCATATTTGCTTCTTTCAATCTGATTTGTATTTCATGAGCCATTGACCACTCTTTTGACATCCTTGTTCCACTGTCCTTCCAATTAATTGGCTCAGCTAGTCCATCCCCATAAGTAGTCACTACCGGGAAAAGGGGAGAAATCCACAGGCCCCCTCCCACCTGCCCACTAAGTTCTGTGGCTGGACTAATAAAAAATATATAAGATTTGATTAATAGAAGAAATACCAACTTGGTATTGTGTGCATGGAAGAATCATAAATGATGCTCAGAGAGAATCAGCTAGCATTTTATACATTTTTAGACAAAGAAACAATACATTTGTGAAGAATCGGCAAGACAAAAAGTGTGCTTATTAGAAAGGAGTCTAAGCAAGGTTTTGGTATTCATTAGCGAGGAATCTAAACAAAATTAGGTCTTGGGTGGTGAATTAATAAAGAGGAACCAGGATTGCGGGTGGGACAAAAGTCTATAGTTGTGAGTATATGAAACAATTTATTTTTGTATTATTATTTATTAATCACTACGTTTTTGCCATATGGACAACTGTAAACCTACTTTTGCCCAGCCCTGTATAGGCTGTTGGGCCCTGCTTTGTTCTAGCCATAGGGTTGTATTCTCAGCCCTCCTGGAATAAGGAGGGTGCCTTCCCAGGGGAGACTTAACTCCTGCCCTCAAGGAGACAAGGAAGGGTCAGCATGTCCTTCTGGCACCAGCTGCTTGTCAAGCAACTTTAATTCGAAGTAATCAACATGTCATTGTGGAATACTTTGGGCCCCAACGGCACCGTAATGTGGTTGAAGAAAAATATCACAACACCATGCTAACCGGTGAAACTTTAAACTTATAGTCTCAAGTTTCAGTCAGGCCTCCTATTTCCCTAGGTAAGTTCCTTTCCACATAACCACTGACAGGCAAGCTTTCCACCTCCCCTCTCGCTTTTGACAAATGATCTTTCCTCCTCCTCAGTGGAAAGGAGCCTCAGACAACAGTGCACTCAACTTCCTATCACCAGATCACCAGTTGCTCGGGCCGAACCCATCTTTCTGTTCTTTTCGCATGTTTCCGTGGAACTGGTAGATCTGGCCAATCCTTGCGCTATAAATCACATGTTCTCCCTCCACTTCAGGAGCTTCTTTCTTTCAGTGATCTCATATCTTCAACCTCTTTTTCTATATGACTCCTGTCCAACATGATAATTGAGTCTGTTCCCTTAAACACAAAACAAATATAAACACCAGCCTTTATCCCTTGTGTTAAATTGAGTGAAAAGAAAGAAAGAAAAAAAAAAAAAAGGCCCCAATTCTTCACCCTTACCAGTGTGCTTACAATGAGTCTCTGAAGTTCCTCCTAGGAGGAGGTAAATCTCCTCTCCTATTCCTTGAATCTTGGCTGACTTCCGACACACTTGGGACAGTAATGTGGCGTAATGGCATGCCAGTTCATAACCAGGCCTCAAGAAGCCCTGCAGATGTCTGTTTGCCCCTAGAACGCTGCCATTGCCAGGTGGACTCTCATGCTGGACCATGAGAGTAAATCTTACCAGTTATCACCCTGGACTCTTCTGCTTCGGCTTTTGTGCTTAGATACCAGGGCAAGGGAGATAAAGGAACAAATAAACAAATGGGATTACATCAAACTAAAAGGTTTCTGCTCAGCTAAAGAAAACATCGGCAAAATGAAAATAGATGCTACACTTTTGGCTGTCTGACCTCTCTCTCTGGCGAGGCTTGGCAGGTTTCTCTTTGATTTCCAGCCCATTCACATTGCTATTGGTTGGGAAAAATGTCCTAGGACAATACTCTTTCCACTTTATAATCCTATTTGGGAGAGCTCATACACTCATTTCTTTCATGAAACTGCTATTTTATTATTTGATTTCTATTCAAAAAAGAAAGAAACATATATTATTTAATGACCATGTATGAATCACCATGCTATTTTTTTAAAAAAGATTTTATTTATTATTTTTAGAGAGAGGGGAAGGGAGAGAGGCAGAGAGGGAGAGAAACATCAGTGTATGGTTGCCTTTCACCTGCCTCCAGCTACAGACCTGGTTGGAGACCTGGCTTGCAACCTAGTTACGTTGTTGCCCTGGCTGGGAATCAAACCAGCAACCTTTGGGTTCGCAGGCTGGTGCCTTATCATGCTATTTTGTTCACCAAATTTAACCACTTTATAGGTGGTTAAGAAGTGGCACATATCAGATAAGAAAATTAATTTTTTCTTTGCTTGTTGAAGTTAGGTACAATTTGTAATCTTGTAGATTGTTTTTTTATTGTATCTATTTGGACAGATATTTTCGTTCAATGTTGTGACAGCCATTCATTATATTGTTGTTCCTTTCTATTGTATTTCATGTGACATTTTTCTTTTGTTGCTTTCAAGATTTTCCTTTAATTTTTTGTCTTTCAGCAGTTTTCCTGGGTTGTGGTTGGGTGTTTTTCTTTGTGTTTATCCTACTCACAGTCCATTGGCTTCTTGATCTTTATGTTAATTTTGTTCACCTAATTTGAGATTACCACTAGTGTCCTTTTGCAGTTATTCTCCCCTTCCTTTTAAGCTCCCTATCCAATGTGGTCCAGAACTTTCATTTTGTTTCTTTTATTCCTCAGAAGCTACCACAGCTCAGGTTTAAGACATTCTGAAGTGACAACTGCTGTGTGAGAACCCAGCTCCAATGTTCTACTGACATCTCTAATTTCCCCTTTGCCGTAGGTTTTAGCCTTGTTATCCCTCAGTATCTAATTAGCAATCTGATGCCTTTCAGAAATTTCTTTGACTTCTTTCAACAATTTCATTATTTTTAAGCAGGAGGATTTGCCACACCAAAGTAACCCTGCCTATTACCAGGAACAAAAGTCTCAGATTTTAAGTAGGTTAATGTAAAAAATAAGCACAGATATTTAGTAAAGAACTTTTCTGGTATGATACACATTCTATTTAAAATGATGAGAATCTGGCCCTGCCTGGTGTGGCTCAGTGGATTGAGCACCAGCCTATGAACCCAAGTGTCCCTGGTTCAATTCCCAGTCAGACCACATACCCAGGTTGTAAGCCAGGTTTGTAGCCAGATCCGTAAGTTGGAGACAGGTGAAAGGCAACCAACCATACATTGATATTTCTCTCCCTCTCTGCCTCCCTCCCTTCCCCTCTCTCTAAAAATTAATGAGTAAAATATTTCTAAAAATTGTTTTTCCTTTATTAATTAAACATACCAGATAAATCATTTGCAAATATTTTTAGCAAAGCTGAATTAAGAAACTTGTCTCCTGACTTCCACTGCTTATACCAGATTGGTTTTCCCACAGTGATGGATATTTATTAATATGAATTATAATGTCCACACTAACTAAAAGGGTATACATGGACTTTCAGTTAGCATTTGGCCATGCTGGCCATTGGGATGAAATGACTAGTGTCCTTGTCCCTGGTGCATAAGCCTTTTAAAATTTATTTATTAATTGTTATTATTATTCTTTTTATCCTTATCCAAGGACATTGTTTTTTCATTGCTTTTAGAGTAAGAGGAAGGGAACAAGAAAGAGAGAGAACCATCAGTGTGAGAAAGAAAAAGCAATGGGTTGCCTCCTGTATTTATGTTCTAAGTGGGGTTGACCGGCAACCTAGCCATGTGCCCTGACCCAGGATAGAACCCACAACCCTTTGGTCATGGCACTCCTACCAACTAGGCCACACCAGCCAAGGCATAACCCCCTTTTAAAAATGCATGGTTATAATTTTCATTGGAGCAATACAAGTTCCTGTGTCAATAAGCAATTATTTCTTTCCTAGGTGGGTGGGTTTAATAATTGCAAGCTTCTAAATGTCTCACTGTTTCCAATGTCTACTCTAAGAAAAAAATGACTGTTCTTCATATTTTATTGCTATATTTCTAAAAGTATTGTTAGTCCCTAAGTGGCTTTAAGAAAGGTGGTACTGCCACCTCTAATCTAAGTCCCTATCTCTTTGTTCTACTTCTTTTCACATCAGTGTTTCAGTGACTTCTCCCAGCTCAAACCATTGCAGGTGACAGGTGACAGGTGACAGTTATTTATCTTTCTTGGGCCATTGGTAGATGCCAGGGGAACCATACTGTTTGGGGGTCCAACAAAGGGGGCTATTTTTTCTGGAAAGATGTTTTATTAAAGATGTAATATTTATACCAAATCTTACAGAATGTGTAGGAGTCTGCCATGCAGACAAAAGGCAGAGGGAACAGCAGGTGTGAAAGCACCCTAGTGTGGTAAAAATACCCAAATCAAACCCAACTTAGAGCATTTGGGATTAGTAAGCAGAATGCCTGGCGCATAGGTGGGGAGGGAACAATGAAACAGAAAGGAAGCTGGGTTGTGAAGGGAATTATAAACCCTGCTGGAGGACCTCGTTGTGTCGGTAACAGGGAATTATACTCTGAAAATAATCTTGTTTGTATCTGAGAAAGAACATTTCCAATAATTCAATGAAATATTAATCGGCCCAGCAATGAATAAAGGTAAGGAGAACATTTAAAGAAATCAGAACGTAAAGGAGAGGATGGGTTTGGGAGAGGTTGCTGAGGTCTAGCTGGCAGGGCTCTGGTAGGTACTGGAATGAGAAGGGAAGGTGAGAGCTGAAGGTAAGCTTGGGAGGCCGGCTCCACCTGATGGCATTGGCAGACACGGGGATGACAGGAGTGGAGCTGGGCTTCAGAAAGACTTGGAGTTATTGTTGGAACAATGCCAGCTTAGTTATGGGTTAAGTCACAGTATAAAAGAAGGCTAAGATCTCCACCCACATCTCAGCCACCCAGCGCCTCTCAAGAACAAGGACACTAATTTGATTGATCACACCAAGTCACCAATGTAGTTACATTTACCTCTAGACAGGGACAATGCAGAGTATTAACATATTAAAATGCTGAGCACATGAGGGATATCCACAATTCATTCTTGAGCTCTCTCACTCCCTCCTTCCCTCCCTTTCTCTCGTTCTCCCTCTCACTCTTCCCCTCTCTCTCTCTACACACACACACTCAATACTTTAGAAAACACTTACTAGCTTAATTGAGGTATAATTGATATACTGTACAGTAAACTGCATCCATTTAAAATTACAATTTGATAGCTTTTAAAATAATGTAAATACCCATTTATTTTCTGCTTTCTATTTCAAAATTAGTTTCTATTTTGGTGTTTCTTTCTTCTACTCAATTTACACTTAATGTGCTCTTCCTTTCAGGTTCTTAAAGGAGGATGCTTATATCTATCATTAATTTGAAACCGTTCTTCTTTTCCAATAGTTCTTTAGTGCTACAAAATTTCCCCTAAGTACTACTTAAGTAGCATGTCACAAATTTTGATACACTGTGTATTGATTATCATTAAATTCAGAACACTTTCTAATTTCATCTTTGATTAAAAAAAAATAGAGCCCTGGCTGATAGCACAGTGGATAAGGCGCTGGCCTGCGAAACCCAAAGGTCGCAGGTTCAATTCCCCAGCTAGGGCACATAACAAGGTTGCAAACCAGGTCTCCAGTCAGGTCTGTGGCTGGAGGCAGGTGAAAAGCAACCATACATTGATGTCTCTCTCCCTCTCTGCCTCTCTCCCTTCCCCTCTTTCTAAAAATAATGAAATAAAATCTTTTAAAAAAATAAAAAATAAATAAAATAAATATTTTATTCATTATTTTCAGAGAGAAGGGCAGGGAGGAAGGAAGAAAGGGAAAGAAGCATCAGTGTGTGGTTGGCTTTCACCTGCCTCCAGCTATAGACCTGGCTGGAGACCTGGCTGGAGACCTGGCTTGCAACCTGGTTATGTGCCCTGACTGGGAACCAAACCAGTGACCTTTGGGTTCACAGGCTGGTGCCACTGCACTGAGCCATACCAGTGAGGGCTGATTTCTTTTTTGACCTATGAATCTAGAGGTGTTTTATAGAATTTTGAAATATTTGAGATTATTTTGTTTTTGGTTTATAATTTAATTTCATTGTGATAAGAGAATATGTTTGGTATGATTTGAATTCTTTTAAACTAATTGCCTCTTATTTTCTCTACCCAGTACTCCATGAATCTCAAGGTTTACCAGTTTGGCTGGTATTACAGGTGCTGTTCCTAGTTTGGCATTAGCACCTGGCACTGCTACCTCTAATCCTTTCAGTTGGTTCAGTTCCCAGTTTGGGCAGTTTCCTTATATGCATTCATTCATCACCACTCAAGAGGAACCCTCAACAGATCTCCCAACTTTTTACTCTGTGAACTTCTCTCCTTTCCAGTAATTTGTCCTCGTCCTCATATTTCTAGTCACTGAGGTCTTCCTGGAGTCTCAGCAACTTCCCCTCAATCCAGGGGCTGCCTTAGTTCCTCTTAGTTCCTCTTCTATGTACCACTGCAGCCTGGAAACACTCAAATCAGTGGGTGGAGCAGTGGTAAGTTTTCCTACCTCCTGGGGATCACTGCTCTTTCTTAACTGATTTACAGTGTTTTGCAAGCTGTTGTTTCCTATATTTCATCTGTTTTGGTTGTTTCAGGAACATGGATAAATCTGGTCCACTTTACTACTTCTTGATTGGAAGCAAAATTCCCCATCTTTCTCTTTCTTCTTCTAAGAAGCTGCAATAGGAGCTGTGTCAGAGCCTTTCCCTGCACAGGAAGAGGCCCAGCCTTCTTCCATAACCTCACTCTCCTGTCACCTGTCAGCCAGGCCAGGGGCTACAGCCGCCTATACACGACCAAAGCAAACCTGGGGATAGAAATTTGCATTTGTCAACTTTCATAGTTGAAACAAACAACCCCCGATTTAAGTGACTGATGAAAATACTTATTTATTGCTCATGTGACATGAAGGCTGTCTTGGCTTGGTCCACTGGGCTTGCCTGAGCTTGGTTGGCTCCATGCATCTCTCGAGAAACCAAGGCGAAGAAGACACACTATTATCTTGATGAAGATCCAGAACAAGAGGCACAGGGCCAAAGCACACAAACACACTTAAAATTTCTGCTTGGTCACGGCTTGCTTCACAGCTACACACATTCTCCCGTCCAAAGCAAATGAACAGCCACTCCAAAGTCAAATGGATAAGGAAGTACACCCTACCTACAACGACTGTGACGAGGAAAGAAAAATAAATAATAATCATGATCAAACAAGTATCATCTTCCACAGCTTCGGAGACTTGCTCTCTCTTGCTGTATTTTCTCTACTGCGTGCTCGGCTAGTGCAATGTAGTCCTGAGCACATCGTAGTATTTCACAGATTAATTTCAATATGACATGGGTGTGGCTCTCCTGTGGTTCCTCCACTAGAAAATAATCTTTGTAAATGCAGAGGTCGTGCCTGGTGCCTAGTTGGCAGTAACTGTTGTATGAACGAGTGAATGTTGTTCTCTGCTTACTTTCCCAATGCACTGAGGAATGTGCCAGATAGCATTGGGTTAGAAACTGTTTAGAATAAACCTAGGACCAAAGGATGCTACATGATCCAGCCATGCTTATCATAGAGCTCAGCCCTCGCACGAGTATAGAAAATGATGTGGAGATTTGCTTCTTTTTTTCTTCTTTTCTTTTTTTTTTTCTCCTGTTCTTTTCCATACATATTCTTATTGATATAGGAAGTGAAGAAGTCAAGTTTGGAGCCATGCTCAGGCATTCCTAGGTTCTTATTGTAATTCCAATTGAATACCTACCAATTTTTACATGTCGAATTTTGTAAAAAGTTGGAACCACATTCAATTTTTACACTTACCATTCTGTGTGGTAGCAAAGAAGCAGAACCAGGTGGAAAGATGAAAGTTCCTGCGTGGGATGAGGTTTCTAGTGTTCTTCAGAACTTGACATTGCATCCCTAAGAGCCACAGGACTGAGCGAGGCTCCCACAGGGTTCTAGTACTTCTGTATCAAGTACTTGGAGTTCATACTAGGTTGTCTGCCCAAGAATATACTGTCTGGAACTGCATCCAACAGTGAACTCCAGGGATTCACGGCACATTGTTGGCCACAATAATTTCAGAAAACTCAAAGCATATCCTTGGGTACCCCAAATCACCATGACCACTCATTTTCATGTTAATTTTGGCTTTGTTTGTTTGGGGAGCAAACCTAGAGGGGACTTCAGTGATATAGGTAATAATCTATTTCTTTAGATTATTACCTGTGGTAGACACACAGGTTTTTATATGATTATTTTACCTAAAAACCTAACTATATGTAACACATTCTTTTGCTTATATAAAGTATTTCACAATAGGAGGAATTGAAAAAGTGAAAGAGAATTACACAATTAAAACTAACGTGAGATTTCATTTCAACCATCAGATGAACAAAGATCATGAACTGACAACATTCAGGGATGGTAAGGAAGTGAAAAAAGCAAGTTGGCTGCTAAGTTGAGGGCATGTAAATTGGTACAATCTTTAAGGAGGGCACTTTGAAATACCTATCAAAAGTATATCCTCTTTGTCCTTATAATTTTCATTTATGAATATCTTCTGTAGATACACTGTCCCTGCACGAAGACTAATGTGTACAAGGGTGTTTAATAGAGATGTGTTTATAGTAACAAAACACTGAAAACACCTCAGGGCCCAACAAAATGAATTGATGAAATTGAACAGCAGTGGAGGTCTTCCAAAGGCCCAGGTAGGTCTTTACTGATAAGGAATGAATTCCATAATGCTGAAGGAAAAAGTAAGGAAGAGGGAGAAGGAGGGAAGGGAAGGTTCCTGAAAGGAAATGAGTGGTGTTTGCAAAAAGTAACAAATGGCTAAGGACAGCTTAATCAGAAGACCTGTCTAAGCACCTGTAGGGAGCTAAACTAGAAATGTGTCAACAGTGAGGTCGTGAAAGACCTTGGCTCCTGTGCTAAAAAGCACACTCTGTATCTTGAAGATGGAAAATGCCTAAAGCATTTTAAAGAGGAGCAGCAGGAAGAACCGTAGACCAGGTGCACTGAGCGACTGGATATAGGGGTGAGGGAGAGGAAAGTGGGGGTGTCTCACTGTGGCAGGCGATTGACAGAGAAATGGAATGCAGAGGGACTGCTAGTTCACGATGAAGGTGTAGAGTGGCCCAAGGTACATTTAATAGATTTGGCCTCTCACTTTCAGTACGGGAAAAGCTCTGGAAATGCTCTAAAATGTGAAGAGGCACAATGTCATCCGTTTTACTGTATTTGTCAATATTTTTCTAATAGCAAAGTAATGCATCACAGGGAAAGTCTATAAATTCCAATATTTATTTCATACAATTACATAAGGGCAAGAGTAGTTTGTTTTCCATGAGAAACATGTTCTGTTTTGTTTTTGCTTTAAAGAGCTGAAAGCAAGTCTGAGCAGTGACTTATTCATAATAGAATCAATTTGAGAAAAGTCCCAATTTACGAATAATGACAAAACCACAGCACTCTTCATTAAGATGCGAGAGGGGAAAACGGCCACATAAGTTTAAGATAACACCAACTAATACGCTAAGGAGGAAATAACTGCAGAGTTCTGTTAGTACTGACAAATAATGTTAAGAAACCCTGAGTGCAGAGTTTAAGGGCAAATTTGGAGAAGAGCAAAAATGAAATTGAAGCCTGCAGCCAATTTCAGAGAGAACGAGGGAGAGAAGTCTGTGCGGTCATTGCCATGTGCAAGCTCTCTTTTTTACCACTTAGCATCCCTACTAGGTAATTCCTCTGGTTTTTGTTTGCTTGTTTGTTTGGTTTGGTTTGGTTTCACTTTGCTTTGTTTCCAAGATAGAGGAAAATTTTCCCATCTCTTCTGTTAATGTGGCAGCTGTCTTAGGTTTTTATTTTTCTACAGGAACACAACACTTAGAACAAAGGATATGCTAGCATGCTCCTTTCCCCGACTCTGGCCACTATGAACATCCTCACGTTCTCACATCCTGGAGGGCATGCTCAGAATTAGACCCTAGGATGGTAAAATAGCCAAGGAGTAGAAGTTGCTGAAGCAGTCCAAATGAAAGAGGCCATATCGCCGGCCTTAAAACAACACAATCGCTATAAAAGGCTGCAACAGGTCAGAGTGGGAGTTTGCTAGGGTGGGAGCCACAGGAGGCATCAACGCACGTGGCAGCAGCAAGGCTGGTGGATCTAAAGAACGGGCCTGCCCAGATCATTGGCCTACAAGAACGCACAGCCACTTGGGGTATTTGTATAAAGAACATAAGCGATAGATATAGGAGACGTAAAACTAGAAGGTTCTTGGTGGTTCTAAGAGGCCTTGCGTTTTAAACCTGATTCAAACATTCCTAATTTTCAGAGCCTGGTGTGACTTTTAAGTGAATTTATTTAAATGAAAAAAAAAAAAACTTCAAATATATTAATTTTTGTAAAACGATAACAAATACTGCTATTAAAGTTCAAAACAGTTCAATATTTTTTAAAACCCCAAAATGCCATAAATAGATGTGTGAAATATGATGTGGGGCTCTTCTTGTTTTGACGATCATACACATACTCACCATTCTAAAATACGCCTTACTTTAGTGACCTTATACTAAAATATAAGGAGGGGGACATCTTGGACACTTCCACAGCCTTAATCCATCTCCGCATGGCTATTCACAAAAGACATCGAGTTACAGATCTGTAGAGAAAAAGGACATCAACAGTTGCTAAAATCCCAAGTCAAATAGCCCAACAGTAGAGACTCCTAAGGTTAGCGTAACGCAGGTGTCTCCGCACTGGTTTTCAGCCAGGGTTACTCTGCAGACTCTCCTGTAGGACCCATCCCACAGGACCCATCCTGTAGGACCTACCTGGCGTGCGTATCTCTGACAGCTCACGAAGCTGAGCATCTCTTCCTAGGTTTATTGGCCGTATCCTTTGAGTTGGCAAGCTCTGTTGTTTTTGTTTGTTCCTTTTTATTCTTTTCGATTTGTAGGAGCTCTTGGTTTATTAGAGATGTGAAATAATGCCGTGACATGTTACTTGCAAATATTTTCCTCTCATTCTCTCGTCTACTTTTTGTTGGGTGTAGGATAAACATTAAGGCTAAAATCACCAAGTCGAATTGCTGTATGCAACAATTCGACTTGGTGATTTTAGTCTTAAAAATTGCTGTATGATTAGAGCATTGCTTGCAGTTGGCAAAGCTGTTTTAGCTGAATGTTAGAATGATCACCTAACATGGTTTAACATTTCAATGGCGTGTTTTCATTGCTAAAATTCTGGAACATCATCAGTACTTGGTAAAATACTCAAAGTTTCTCAATGTCTTCATTTTAAATGCAAACTTTTTCTTCTTTTATTTGACTTAATCTTAATTGTGTTTTTCCATTAGCATTTAGTCCACTTATATCTCAGTCTCCCCAGCACTCACCATACTGTTGGCCATGTCCGTGAGTCCTTTTTCCTTTCTGCTGGATCCCTCCGCTCCCCAGCCTCCTCCCACCCCCACCCCAGCAAGCTGTCATCTGCTCTCTATCCATGAGTGTCTCTGTTTAGTTGTTAGTTCAGTTCGGTCATTAGATTCCAGATATGAGTGAAATCACATGATACCGGTCTTTCTCTGACTGGCTCATTTCACGTAGCATAATGTTCTCCAGGTCCATCCATATTGCTACAGAGGGTAAAATTTTCTTCTTTTTTAAGGCTGAGAAGAATTCCAATATATAAATGTCCCATAGCTGTTTTACCCACTCGTCTACTGATGGACACTTGGGCTGCTTTCATATCTTGGCAATTGTAAATAATGCTACAATGAACATAGGGGTGCTTATGTTCTTTCAAATTAGTGTTTTTGGATTCCATCAGATACATTCCCAGAAGTGGGGATCATTGGGTCAAAAGGCAGATCCACTCTTAATTTTTTTGAGGCATCTCAGACAGCTTTCCATAGTGGCTGCACCAGTCCACATTCCCACCAAGTGCAAAAGGGTTCCTCTTTCTCCATATCCTCATCAGCACTTACTGTTTTCTGATTTATTGTTTGATAGCCATTCTGACAGGTACGAGATGGTATCTTATTGTGGTTTCAATTTGCATTTCTCTGATGATTAGTGATGTGGAGCACCTTTTTGTATGTCAATTGGCCATCTAGTCTCTTTGGGGAAGTGTCTATTCAGGTCCTTTGCCTATTTTTTAAATTGGGTTTTTGTTTGTTTGTTTTTTGGTGTTGAGTTTTGTAAGTACTTAATAACTTTTGGCTATTAGCCCCTTATCAGATGTATCAGATGTATCAGCAAATATGTTCTCCCATTTTGTGGGTTGTCTTTTTATTTTGTTCATGATTTCCTTTGCTGTGCAAGAGCTTTTCAGTCTGATATAGTCCCATTTGTTTACTCTTTCTTTTGTTTCCTTTGCCTGGGGAGATATATCCAATAAAAAATTTTAAATGAAGACTGCTTTATACACATTCTTATTTCTAGCATATTTTGTACATTGTCCTTTTTTTCACTTGAGAATAGAGAAACAAAATGTTATATATCGTCTCCATCTTTATTGGTTTTTGACTAGCTTAATACAAAAACATAAATCATCGATCTCTTTTCCAGAATTAATTCTCAAATTGTTTGATTCAGCCTCTTTGATCTTTTTATAACTAGACAACAATCCCTGAATTTTCTCTTTGTTTTGCTAATACTGGTGGGGAAGAAGGGGAGTAGGGTATTGTGAATCTCAAAGTGGATGAGAGGAACTAATAGTTTTTACTCACTGCCATACCACTTTCCTCTTATTCTCCTTTTAAACTAGTATGATATTTTCTGACCTATTTCTGTTCCCATTATCCAAGCAGTTAACTACTAATGTAATAAAAAATGAGATCTAATATATATTTTTAATGAGTTCAGTTCTTCCTATGTGCCAGGCACTAGAAGCAGAGAGATAAATAAGACATGTCTTTGCTCCTAAACTTAGGGTGCTGGCAGAGGACACAGATGCTGTCATTGAGGGCATAATGGTCCAACAATATCCGCTCCCTAATCCCTAGAACCTTTAAGTAGCTGCCTTTCAAGGCAAAAGGAAAATTTGTAGGTGTGGCTATTTGAGATGGGAAGATGACCCTGGATTATCCACATGGGCCAGATCTAATCACATGAGTCCTAAAATGCAGAGAACCTTCCCCAGCTATAGTCAGAGGATCAGAGCAATGCAGCATGAGAAATATTCAACCTGCTGTCGCTGGCTTTGAAGACAGAGAAATAGGCCATGGGCCAAGGAAAGTGTGCAGCACCTAGAAGTTGGAAAAGGTTAAAAAAGAGAGAGAAAGAGAAGGAGGAGGAGGAGAAAGAGAAGGGGAAAGAGGAGAAGAAGAAAAGAAAAGAAAGAAAACAGAAGAAATACAACCCCAGTGATACCTGGATTTTGGCCCAGTGAGACCTGCCTCAGACATCTGACCTACAGAACTGTAACATGAAACATTTGTGTTGCTTAGCTGCCAAACATTTGACAATCTGTTAGAGTAGCAAAAGGAAACCCATGCAAATGCTCTCCACTCAGTCCAAGGCGCTTTGGGTCCTCAGTGTTGAGCATATGATGAGAAAGTGCCACAAAGGAAGAGGGGAGGCCTGCAAGTTGTCCTTAAAGTGTTAGGGTTTGGTTACCACAGAAGGAAAAAAAGGGTGTTTTCAACAAAGGGACAAACACCCAAGTCAACATTATCAATATTCTATGTGGGCAGAGTCGTGAAAAGCTTAAAAAGGGATTATATATATACTATATATTATAATATATATATATATACACACACACACACACACACACTATATATATATATATATATATATATATATATATATATATAATATAGCATATAATATATACTTCTGGCAACATAGCAGGCTAGATACTCTAAAGAGGTTTTATACTTTTCAATAACCATATGATGATTAATGCATGCTTTTTAATGCATTTCTGGACTTCTAGGAATTAAGGAAATACCTAAAGCCCTCCATCCCACAGCAATAAACTAGGGTAATGGCCATCTGTGTAGCTCAGATCCACTCTCTTGCTAAGGACAACTAAAAAAGACAAGGAAAAAACAGTCACCTAGAAATTACCAAGGTACCATGAAGATGGGAATGCAGAGAGGGATACCCAACACTGAGTATTTTTTGTCTTGGGGGAGTTTCTCAGCCAGGAAAGGTGGCTAAGAGGCAGATGAGCATAAACAAGGCAGAAAGTGCTAGCCATAAAAGAAATATGGGTAAACTTGAGACTGCATTCAAATTGAGAACGTCTCTTGATTTTAAAAAAGAAAAGGGTAAAGTAAAAGATAGGCCAGCAAGATATTAACAATTCTAATAATGAACAAGTAATTTGATTTAAGAATATATAAGAAACTCCAGAAGTTCGAAGACAAGATAAATAATCCAACCAAAAAATCTTCCTCAATTATAAACACACATTTTACAGAAGTAGCAGCAGCACAGATGGTGAATAAACATGGCAAAATGTCACCAGAGAAGGTAAAAATAAAACAAGATACCATTTTCTACTCAGTATTAGGAAATGAAGAAATCTGACAATACTCAGTGTTGGTAAGAATATCAAGCAAAGGGAACTGTTATCCACAACTGGAGTGTGTATAATGAATTGGTTCAAACACTTTGGACAATATTTTCATTTGGCATGATATACTATTTTTAAATGTCCACATATTCTGCAACCCAGCAATTTTACTTTGGGGTGTGTATCCCAGAAAAACATTGGTGTAAGTACACCCAAAGTCATGCAGAGGAGTATTTATAGCAACACTGATGAAATGGTAAAAAAGAAATAAATAAACAGAAACAATTTATTTGATCACAGACAAGACAATGGTTAAATATATTATATTATGATATATTCACACAAATATACAACTGTGAAAGTAAATGAATGTGTACAAATTATAATGTACCAGGCTGTGAAGAATTATATATTATGAAACAAATTTTTTTAAAGCTCAAAAAGCCTAACTAATACATTTTAGGAGCACATTTCGATATTTTTAGGAATACATGGGGTAAGATATATGGATTAATTATAACACTGAATAAAAATAGCAAGTTGCTGAAGACTAGAGTATGATACCATTTTTATAACATTCTAAATAAAATAGTCAAGACTGTGTATTAGAGATACATAGAGATATAAATGATTTCACAGGTAAAATTGCATATAAAAACCAAAAGCAAAGCGAAATGGTAAACAAAATTCAAGATGAGTTATCCCTGACAGGAAATAGGGGCTGGGATGGGTAGAGGGGTACACAGGAAGCTTTAACAGAATTGGTTATGCTTGGTCATTCTCTGTGTGAAGTATCCACTGGTGTTCATCTTATTATCATATGTTTAAATTTACAAGTATATTGTTTATATTCTCGTAAAGTATCAAACATTACATCATAAAAATTTAATAGAACTACACAAAATTATTTTGGCTACAATTATTTTGGCTCTTCTTCCAGCACCTCCTTCCTTGAAGGCTTTTTTTTGTTTGTTTGTTTGTTTGACACCACTGACTTTGAATGAGGGTCACAGGCCTGAAGGAAAAAGAAAAAAAGGGTGCCATAAGATATATACAAATGCTGTCTGAGCTTAGCTCAAAACTGATGCTCTTCCCAGGCTCGATGTCACAAAATCATTATAAAGCGACAGGGCCAACTCCCTATTACTCTTTTGGGTCATATACTTCAATTTGGTGGCTCATGTTTTAGCCCAAGGCCTATCTTTAAAATACCCTCCTCAAGAATGGATGTGGGTTTTAAGTAGTTCCTGGCTGTCAAGTGCCTTTTTTTTTCTGTCCACCTAAAATTGAAAGTCATTATTTACTTATTTCAAAGGAAGGGTGAGGAAAGTTCCTCCATTTAAATTATAACTTTTGTCTTCAATACATAGTTTAAACATTTAATAAAAGTTTGTCACCAAACATGTTGAAGGAGTGCAGAGTGACAGTTAATTCATTTACATTAAGTCATTTTAAATTCGGATTGGTTTCTTACTGACTTTCAGAGCAAGTGAGGCAAAAATCTAACCATACTACCCCCTGTCCTATCCCAGTACCTCTGATCTCTCAGAACCATTCCAACTTGCTAGGTTTCCTTGGAGCAGGATATCTTTCTTATCTTATGATCTGCTGTGTATAAACATACTCCCATCATGCCTGATTCCCAAAACCAAGTTCTTCCCCACCACCTACCTACCTTTTGCTACTGGCATGGCTGTGAGGCGTTTGTGTGACTGAAGTGGGTAGATGGGACTGGAGACCAGGCAGAAATGGGGCACTGCGCTGGGAAAGGAGTTTAATCTGACATAATACTTGGAATAGGAATGAACAGGAATCAGAACCACACTGCAGGTTGTGAAGTAGATACTAAAACCTATGTATTGAGGTTGTACAGCTCTGAGTCATAACCTCAGCTCTGCCGTCTTTAGTTGGGTCACTGTTAACAAATTACCAAACCTCTCAGAGCTTCAGCGTCTTTATCTATGAAAGTGGTTAATAATATCTATGTCCTAGTGTGGTTATAAGGACTTAGTTCTATTTATAAGTTGTAAATACCCAGTATACAATTAAATATGGTACTTTATTTATACTGGGTAAATATGTTGAAATAAGATTCTATCTAGACTTGTTGATAAGAGTTGTAGATTTGGCTCGTTACAAGTTGACTTACTGCTTCATCCTTGAATGCAGATTTCTTGACATTCCTTTTCACTGTTGAATCTATTTCCTGAGCCATTACAGCCACTGAACCAAAAGCGGGCACAAGAGTTGACCTGTTTATCATAATACCATCGAACCACATATTCACTACAGTTTCCAGGCTTTAGGTCTTCTAAACACCTAGGGTCTAGGTTGAGAAAAGGACACGGTATTGTTATAAGTTTTTCTTTCACTGAAAAGATGAAAGATGAAAGCTTAATAAAATTTGCTCTCCGCACACCAGCTAGGAAAATATTGTTCTAAGTTAACACATTGTTGACTGGCTATGAAAAAAAACCTCATGTTTTCATGCCCAAACATTGTTGATCTGTAAGTTAACTTGTGTTTGCACTTGCATTAGATTTTGCTATAAAATTGCTGGTCAACAATGTGTTAAAAGATGGGCTCTCCAAGACCTACAACATTTCCTCCACTACCTGAAACTCCACCATTAAATAAACACTCTGAAAACATAAAAACATTACATCTTCATGAAGTCCCATTAAAAAATTCATATATCCCTAAAAGCATAACACTGAAACTTCATTGGCTAAAACTCTTGTGAGGACTAGTTGCCAGGAGAAAAATAGAATTTCCTAATCTACTTTTCAATGGACTTAAAATTAAATTAATATTTGGAATGAGGATGAGTTTGGCTTTCTACACACATTCCCTCCCAGTGTGTTCCCAGAAAGCCTCAGTGTAGTGACATGTCATTGTGCCTACTAAAAAAGAAAGATCCCTTTTAGTTACAAAAGAAAGAAACAAAGAGCTCTCCTTTATATCACAGTTTTCTTCTATAAAGAGGAGTTCCTGCAGGATAATACAAACATGACCTTTTATGTCAGTTTACAAATAAATTTCAGAAATGCAGCCACTGTAAAAAAGCAAAGAGAAGCTACAACAGTAAATCTTTTGTTAAGTCCCTTTTTTTATTTTATGGCACTCCTTAGGGCTACTATTCATATTTCCTACCTAAGAGAGAGGCCACAGAAAGACCAAATAGGTGCTTGCTGCTTTCTGTGTTCTGTGATACAGTTTATGAGTCATAAGCTTCATTTCTCACTATCAAAACCAGCCCTCTCCCCATCTCTCATTATCATTTTCCTAGATTTGGAATACGTCTCAATTCATTTAGCTCTAAAACTAAATGAACATTCCTTAAACCAATTGGAAAGAAGCAGTAGAATTCCACTAACTTTGCTCTTAAAACAATAACTAAGGCCTGGCTGGTGGCACAGTGGATTGGTGCCGGCCTGCAAACCCAAAGGTCGCTGGTTCGATTCCTAGCCAGGGCACATAACCAGGTTGCAAGCCAGGTCTCCAGCCAGGTCCATAGCTGGAGGCAGGTGAAAGACAGCCATACATTGATGTTTCTCTCCCTCTCTGCTTCTCTCCTTTCCCCTCTCTGAAAAATAATAAATAAAACCTTAAAAAAAATTTTTTAAGAGAAAATTATCTTTTGTCCTCTACTATTTACAATCAAAATGTGTTCTCTCTAAAGGATATTTTAGAGACCATTATCCCTGGGCCTTCTTTACATTTGTAGATGCAGCAGCTGATTCACAGACATCTCTTACCTTTGTGCATCAACTTTTCCCACTGTGAGTCAGAAGTGGGACTTGGCGTTCTGGTTTCCAGACCCTCTGCCCCATCCTTGGGGGTGCTGAGCAATGGCACCAGGGTAGTGACAGCCTCAGATGACAGGGTGGTGGCCAGACTGTCCGGCCATGTAGGCTCTGGAGGTTCGTTCTCTTTGTCCTGAGCTCTGAAGATATTGACCTACACAAGAAGTTCACATTTTTGTTTATAGTGACATCAAGTCAAAAAAATAAGTTTGCTCTTATGAACATTTAAGGAAAAGTTCAGCATGCTACTTCTCCTCCATTCTCCGATATTAATTATTTTAATAAAAGCTTAGGTAATGATGCCCCTCTACTATGTCATGCATTCCTGAATGCCTAAATTATGGATTTGCCTACCACTCTTTGTGGGTGTGTGTATGTATACACATACACAGTTCCCATACACACACATGCTTTTGTGCTGAGCCTTCCAGAGGGGTCTGCAGGTAGGGCACGAAAGATGTGAGCTTGGGAGGAATTTATCTTTGTTCTTAGTCACTGGTATGAGGAGAAAAGATAACCACTAGTTTCTTTGACCACTTTTTTCCATGGTCTTTTTTCCCTCTCCACTTCCTAACACTAGAAAACTTAAAGTTTATTGCAAAATACCTACCTGAACTCAACCAATCTTGAGAATGGGAATTGGGCTGGCAAGGACAATAATATGTACACTAAAGGAAAAATAATAGCAATCACTTTTCATCTTATTCTGTTATCCAGACCCAACATGTCAAATGCCACAGGGTACGTAGCTTCTAAGAAGTTCCAAGAAATGTTAGCTAAGGGACAAAGGGTTATAATTTCAAAAGCAGATTTTACAGCTTAAAATTTTAATGTATTCATCTTAGTCCTGGTGCAACATAATCATTTATCTTTAGAAGACCCCTTTTGTTTATTTTTTTGTTTGCTTTTTTAAAATTAAATAGGTAAATCTGTGAACAAGGTAAAGGTCAATTTTGATGTTATCTTACCTGCATTTCTTAATATCCTGTGACTAGAGCCAGCTGTCATCATTAGCTGCTCTCTGCCATCTAAGCTGTGCTAATGCTTTTGATTCAGAATGAACACATGCACGCGCGCACACACACACACACACACACACACACGCACACATGCACACACACACAAAATGGGGGTGGGGAGCAACTATTTCCATTGGGACTGATCTAATCATCAGCCACATATAATGGACACTCAATTCAAATACAATTAGTGGATTTTTCACTGGCCCCAAAACACCATTTTTGGTATAGATGGAGGTAAAACTGTGCTTCATTTGACATTCCTATTTCTTTCAGAATGGTGTGTGTGTACATGTGATCATTTGAATGAGAACTTCCATTATAATCATAGAACTAGAGAACTGTTGGGCTAGAGGAAAACTTTCTTGTTACTTCATTTTCTAGGGAGGGATCTAAAGTCCTAAATGAGTCAGGAACTCCCAGATTATTGGTAAGCTAGCAGCAAAATCTGGGAAATGCCTGTTTTAGGAAAGAAATACTGTTGGTTTCCCTTTTTTTTTTTTTTTTTTTTTTTGCACATATTTTTTCTTAAGCAAAATAAGTTAAAGGAGAAGGGTGCCTGAGGCATAGTTTATCAAACATAAAAATGTCAAGGGACGTTAAACTGCACTTCGGATATACTGCCTCCCAAATGAGAATGCTCTTTTGAAGAAGTACGCTGGGCACCATGGTTTTCTCAAAGGAATTAACTCAGCCTTTGAATCATTACCTTATTCAAATCTTAAGGCCACATAAGTTATTCCTTACCCCTTATACTTTTAGGAATATGTGTTTTCATTCTCAATCACATCATCATTTTGGAATTTTGATCCTGAGAGCATTACACCTTGAGTTCTTAGAACCAGTGAAATTAATTTAGTTTGTTTTCTTAAGATTTTATTTATTATTTTTGAAGAGAGGGGAAGGGAGGGAGGCACAGAGGGAGAGGGAGAGAAACATCAATGTATGATTGCCTTTCATCTGCCTCTAGCTCTGGACCTGGCTGGAGACCTGGCTTGCAACATGGTTATGTGCCCTGGCTGGGAATCAAACCAACGACCTTTGGGTTTGCAGGCCAGCACCTTTCCACTGAGCCACCAGCCAGGGCTAATTTAGTTTTCATAAATAAGAATAAATTTTTTTGGCTCCATGAGATTAAGATTATTTAAAAACTACATAATTGTTACGGTTTGCGATTTTTATCATTTTCTTCCTTATTTTAAAATCAAACATATTCATTGAAGGAATTTTAGAAAATGTGAACAAGCATCAAGATAAAAAGAGAAATCACAAGTGATTGAAATAATTCTTGTTGAAATTCAGGTACATTTTTCTCTCAGTCTTTTTGTTATATGCATATATTTTTGTAACAAAAAATTTACTGTAGGCCCTGGCTTGTGGCACAGTGGATAAGGCACTAGCCTGTGAACACAAAGGTCACTGGTTCGATTCCCAGCCACGGCACATAACCAGGTTGCAAACCAGGTCTCCAGCCAGGTCCTTAGCTGGAGGCAGGTGAAGGGCAACCATACATTGATGTCTCTCTCCTTCTCTGCCCCTGTCACTTCCCCTGTCTCTAAAAATAATAAATAAAATCTTTAAAATTTTGTACTGTATATGGTTGGTTTTTTATATTATTTTTAAATTTAATATATCCAGGTTCCATATATTTTGCTGTGACTCTATGTACCATTTTAAGTATAGAATATATATAACCAAAATGGCCTTTTAAAACAATTTATTTCCCTTTTTTTCTGTTAGAAACCATATGGCTGATTGCTGGTTAAAGAACATACATATTTGAGCTCCTGAGACAAAGTTCTCCTCAAAAATGTTTTAGCAACTTTCATTCTCACTACTGGGTATCCTTTTTTTTTCTCCAAAGATCTTATTCATTATTCTTGAGAGAGAGGGGAAGGGAGAGAAGCAGAGAGGAGAGAAACATCAATGTATGGTTGCCTTTCACCTGCCTCCAGCTAAGGACCTGGCTGGAGACCTGGCTGGAGACTTGGTGATGTGCCCTGGCTGGGAATTGAACCAGCGACCTTTGGGTTCGCAGGCTGGTGCCTTATCCACTGTGCCACCAACCAGGGCCATGTATCCTTTTTAAACTATCACCATTTGTTGGATGTTAAAGTTGAGAAAAGAGATAATTAGCAATTTGTTAGGTAAAACGTGGCCCTGCGACAATCTGTGTCCTCCACACTTTTATAAGCTCACCTTCCACTACTCCCAGCATATCTTGCTCTGAACCTTCTTTCATTTCTTCCTCTTCATTTGGCATCAGGCTCACAATGAACTGTCCCACCACAGTCTGCATTCACAGAGCCTTTCCCAATATTTCAGTCAGTACTAACGTCCCTCCAGATGGTGCAGAGTACCTCCTGGTGCCTCTGTACTTGGCCCTGGTCATATGGAAGTTGACCTTCAATCCTATTCAGTCTTGTTTCATTTTCTGTTTCCCATGTGTAAGTATCCCTTGCCTGACCAGAGAATTTAAACCATGCCACATTTCTCTCTCGTTTTTGCTTTCTTCCTTCCTTCTTTTTCTTCTTTTTTAAGAAAGTCTTTAGCATAGATCAGCAAATAGTGGCCACTGGATAAATTTAGAATGGGAGATGGGGGGAGGCGTGGAGAGGAAAAGAGGGAGAAGAAAAGAGAGAAGGAAAGGGAGGGGGAAGGACTTTGGATTAATTATTCAATTCCTCTAGGCTTTAGTATCATTTTTTAAAAGATTTTATTTTCAGAGACAGGGAAAGGGAGGGAGAAAGAGAGAGAGAAACAATGATGTGTGGGAGAAACATCAATCAGTTGCTTCCCACACGCCCCCAGCTGGAGACCTGACCCACAACCCAGGCATGTGCCCTGACTGGGAATCGAACCGGTGACCTTTCGGTTCACAGGTTGGCACCCTGAGCTACACCACTGAGCTACACCAGCTAGGACTAATAAAATCATTTTAAAATAAGAAAAGCTTAGACCCTAAGATAACTTCCTGTGGGACTTAAGCAGCCCCAAATTTTACTGGTGAAATACACACCAAATTCATGGCAGTGGGTCCCCGTGGAGAGAGAAGGAGGAGAAAGAGACTTAAAATAGGCAAGGACTAGAACTTCACTTGAAGCAAGGTGAGTGAACAAATATAAACAATGGTTACACCTGGATGGCGGGGACTCAGATGTTGGTTTTATGTATTCTCTGCTCTTTTTAGGAATCTTAAACCTCACAACAGAAACCTGTCTACCAGCTCCACACATTTCCACCCCCACCATGCTGCCTTGGTCCCAGCTCCCAGCAGGGGCTCAGCACAGTGGGGAGACACAGACCAGGAGACTAGGTGCCCGTGAAGGGCCAGCACGTGGAGTCCGGGGCTGCTCCTTGCAGCTGGACAAGCAGATGTGTTCCCATCAGTCCCTTTCGGTCTTCAAACAGATGTTGGAAGGGGAGGAAAACAGCTTTGGAGCTGCATCCTGGGAACACGAATGCATGACCCAAAGGAGGGTTGTTATTATTATCCAGGCTCCATGCAATTCCAACAGGCCATGTTTGGTTTCGGATTTCCAAACATTTCCCTCGTAATTCGTTACACAGGATCTTCCATTTATTACAGACACGCTCGTCCCATCTGACCTCCTGCCTTCTCTGCAGGAATGTGAACGCGCAGGGTCTGCCTGAGCCCATGTGCTCAGTCTTAGCGGTTCCCAGCAGTGCGGGGCGGTTGTCCCCGCTGGCTGTGCGGATTCTGCCCTCGTCAGCTGGTTCTGCAGCCCGTGCCTGCAAAGTGCCTGGCTTCTCAGGCTTCTGACCTTGATTGCCTCCATCCAGGTGGGAGCACTTTTTCTGCCAGGACACTCAGCACTTACATACTCGAATTGAATGCTCCTAATTTGCATTTAAGGTTGCTGAGGACTGTCAGAAACACCTTGAATTTGGGCTGCATCCCTCCACCCCTCATCTCCTGCAGCTTTCCTAGGGGGTAAACTGCAGAGTTTTATTCTGCTTCAACCCCTTCATACGTTGATACAATGCCCAGTAAGTGTTTCTGGCATAGCCCAGAATATGTTTTTGACTGCTCTAATCATATACTTTTATGAAAGGAGGAATATTCTGGTAACAATCCCTTATTTTACAAATTAGGAAATGGAACTCTTAAGAAACAGGTGCCTCAGCCCTGGCTGGTGTGACTCTGGTGGCTGGAGCCTTGCCCTATAACCAAAGTTGTGAGTTCAGTTCCTGGTTAGGGCACATACCTAGGTTGTGCATTCAACCCCCCATCAGGGCACATACAGGAGGCAACAAAGCAATGTTTCCGTCTCACATCAATGTTTCTCCCAGCCCCTCTTCTTCCCCTCTCTCCCTCTCTCTAAAAGACAATGAAAAAATTTCCTCAGGTGAGAATAAAAGAAAAAGAAAAAGAAATAGATACCTCACCAACATCAGGCAGCTACCAGGTTTCATTTCTAAGATGCCATTCATTGTGAGATACACTGTACATTTTAAGTCTTTGAAACAAAGACTATAACACACTAACTAGACATGTCCCAATCTGAAATAATACAATAAAAAATATAAACTTTGGAGCCATGGAGATAAATATTTAGCTTCAGTATTGAGACTACCACATTTTCTGACTTCCGGGTCTGAGCTATTTCTTCTGGATCTGTTTGCAATATGTTCATTTTCTTTCCACCATCTTATATTCTAAGGGTAATAAGTCTATTATTAGCAACATAGGATGTTTGTATAATAACTTTACATAGCAATGATAAGAATTAGTTGCTAAGCAGGGTTTTGTCAAAAATATTTGAAGGGTTTTTTTGTTTGTTTTACCACCACCTGTTAGTGGAGACAGTAAACTCATAGTAGACCCAATCCCAAGTGTTTTGAAAGCTTTGAAAAGATTGAAGCCCTGGCTGGTGGCACAGTGGATAAGGCACCAGCCTGTGAACCCAAAGGTCACTGGTCCGATTTCCAGTCAGGGCACATAACCAGGTTGCAAGCCAGGTCTCCAGCCAGGTCCATAGCTGGAGGCAGGTGAAAGGCAACCATACATTGATGTTTCTCTCCCTCTCTGCCTCTCTCCCTTCCCCTCTCTCTAAAAATAATAAATAAAATATTTTTAAAAATACCTTAAAAAAAAAGAAAGAAAGGATTGAGTATGGCCCTTGAATAGGCTACTTCATTTAATAGTGAGTATAATATGATTGAGCAACCTACATTTTACTTAAATAGGACATTAGGAGAAAATGAAAGTATACTGAAATATCATGTTATTTTTCCTGATCTACTGTCATGGAGGGTAAGATATATGCCATATTATTATAGATGTTTAAGAAAATTCAGCTCAATGGAATTACATATAAGAAAAATAACTCAATGATGTTAATTTTATGAGTAAAAAATAAATAAAATTATACTGTCAACAAGTAATGGATAAACTGAAGAGGATACAGAAAAGAGATGGGACCGGTGTTTTGAGGCCATGTAGACAAGAAGTGATAAGACAATAGAGATATGGGTAAGAAGAATGGGTAGAGGAATGACCAAACCGAAGAAGACAGTACTGACAGCTGTGGAAGACCAAGCAAGAACAGAGCTACACGTGTATCCCAGGTTTCTTGTTGGGTGGCTGGCTGGTTGGTGAAACTGTACCCCTAGGAGGAGCAGCACTGAGAACATATTCCACGTTGAATGTCTGGGGGACTAAAGCATGCAGGGACCACCACTAAAGCATGCAGGGACCACCATTAAAGCATGCAGGCCCACTCAGGGCCTGCGGGAAAGGTCTGGACCGGGGAGGCAGATTAGAGAGTTGTTAGCTTTAGAAATGAGAAAGAGAATGTAGAACATGAAGAGAATCAGGCTAAGGACAGACCCCAGAAAAATTTACGAGTTTAATACATAAGGGGTAAAGAAAGAAAGAGAAACCCCAAAAGCAATTAGGAGAATGCTTAGAAAGGTGAGAGGAGAACAAGGAGAGAGAGAACCCTCAAAATCAAAGAAGTAAGTGAGTGGCATGGTGTTACCTGTGAAAGAGAAGAGAAGTAAGAATACAGTGATAAGGATTTGACAAGTAGGACATGGATGGTGGCATTTCCAGCAGAGTTTCAGCACCATGTTGGGGGCAGTGGCCCGACTTGGAGGGTATCTCCAGAAATAAGAGTGAAGGAGTTGAAAGTGAGAGCCAGAGGGAGAGGGGAAGGAGAGAGTGAGAGAGAGAGTGAGAGGGAGAGAGAGAGAGAGAGAGAGAGAGAGAGAGAGAACGAGAATGACAGCAGAGAATGGCATGTGGAATAATTTTATTATAAAAAAGCAATAGAATCATAGAAAGAGGGACCTGTGAGCTAGGAGAAGGTTAGGGAGTTTTTTAGATGGGAGAATCTGAAGCCTATTTCCAACTAGAAAGCAAGAGTCTGGAACAATGGTAGGAAACAGCACAACAGTGAAGCAAGATCCCAGTCTTGGAAGAGAGGGGAATGGGTCTCTGCACAGGTAGGGGACTAAAAGCTATGCCATCAGAGTAGCAGACAGAGCCCAGGGCTAGGTTTGGGGGGGAAGGACCCCATCTAATTCCAATATCAAGTCAGAACCTGCCCAGTGCTCCAGCTCTTGACAAACAATGCCAGTGGAATCCCATTCTCAGAAGTGGCCTTTTTGAGATGGGTCTCAAAATGGAGTAAGAATGAGTGAGAATGGTGGGGAAAAGAGGGGAAGAGATGGGAGGAACAGCAAGAGTGAAAACTGAGGTGGAGATCTCTGAACAGCTTGTGTGGTGATGATGTTGGGGGAGAAATCAGGCCAGTGGGGAACCAGGGATAGAGGTCTCACTAAAAGTCAGAGGATGGACCAAGGGGTGGCAGCCAGCCAGCACAGTCAGCCTGCTGTGTTTTCTGTTAATGCACATCGATACCGAATGCACGTTTCCTCCATGAAATGCAGAGCCTACATCCTAGACTCAAGGCTAGCATTGAACTATGCTTCGGGACCATATCAGAGGAAAAGTGCAGACTCATAGCTGCCCTTGTCCTCCACCACACCTTTCCCACTGGTGCAGAAGCTACCTTTCCCACACTAACTTGGTTATTGCCATCATGGGTTTGCTGTGGACTCACTCTGCATAGCAGTCCCACAGCCTTCTTTCTACAGAGAGGAAAAAATCTCTGCTGCTAGTTATCTAAGTTATTTGAAGTCAGGGAACCATTTTAATAAAGCTTTATGGAAATGGTAGATAGGCCTTATTTTTCCTTCTAGTCTTGTGTGTGTTGGGGAGGGGGGCACACATCTAGGATATTTTTATATTTTTACAGGAAACCAGCTCTAGTGAATAAATACTATTTTTACTTTTTACTGACATACAATTGATATAAAATATCCTATTTGTATCTAGTTTCAGGTATACATCATAGTGATTCAAGATTTGTGTTATATATATATAAATATGTATTATATATATATATAATATATATGTATAACAGAAGACAATCCCCATAATAATTCTAGTTACCATCTGCCATCATACAGAGTTATTACAATATTACTGTATTCCCTATGCTATATATTGCTTCTCCATAACTTATTTATTTTATAACTGAAAGTTTTTACCTTTATTTTTGGAAGTTTGCACCCCTGAATTCCCTTTACCTATTTTATCCCCGACAAACCCCTTCCCTCTCAGATAACCTCCGGTTTGCTTCCTGTATCTATAAGTCTGATTCTGTTCTGTTCATGCATTTGTTTTGTTCTTAGATTCCATATGTAAGTGAAATTATATGGAATTTGTCTTTCTCTGTCTGAATTGTCTCAGTATAATTTCCTCTGGGTCCATCCATGTGGTTGCAAATGACAAGATTTCATTCTTTTTATGGCTGAGTAGTATTCAATTGTATATACTTATACATCTTACTTCTTTATCCATTTATCCATCAATACACACTTAGGTTGTTTCCATATCTTGGCTATTGTAAATAGTGCTGCAGTAAAAATAGGGGTGCATATATCTCTTCAAATGATTGTTTTTGTTTCCTTTGGATAAATACCCAGAAGTGGAATTGCTGAATTGTATGGCTGTCTACTATAACTTTTTTCTAAGCAACTCCATTTGTTTTTCATCGTGGCTGCATCATTCTTCATTCCCACCAGCAATGTATGAGGATTATCTTTTTCACACCTCTTCATCAGCACTTGTTATTAAAAAAAAATCTTGTAAGTAATAGCCATTCTGGAAGGTTTGAGGTGATACCTTATGTGGTTTTGACCTGCATTTCCCTGACAATCAATGATGTTGAGCATCTTTTCCTATGCCTATTGATCATCTGTAAGTCTTCTTTGGAAAAATATCTCTGCAAGTCCTTTGCCCATTTTAATCAGATTGCTTGTTTTTGATACTAAGTTGTATAAATTCTTTAGGGATCTCAGACACTATTCCTTATCAGGTGTACAATTTGCAAATATCTTCTCCATTTAGTATGCTGCCTTTTCATTTTCTTGATAGTTTCCACTGCTTTGCAAAAGCTTTTTAGTTTGAAGTAATCCTATTTGCTTATTTTTCCTTTTGTTGCTCTTGTTTGAAGAGACTGGTCCAACAATACCACTAAGACTGATGTCAAAGAGGTTCAAAGCTTTAATCGATCGTGAATTTATTTTTGTATATGGTATAAGACAGTTGTCCAGTTTCATTCTTTTGCATATAGCTGTCTAGTTTTTCCAACATCTATATTAAAGAGATCAGTTTTTCCCAATTGTATATTCTTATCTCCTTTGTCATAGATTAATTGATCACATATGCATAGGCTTATTTTAGGGCTCTCTAGTCTGTTCCATTGATCTATGTTTCTGTTTTTACTCTAGTACCATGCTGTTTTGATTACTATAGATTTTTACTATGCTTTTTGCTTTGCAATACTCCTGCTTATTCTTAAAACTCAGCTCAGTGCCTCCTCCTCTGTAAATCCTTCTATCACTCTGCCCTGAAATGAATTGTACCACCTCTTGTGCTTTATCCACAGCTGCGCTGATGTTCTTCATACTTCTTATACTTACCCATTCCCTGATAGACACTGGACTTTTCTTGGGCAGGAATTGTGTCTTAAGAGTCACCACCTACTTCAGCAGTAGATGATCAACACATCCTACCGGAGTTCATCACATACAAGGTGAGCTCAGTTTAAGCACCACTTGCGGATGAAGCCCAAGTTGGCCTTTGTACAGGAAGTCTTCAGAAAGGGACATGGATCAACTAGCAGAGGGGCTAAGTGATAGACTGTGCACATTACTGTCTGTAATTTACGTGAAAACACTCCGTGGAGACCAGGCTCAGCTGACTTTGGGGGCCCAATTTGAGTCTTCACTTGTTTTGGGGAATAAATTTTAGCTGAACACACCCACATTCATTTATTAAGTACTGGCTATGGTGCAATTGCTCTTCACAGACAAAGTTGTGACCAAATGGCCTCTGTTACAAAACCAAAAGATTTACTATATCGCCTTTTATAGAAAAAGTTTGCTGGCTGCTGGTATGAACCATGTGGTATAAATGTGTGTATCCATTTCAATCAACAACCCAAGGGCAGTCTGTTGTCCTAACTGAAATTACCCATCTCAGAAATGGTTAGTACATAATTAATTGTAAAATATAGAAATATTTTATTTTTTTAAAGATTTTATTTCATTATTTTTAGAAAGAGGGGAAGAGAGACAGGCAGAGAGGGAGAGAGACATCAATGTATGGTTGCTTTTCACCTGCCTCCATCCACAGACTTGACTGGAGACATGGTTTGCAACCTCGTTATGTGCCCTGGCTGGGGAATCGAACCTGCGACCTTTGGGTTTGCAGGCCGGCGGAAATATTTTAAAATTTTAAAATTTTATATTCATCCTCACCAGCCCTTAGAGCTATTTTAGAAATCTGGAGACAAAGTACTAATATTTACAGCCAAGAACCTGAAAATACACATACCTCAGCTGATTCTTGGCAGTGCAAAGCAAAATGTTCTTTGATGTCGAGCAGACAGAAAACACAATGTTAAGCTCACAAATTAAGCAAGACATTTACTTACTGACTCAAACATTTCTTTCTGAGGCTCTGGAGTAGAAACACTGAGTTCTTCCCCTGGCGTGCCCAATCCAGGTTGAGGTGGCGATGAACCCAAAATTTGAATGAGGTAGGAATCAAAATCCTCACAATGTTTTTTAAACAGTCTTTGCTTCAGGGTGTCTTTTAAAAGCGAAGTAGAAAAGGAACAACAAAACATTACTCAGAACCTGTTTAAAAGAGATTTGCATTCTCCTTTAAATAAACAGACTTTCCTATCACTCAAAGTCAACTGTGAGATGAACTAAGTTTTAAAGCATTTTTACATCACCAGTAAGAGGCAATCAAAAATAATTTAATGAAATTTAATAATATATGAAGGCCCAAATAAGCAAAAGAATGACTGAAATGCTTGCTAATGTAAAGCATCCATTAACTGAACTACTCCGTGGAAGCAGCAAGTCTCAGCCTTAGTGAGTTGAATGTGCAGCTTTAGGGATGGGAAAAGCTAGCCAGCCCAAAATTATATCCCTCTCTGGCTGGAACAAATTACTAACTCCTTTGGTTTAGATGATAAAGCTCTTCAATTAACTTGTCTCTGAAATGCGTAATACTTCTGGCCATTCTAACACGCTAACAGCCCAGGGAGATTGAGTGCATCAGACAAACCCGTTAGTCACTCAGCCAAGTGTTAAGGAAATGGGATCCCAGGTTAGAAGGGTCTGAAGAAAAGGGCAACCAGAGAGTGGGGAGAGTCTGAATGCGGTACACTTTAGTTCGGGCCAGCTGCGCTGGTACAGAGTGGATGGGGAAGAGCATGAGGCAAGCAGGGTTTGTGCCAGGCCCTGCTGGGCCCCATTCCCAGCGGGTGGAGAAGGAAGAATGGTGCCAGGCCAAAGCCGGCAAATGCAGTAAGCATAAATTTTACTTCCTTCAAAGCTTGCCAGGTGCGAGCCCTGCCAGCGTGAATGCTCCATTTCCAAAGAGTTGGAACATGTTTCAGTGTAAATCCATTATGACCATACTTCAATCACAGGTGAGGCCGTGTCTTAGAATAGACCTCTTTAGGAAACATCAGTGCCTGTGAAGGGGCAAAGTAGCCCAGGGAAACCCATCACATGAGCTTTGACTATAGGATGAGTATCCAAAATGCTGCTCTGTAAGACAAACTGACATCAGTGTGTTAGCTCATTATCTGTTCTATTCTCTGTCCTTATGAGAACACAGAATAGACTAGCATGATCCCAGTTACTTGTATCTCTCATCTCTTTAGACTAACCATAATTTTTTTTCACTCATCACACATTCCTTAATTCATTTTGATTCTGTGGTTGCCTTCTGCCTTGCCACTGGCTTGCTCCATCTTTCACTCAGGTTAGGTAACTTTTTGAACAATAATCTTAGCAGTACCTCCAAGTTCTATTCATTCATGTTCTTTGACCATAAATACCTCAGTGAACTCCAAGACCAACTCTGCACTTGTTACCAATGAATAAAGACAAGGGATTATATTCTCTAAATGGGACGACACAAAATGTTTCTACCTTCTGAAGTTTATGAGTGACAGTTTAGTGTTTGCATAAGCTCCATTAGCCTCCTGATTTCCATTTTTTGCTCAGAATAACCCAGTGGTGATATTATACCTGGCAGGACAACAAAAGCGTCTTTGCCCTGAAGCTTAGTCTTACCTTGCAGGGTAACGAAGTCATCAAACTGATAAACATGCTCACTATCAGTAGCAATCAGATTCATTTCTTGGTAGAACATTTCGAAGTTGGGGTCATTTTTCTTCACCACCCCAATCACAAATATTTCCACATTAGTGTCCCTGGCATTCTTTACCACCTCGGTCAGGTTCTTTTCATCTCGGGTATCCATCTGCCCATCAGTGATGACCAAGGCTATTTTCTTCACACCTGGCCTTGCGGCTTCAAACATGAGGTTGGCTGCGTGGAGGGCCGTGGCTGTGTAGGTGCCTTCCCCCAGGTACTGCATGTTGTCCACCGCCTGCTTGAAGTCGTCCTTGCTGGAGAACTCCGGCAGGTGAGCCACCCTCTCCACCTTGTGGCTGTAGTTGATTATGCCTACTCGGGCCGTGGCGAGGTCCAGAGCAACCTGGTCAGTCAGCGTCTTCACAAAATCTTTGATGATCAGGAAGTTGTCTAGCCCCACACTTTCAGAGCTGTCAACCACAAACAGCAGCTCTAATGGAGCCTCTTCACATTTTGGCCCACAGCCTAAAAGGTGAATGTCGAGACAGAAACACTGCAGAAGTGAAACTCAAAACACCACTGATTAATAGCAGATTGGTGTGTGTGTGTGTGTGTGTGTGTGTGTGTGTAGGGGAGTTGTGCGGTAAGAGACGGGCACAGGTGAACTGGAGACCTGGACTGTCACCTTGCTTTCCTGTGACTGTGAACATAGCTGACAACAGTTTCCCTCTGGTTTCTATGCCTGACTCTTTTTAAAAAACAATTTCTTTGAAAAAAAAAATAATAAAACAAAATAATAAGCACTATGTGCCCATTTCTCAGATCAAAAACTAAAACACTTTTTGGAGTCAGCATCCCCCATGTCTATCTGCCTTCCGATTACATTCCCCTCCTTCTGCCAAGAGAGAACCACTATCCTAAATTTGCCCTCCCACCATTTTCATTTAGTCTGAATCTGAAAGCTAATCTTTCAGTCTTCAACCACATCCTCATATGAAAATAGAGATTGGCTCATTAGCAGGGCCAGTGCCTAAAGTGGCAGGATAAAACAATTTTTTAAAGATTTAATTTATTATTTTTAGAGAGAGAGGAAGGGAGAGGGGAAGAGAGGGAGAGAGACATCAGTGTATGGTTGCCTTTCACCTGCCTCCAGCTATAGACTTGGTTGGAGACCTGGCTTGCAACCTGGTTATGTGCCCGGGCTGGGAATCGAACCAGCAACCTTTGGATTTGCAGGCCAGCACCTTATCCACTGTGCCACCAGCCAGGACAGGATGAAAATTTTTAATTGTGAGGGAAGGATTAGGACTTTTAACTATACACAAGAATAAAGAATAGCTACTCTAATTTATGCCCCAAGTCGCCCACAATGTCCACTAGGGTGGCTCCCATCTTGTCAATAAGGCCAGTAGGCCATCCATACTATGAAACTTTTGAGAGTAATGAAAATGCTGATCAATAAGCAACTTCTTTTTAGGGTTTTTCATTCAAGGCAGCTGCCAGAGTCCCTGGGCAATAAGAATGATCAGGGATCCATTGGCTTATCCATACTTCTATTGCCCAGCGATCCTACCAAAAATTTGTGAGGAAACTTGAGGCTGTTTTTATAGAACTTCGAGAACTCAGAAGTCACATAAATTGACCTGTCACTATACAGAGTCCCAGGCTGGTCCAGAAGTCTTTCAGGTGACAAACCAGTTCTGGAGTTCTCTATGGAAGAATAATGATATCCCCACCTCTGTCCTGTTTAAACACAGAAGGTCTTTTTACCTTTATTATTCTATTTAATCTCTTGCTTTTTGGCTCATCTCTTTTCTTTTCCTCTTCTTTCTGGTAACTGTATCTTCAGTCTAAGGTACTGAGCCAAATATGTAGAAGCATTTACATATTGTTGTGAAGCAAGGGGACCTTCAACTCTGACCCCTGCCTTTCTGGTGGGATGCACTCTAGAAATAGTGCTCAAACCAAAATTCAGAAAGAGTTTCCTGAAGACTTTGGCTTCAGGGAAAACACAGACATGATAGTCAGCAGCCAGGCTGGACTCCAATGGCAGTTAGACAGCAATGGTCCTATTTCCTTTCTTGTTTTTCTCTTCCCGAGCTCAGGTAAATGCCACTGAATATAAATAAATGCTGTGCCTTAAAAAGCCTGGCTGCCCACAGACGCGAGGCAGGTGTCTCCAGAGGGGAAAACGGCTTTCTTTTCTTAAATCGGGGTTCCCAAAGCCCTCCCTCTGTCTCCTTTCAGTTTCCCACTGAATTTTCAGATGAGCTTTAAACTTCCTCATGAGCTCTTCTAATATGCATTTTCTGGGTGAACACATTCTCCTGACCAACACAGAATGTATTGGAGTTGGTACTTTAAAGAGTTTTTTTCCTCGATAGTCAAATCTTACCACATATTTCAAAAATAAGTTTGATAATTTCTTCTTTCTGGAGAGAGAAAGGAATATGTATTAATCATATGACCACAATGTTTTCCTATAGTCATAAAAGATATGTCTTATTACAGGCAGCACTGAGTCATTTGATTTAATCCTCCACTGCAGAAAAGAAAATAAATAGCACAGAGGTTAAAAGCTGGCCATAGTATTTCATAACTGAAATGTGTTTGAGTTGTGCAATGTAATAGCTCAGACTTTTGCAGTTCAAGTTGCGGCTCCAGCATTTATCAGCTCTATGACCTTGTGCATTAGGTCACTTAAGCTATCCATGTCTTAGGGGCATGGACAGATGATTAAACAAGGTAACACAGACAGAGCTCTTAGCAAAGGGCCTGGCCCCATAAAATAACCCCCACCATCCACAGTTTCACTTTCTGTGGTTTCATTTACCTGCAGTCAACTGCAGTTTGAAAATATTCAATGGAAAATTCCAGAAATAAACAAGTCATAAGTTTTCAACTGTGCTCTGTTCTGAGTAGCAGGATGGAATCTTATGCTGTCCTGCTACGTCCTGTTCATGATGTGAATCATCCCTTTGTCTTGTCTATCCATGTTATATACCACCACCCCCCATCACCCCCGCCACATTAATCCCTGGGAGCCAACTAGGTTATCAGATGGACTGCCTCAGTACGGCAGTACTTACTTTACTTGTACCCCAAAGCACAGGAGCAGCCAGGCTGGAAATTGGATATGCCAAGGAGGAGCTAGAAGGTGCTTTGTTTAAGTGAAAAGGTAAAAGTTTCTGACTTAATAAGGAAAAAACAATCCTTTGCTGAAGTTGCTAAGATCTATGATGAGGGAATCTTCTATCTGTAAAATAAGGGACTTTGAGAGAGTGAGACCACAGTCACATAACTCTTTTTATAGTATATTGTTATAATTATATTTTACCAGTTTTATTGTTAATCTCCTACTCTGCCTAATTTATGAATACAACTATACCATAGGTATATATGTGTAGAAAAAATCATAGTGTATACAGGATATTACGTGGTTTCAGGCATCTAATAGGGGTGTTGGAATATACCCCCTGTGGATGTGGGGGACCACTGCTACTACCTACGTGATTTAACCACATGTGCCACTCCCCAATTTTGCAAGTCCCCTCTCCAGTTTCCTAATCCTCTCTCTCTGGCTTTTTCAAGAAATTTCCCAGTGTTCTGAAGGCTCCTTCCTGGCCCTGATGCCTGTGGGCTCCCTCAGAAGGGCCCAGCAAGAGCTGGGTACCAGAAGTACCTCTGCCCATGCCCCGCCCTGGGCAGCATGCTTACAGATATCTGGCATGAGACCAGAGATGGTGGGACTCTACATTTGCCAAAGATAGGAAGCTGACAGGGGTCATTAACTAACAGATGAAAGAAACAGGAGCCCAGGAAACCTTGACAGGAGGGAGCAGTGGACCTAACCTAAGAAGACAGAACTTAACAGTTGCAAAAGTAAAGTTTTAAAGAAAAAAATCTATAATGACAGAATTGGGGTGAATGTGACATTGCTGGTATCAAGAGTTAATAGAACATGTATGGGTATGTTCAGGCATTTTAATTTTTTTTACCATAAATTAAGTAGAAGCCAATCATTCCAAGTGGCCATTTAAAAAGAAATCCCAGTGCAGTATTAAGAAAATGATAGAGTCCACAATTTTCTTTTTTTTCAGGTCTTAGCATGCTTTTTCATGTTTACCGAAGCATTTAAGAAATCAAACTAGAATGGATATAGAAAGGGAAAATGTATATATTTATATATTTATCCTAAATTCTCACTGAATATGAATTCTCTTTTCCTTCCCTCTTCCTTTCCTGCTCTTCCCATTTTCTAGAATCTGGAAAGCCAAAGTCAGAAGAAGCATATCCCCATTTCTCAGGTCCCTGCCTCTTCATTAAAAACTTTCTGTTTAAGAGACAAAAACCTACCTTGCCCCCAAACATCATCACATGTCATTTTTGTCTTCTCCAGCCCCACATATCTGCTGCTATCACAGCATTTATCAAGCTGTACGAGAGCATCCTTTGTCTTTCTCTCTACTGGGCTGTGAGCTCCTAGAGTCCAGAGATAGTCTCTTATTCCCTATTATCCTCCCAGGGCCTCTTTGAGCCTGACCTGGAGCACCCACCCAATTACCTGTTGGTGAGGTGAATGAACAAACAAATGGATGAAGCAAACCAGCACCACACCCCCCATGCAGGAATAGGAAGGAGGGTAGGAACCTATGGGGGGGCCACTTCTCTGGGCATTTTGTGTACACCCTCCCCTGCTACTTTTGGAGAGGAATTACTGCATATGTAGCTGCTCCATTCACCACAGACATCTTGGACTGGGGGTGGGAGAGAATAAGGAGATAAAGGTAGTTGGCCATTAAAAAAGAGTATGCCTTTCTGTTTGTCACATGCTCAGCTTTCATCTCTTGCCTTTAAAAAATATATTAACTTATTATTGTTCTTTTATGGTTGTCCCATCTTTCCTCCGTTGCTCTCCTCGGCACACCCCCCATCCTCTTTCCCACAGTCAATCCCCACCCTGTTGTCCATGTCTGTGGGTCATTTAAACTAGTTCCTTCCGCTTCTTTCCTGCTTCTCTCCCCTTCACCCTTCCTTTCTGGACACTGTCAGTCTTTTCATGTTTCCATGCCTCTGGTTCTGTTTTCCTTGTTTGTTTTGTTCATTAGTTTTCTGTATTAGGTGACATCATATGGTATTTGTCTTTTGCCACCTGGTTTATTTCACTTAGGGTAATACTCTCCAGTTCCATCCATGCTCAGCTCTCTCCTTTACTACCGGAACTCCCACCCCCTCACACCTGGATTTTCCCAGCACAGCACCTAGAATCAGCATCCTCAGAGCCAGACCACAATCACCCAAAAAATCAAAAAGGAAAATAATAGACAATCCCTATTTTGTATCTTCCAGAAGATACCGTGCCTTCAAGTCAGAAAGGAAGACACAGACTTAGCTATAAAAATTCTGGGACTTTTCACTGAGCAGGACTTCCAAGAGTTGGCTTTCTGTTCACACTGGTGTCGGGAGATGAGTAGGGAGCAATTCATAGATGCTTCACACATATTGTATTAGTGAATTGGACATAAAAATACTGTGATTGCTGTTCTTTCAGAGCACTTCCTAAAGAAACTAGTTGGGGGGAAAAGAGCGCCCATTCTGAAATGTGATAGACTGACCTACAATACAGTCATTTGGTCATTTGGCTTCTTATAAACAGCTCACCCTGTGACCATTTCTATCAGGAATTGGGGGGCAGGGGGGTTGCGGGGAGTAGTCACAAGTCTCCACCATGAGGCCAGAGAAGGTTGCTGGGTGGTATTTCTCCCTCACATTCAGATTCAGTTGCCTTGTGCATCTAAGTCAACACTGGGGTTGTTAGCAGTGCTCTCATTTAAACAGCACCTGGAACTCTGCATCAAAAATATTCACACCTCTGAAGCTAAAATCTGAACATCATAGTCCCCTCAATTAGCCTCTAGGATTGATACTCACTGTAAGTCCTTGGTTTCCCTTTGGTCCTTGTAACCCCTGCTTAGCAGAAGAAGGACAATAGTCAGTATAGGTGGGAACTAGCTCATGTAGAAAATGACAGTAAGACTTTAAAAATCACTTCTTGCCTGTTTTCCTGGTGATCCGGGCTCTCCAATTTCCCCTTTACTGCCTTTTATCCCTGCATCACCCCGTTCTCCATGCTCTCCCTTTAGAATATAATGAAGAGAAATTTAGAAGGTGGATTTTAAAGCCAAATAAGAACAACTCTAAAATGTTGTGTATTTATAACTGGCACCTCTTGAAGACCTATAGGTCTTGTTAATACAAATATACGATAGAAAAAAATTGTGGGCATTTTATTCACCCCCCTTACCCTCCCCTGCCCCTGTGCCACATACTCTAATTCATCATAAACCAGAAACCTGAAGAGACCCTAAGATACCCTTGGGTCAGTTCACTGCCTTCAGAAGTCCAACTATTATATAATTTTACACCTGAGTTATCTGGTGTCTTCTACATGGTATGTTGTAAGGATGTATTCCTTTATCAGCTGGCTTTTGAAAAGTGAAGAAAATGAGATTTTATGAAGTAAGCATGTTTGTCGTTAGGAAAGAAAATGCATAAGGATTCACTTTGAAGTGGATTTTTTCCTCTGAGAGTTTTATAAAATTAAGAGTAATGAGTACAGGGGAACGCATCCGAAGTTCAAGTCAAGCAACCAAGGTTCTAAGCTTGAGGATGTTTTCAGGATCCTAAAATACTTACCTTCTTGCCCGGGGAGCCACGACCTGTCATGCCCTTTGGCCCTGGAAGGCCTTGAGGTCCTTGCTCGCCCTACACGCAATGCAAGAAAGGGATGTTCCTGTTAATCTTCTATGAAAAATCAGAAGATTCTTTGGGTCAGATGTAGACTTGCAGCGTCAACACTGCATTGTAGCATTATCCAATTGGGGGTGAAAATACACACATCAGACAGGCTCAGCGCTCTGCAGTCGAAGTGAGGCAGCTACTTTATGGGAAGTGCCTATCACTGTGATGTAAATACTCCTACTTTGCCCTGAACATCATATCAACAATCAGTTGTTATTTCAGTTGTGACATTGGTGGTGATTTTTATAATCCTCTTTACATTTTTTCTAAATTTTATTTATGTTAAAAGCATGCATTATCTTAATAATAGACAAAAAAGAGGACAAATAACATCTGATTAATGCCAAGGAGTTGTTTCTATAATTCACCAACACTCAGATTCCAAGCTAGAGATTTAAGCAGAAGAAATGAGAGGAGGAAGATCTGTTCTGCTTCCGAAGACTGCGCCGCTAACACGGGTGTAATAAAAGGAATGGGCAAGAATGTGTGGGTAATGCAGCCTAACTCCTGACACCTACTGAGAAACATGCTCTACTAAGAGTTGATCTGCTGCCACCTCTTAAGTTTGAAGGATGGAAGTGTCTACCTACCTACAGACTAGGCGGCCAGTCTAGTGATGCAAAGGACGGTGGAAAGATAACTACCTGAGCTTTCCCCCATTCTCTCTTCTAATTAAAGAAAATATAAAAATCGAACATGTATTAAGAAAGATATCCTCTTAAGAAAGATGTATCAGTAAATGATACTTTGGCATAAATTCATTTTCTCAAGTCTGTGTGTGTGTGTGTGTGTGTGTGTGTGTCTGTGTATGTGTTTGTGTGTGTAGGTGACTGAGGACCTCTTTATTCAATACGTGCTTGGTTAAAAGGTAGTTTGGGTTGTCAATGAGATGCACGAGGCCACTGGTTGAGGGCTCAACAGGGTTCCTAGCGCAGTGTAAGGGAGATGAAAGGTCCACGGGAGAACACGAAAAGTGTCGACGGTGGCCTTTGTTCCAACCCCAAAGGATAGAACAGTGTGAGAGACCAAGGAACTGGAATTGTGATGTGATGGTGGATTGCCGCTGGAAATTATACATTTAGACAAAGTCTGACAATTATTCAGAACGATTATTTCTTTTCCAACCTTTCAGATTCCTACAGCAGCTAGCATAGAAAGGGTTCAATAAATGTTTATGGCTGACTAGCTGCTTTTGAGAAATGACACAATTTCCTGGTAAAATTAACAGGTGCTATGCCCTGTGGGGAAAGCCTCCGAGTAGCCCATTACCATGCTAGGAGCAGTTCCATGTTGAGGATTTTATTTTGCATTACTTCATAATACAGACATGTTATATATGATTGTTAACACTGTCGCTATTCCAGGCATTTGGGTCTCCCTATAATAAAGATTTTTCCCCCTCTTTTTAATCACCAGCTTTCCTTCAAAATAGTTAAAGGCTTTCTATAATTTTCAGAGCAGACAATCTGGTTAAAAGCCTTTAGCAAGTAAGTCCATGCCTTAGCTTGGCAGAGGTAAATGCTATCCAATCAGATTTTTTTTTCCTTTACAAATGTCAGGAAAATGATATACAATGATTTCAGCATGGGTCAGAAGCAACTGCAGGAAAGAACCTGTCTATCTGAGGGTATAATTAAATCTAAATGTCAAACCTGGCTTCTTAACCATTGTATCTGACTCTTGGATCTGTCCTTTTAAGATGTGATCTTTTGAACTTTTCACATGATTATTTGTTCTTTGGGAGATAGCTTTCTAAGGAGAAGGCACCACTACCTGAATATTTTAATAGCTCGTTATTCTCCACTGGTATGTCAGGAAACAACAGTTTTTCTTTCCAAATGTTTTCTCAGTATGGTAAAATTCATAGATGATCAAAAAATGTGAAATAGATGTCTGTCTTTTACTTAGGGAGTAAAACACCAGAAAAAGGCTGCTTTTATTCTTAAAACAACAAGAAGAAATACTCAGGAGTGAAATCACAACTTTCCTTGAATCCATCACAGAGCTGTAGTTGCAAGGCAGCCAACTAGCTCAAAATCTAAGGAAACACAGGCTCCTCTGAAGAGAGATCGGCCCCCAAGGCACTCACCTGCCAGAAACGCCAGCTGTCACACAAGCTGGCAGCAAGAATTCAGCTAGCATTTTTAACGAATTGCTAAAGGCTGAGTATGGCTGGTGTGA
The DNA here is from genome assembly GCA_004026585.1 of Noctilio leporinus. NCBI lineage: Eukaryota > Metazoa > Chordata > Mammalia > Chiroptera > Noctilionidae > Noctilio > Noctilio leporinus. The sequence goes on from PVIW01000543.1 coordinate 101,475, forward strand.
GAGGACAGACCCCCTGGAGCTTCAGGCGCTAGGGAAATTCACACCCCACCACAGGCTTTTCCCCCAGGACCTCACCAATGCTCAAGGGAGAGACGGGAGCCCAGGCAAGTCCAGCAGCTCCCTGGTGGTGGTGCAGGCCTGGGGAAGGGCTGCGGTCCTCTAGAGAAAGGCACAAAGCCCCCTCTGGGACAGAAATCAGCTGCTGGGGTAGGTGCAGCAAACAGTCACTTTGAGGACACAGATGACAACTCATGGCATCTGGGAGAAGGAAATAGAATAAAACCTGCAGAAATGCATCTTAGTCCCAGATCATTAGAAGCCATTGCATTTGCTGGAACCTATAGAACTGTCCGTACTTGAAAAGGTGTGTTGTTTTTTGTTTTTCTGTATTTAATCTTTTACCAAAAAATTTGAAAATTCTTTTAATTAAAAAGAATTAACAGAATTCTTTGCAAACTGAATAAAGTCTGTAGATTAAATAGTAGTTTATCAACCCAGTCATGCACCATCAAAGATGTTTTTGGTCAATGACAGACCACATATACTGTGGTGGTCCCATAGGGTACTAATGGAGCTGAGTTTCCTGTAAGAAATGGAAGGATATGTGGTTCAGGAGGAATTTTTTGTCCTGTTGGGAGCAATACCTGGGGGACTTGGGAATAGATTCCTTCTCATTCACAGCACCTTAGTTCTGAGAGCACAGATTACATTCCATGCAGCCAGCCGCTGACCTTTTCAGCGGGAGGAGACTGTCCCCTAGGTACTATGTACGCAGTGGGCTCTACTGTCCTACTAGCTTGATGGCCTTCAGAGTCATTGCTGGAAATTCTTTCTTAAGGACCTCAGGCTCTGTACAAGGGCACAGGTCCACAAGGGCTACCTTAACAAATACTAAGTGTCACTGCCACCGTGGTAAAAGCTTTCTGTGGTCATGTGGGGCTAGCCTGTCCCTGCACTTTGGAAATATTTTTGAATTGTAATGATGTGAAGCCTTGATAATTTTATTTCTTCCATCCATTCAATGCTATAAAGAACGCCTTAAACCAAAAACTAAAATTTCCTACGTCAAAATATTGAGTCCTCAGTTCTCCCCCCTCTCCATGTTAAGCACCCTCTATTCTTATGACTACCACCAAGTTCCTCATCTGACCACTGCTCCAACATGCAGTAGACAAAACCACATTGCCATGATGGTCTCCTGTGATCCTCATGTCTCCATCCATGTGTATTATTCCTACTGACCCTCAGCCCACCTTTCACTCCCTCTGATAGCCACTATTATGGGGATCTATGCCTCATCCAGCCAGTTTCTCCTTGATATGTCTGGTGAGTCCAGCCCACATCCCTGTTCATGGGTCAGCATTGACAGCTTTCATGTTCTATCTCTAACCCTGTCAGAGGGAGGGCAGTTGTGGGACAGTTTATGACAGGAGCAGTAGTGGACAGCGATGTCCTAGGCCTTCTCATTCACTCACCTCTCAGTCGCTGACCCACTCAGATCAACTTCCAGGTCTGCAAGCTCCTTTCCTGGTGGGTGCCCTACCTAGGTGTACCATTTTTTATCTTTTCTACTATCTTTACACTGTAATTTTTCTATGTTTAGATGTTCAGATTCACAAATACTCACCATCATGCTATAATTACCTATACAGTATTTCGTACAGTCGCATGCTATACAAGCTTGTAGCCTGGGAGCAATAGACTATAACATACCGATTAGGTATGCAGCAGGCTGTACCACCTGCGTTGGTATAAGCGCACTCTATGGTGTTTCCATGATGATATCACCACCTAACGATACACTTTTCCGAACATGTCTCTCTTGCTAAGCAACACATGACTGTAATAATTTGCTGATGTTTATAATTTTACTGTGTTACATGAGAGAATGTGCTTGTTTATATAAAAATACTAAATATTTGGGGGTAAATACTTCAAGTTACTCTCAGGTGTTTCAGAAAAATAATCATGTTTGTGTGGACACATGCACATACACAGTTTGATAAAGCGACTGTGGTATGTTAACCTTTAAGAAATTTGGGTAAAGGGTACATGGGAGTTAATTCTTCATACTATCTTTCCAACTTTTTTGTAAGTCTGAAATTATTTCAGACTAAAAGTTAAAATTAATATATAAAATGAATGCACTAAATGGTTGTAAAAAGATATCATCTATCAATGCTAAAGGAACTGAAGCATATGATCATATAGGTGCTTTACTTACCCAAGGGAACCCATAGGTTAAAAGGGCACCAACAGACCTAAAGTAAAGCCTCAGTTGTGGCCCTACCCAGAAACAACCTTTGCTCTATTTTTTAAATCATCACCTAATGATATTTTCTATTTAGTGGGAGAGAGAGAGAGACATCGATGTGAGAGAAACATTGAATGGCTGCCTTCCACACATGCTCTGACCAGGAGATCGAACCACAACCTGGGCAGATACCCTGACTGGGAATTGAACCACAACATTTTGGTTTGCAGGACAACACATTGGCCACATCGGCCAGGGAAACTTTTGCTCTTTGAATTCAGGAAGCTTATAGAATTGCTGAAAAACTTTTGCCCCAGGAACTATCCTCTTTATGATACCAAATTTAGTTCAACCTTTTAAACCAGCAGTAGCATTGTCACCCCTGCACATAGTCAGTTTGCAAGCCTGCTTTTGCTTATCTCCCACCATACTGTGACTTTATCTGTGTGGGGATAATATTAATGCTAATCAAGAAAGGAGGACATCTGAGCTGCACAGACCGAAAGGATGCCCTCAGCTACCATTTCTCCTTTCTGTTTGAGCTAGTGCCTCAGAAGTTTCCTCTATCATTTCATAGGTAATAATCAAGATAATCATTTGGAATATAAACATAACTCATTTCACCTGTATAGAAGAGACCTAGGAAGTCCACTGGTGGGGAAATTTTTTTTTAGTGTCTTCTAGGATTTCAGCACTTGCCCATTGCCTCAGGTTAAAATGTGGATGGTAAGAAGAAGACAAAAATAAAAAAATTAAAAACTATGGTACTTAAATGGGATTTGGGCTCAAACTCAGGCTCGATTCAGTGAAAACACTTCACCATTTTATTTTTTTATCTTTATACCCTTTTCCTTTTACTGTTGAGCTGCTTTCTGATCACTTTTTCTTCTTGCTAAAAGTAAAAAGGTCTGAAGTCAAAATTAGAAAATGTATTTCCAGTATCTCCAGTATTTCCAGCTCAACCAGAAGCTTGGGTTTCTTCTCTGTCAAGATCAGTGGTCTTCTCTAAGAAACTGAGGAGGCCTGGTTACATACAAAAACAAAGAAAACCTCTGGCTAACCTTTCATCATAGGTCAACTGGAGCATTCTAGGCTGAGTGCTCTTGTTAGAGAAGCTATGAGAAGGGAAAGCATTTTATTTTTTTACTAATTTTTTTTATAGAATGCAACCATGCAACCATGATTAAAAATCTGAACCTGTCCCATCTTTTTGTAATGGTCCCAAAACATCCTAGACTAAATCAATTTATCATTCCTGCTTTTGCCTCTCCTTGTTTGCCTTTCTTTGTTCCTGATGGTGATTACAGTATTTCTGATTAGGAACCAGGGGGATTGTAAAATTTGAAAGTGAGGAGTAAAAGCTTATTCAAGCAGCCTTCTGCCAGCTTGAAGAAAAAGGCCAGTATTGTATTAAGATGTTGATTTAGTGGGCAATGGTAGAGTCAGCAAATCACAGTGACCTGCCCTGAATAGCCTCTAGTATTTGTCCTGGAATCCAGGAACCACTCGGTATTGAAAGGGATTATTTTCTCATGCTTTGTGGGCACAGCCAGTTCACTTTAAAAGGAAAATGGTCTTTTCCAGGTGGCCTATAAAGACCGTATCATTGTACACATAGATGAAGGTGATCCAGAGACCCCTAGAACAACTGGATGGTCTGGCATTTTGGCATCTTTCTCCCCCCCTGAAATTCTGATCAAAACAATTTCCTCTTGTAGCTAGCAGCTGCCAATTGTGTGCCTGTATGTTGTGTGACTGAGTGAGGGAATCATAGCGCCAGACATATTCTTATTTAATTTCTGTAATAAATTAAATAAATTCTTATTTAATTTCTGTAATAACCCTGAGAAAATGATAAAACCGAATGCCTTGAACAGTAATTGTCTACTGTCCCTTCATAATGCAACTGTGGTATGTTAACCTTTAAGAAATCTGGGTAGAGGGTATATGGGAATTAATTCTTTGTACTATCTTTGCAACTTTTTTGTAAGTCTGAAATTATTTCAAACTAAAGTTAAAATTAATATATAAAATGAATGCACTAAGTGGTTGTAAAAAAGATATCATCTACCAATGCTAAAGGGACTGAAGCGTAAGTTCCCCCAAAGGCTCTCCTGATCTTTGTTTCTCAATGCAGTCTTGCCACAGAGTAGAAGTTTCCTCATCTCTAACTTGAAAATCAATCAAGAGCTTCCAGTTTTGAGAAATCCTTTCCTTTGTGGAATTGAATTCTTCTAAGTTCATATCCCATTTTTGATATATTCACATTCTCCAACGAGGAGGAAGACAGCCTTGTGCTTGTTCACTGAAGCAGCCTAATCTAGGGGTTTGGACAGAGACACCTCTGGGGGACATGACTCAGCCTACAACAGTGGCTTTTTATTCAGTTCAATATAAAGATGGAAAGTCTACCAATTATAACTGTAGAATAATCCTTTCAAAACCCAATGAAATGGAAATGTAACTACAAGCATGGAAAAATGCAAGAATGTTCTCTGCAGCATTATTTAAGGAAGGGAAACACGTAAATTATATTACAGCCATGTTATTGATTACAGTATAGGTGTTAAAACACTGTTAATGTTTGTGTATTGATTTGGAAGGCCATTCATGCTCTATTAACTACAGTTGGAGTCGGGTGTAAAGCAACTTGGAGAAATTCTGTAGAGAATGCTGTTAAAGGCTGTTGTGCTATATATACATCTATCAGAAATATGGAGGCTATGCACCAAATTTCAAACAGTGGCAAATTCTAAAGAGTAGGACTGAAGGAGAAAACAGGCTTTCACAACTTTGCGTGATTACAAGGTATGTGGATTTAATACAGGTATTCACTATTTTCATTTTAAAAAGTAACAAACCTTCTTGAATTTGTTACAAGATCATTGAAAAACATACAAGAGAGGAAAAAAGCTTCCATTTCCTGGAATGTCCAGGCAGAGTCTGGATGACCAGATGCCCGATGGAATTTTAGAAACCACTTCGTCTTGGTTCTCCACGTACTGGCTACTACTTCTCAGTCCCCTTTGCTATATGTCTTCATCATAAAAACCTCCAAATGTGGGAGAGACCAGGGCCCGACCATTGGATCTCTTTTCCTCTCTATCTGCATTCACTCCCCACATGTTCTCATCCACTGCCAAAACTTAAAATACGGTCTATATATTATTAAGTCAAATTTATCTCTCCTCCAAACTCTATTCCCAAATTTGTACTTAATAGCTCCACTGGAGGTTTAGCTTTCCACATCCTAATCTAAATTTCAGATCTTGGGAACTGATTTCTTGCACACTTACCCCTCCCCATTTTCCTACAGAGTCTCCCATTTCAGAAAAAGGCAGCTCCATCCTTCCAGTTGTTTAGGCCAAAAATCTTAGTCATCTCAACTCCTTTACCTAACACCCTTCATCCAGTCCAGAATCCAACCAGTGTTTACCATTTCCACCGTTACCACCCTATGCTAAACCGTTACCCTCTCTCATCTCACTTTGGCAGTTTCTTCCTATCTCAACTCTGTATTGGTCTTCGTAGCCCCACTGCCTACTCACTACATGCTATCAGAACCATCCTTTCAAAATGATTTGTCAGGTGACTTCTCTGTGCAAAGCCCTCTCACCTCATGCCTCACTTCATTCCCTGAGCATACCAGCCATGGGGCTCACATCCCAAACCTCTAATGGAGAACTGCTGAAGTTTTTCCTATGCACATCTGAGCTTCTATCCCAATTTTGCCAAGTGAAGAACAAGGAACATGGCCAATTAGGAAGTATTTCTGACAAAGGAAGCAAAAGCAGGTGGTAAAGGGATTCTCCCAATGGGAGTATTGCCCTGAATTTTTTATCCCTTTAATTTCTACTTTAGAATCTGCCACCAGTACAGCTGGTCTACCCTGGCTAACCTGACTTAGTTCTGGTTCATGACTTCAGTAAAGTAACCAGGGTTAAACTTGAGAACAGTTTGTTTCTTCCTGTCAAGGCTGATTGCAATGACATTGTCATATGCACTGAGAAATGGTAAATTATAAATACACATATTCTATAGCTCAATAGGAATGAGATAATATTGGTGTGTGATATGTGGATTCAGTCTTACTAGTTCCCAGTTCCATGTTATATACCACTCTTTTTCCAATACTTTCAACACAAAGACATTCCACTACTCAGATGACATATGAGAGAAGGTATATAGCAGATGTCACAGATTGAAAGCAAATTGCTTTAGAGACTCAGACTATGTAGACTTGTAGCTTTCACTCTGAGTGAAATAAAGATCAAATCAAAATAGTAAAGCCACCTTATATTTTATAAGGTAAAGAGCCAATAGACCTAATCTGCAGGTCCCTATTTTCTTCTCCTTCACTGTATGTTTTGATTTTTTTTTTTTTTTTTTTTACTAAGTAGATATAAAGGAATGCAAATGGAAACTCTATAGAACCTAATCTCCATGCACAGCTATCATAGCTCTAGCTATCATAGCTACTTCTATATCAAACACAGCACTGTGCCCAGCACATGGTAGTTGCTGACTAGTATTTGTTGAATGAATGCTGACATGTATCAGGTGCTCAGGAAACTAACTAACTAACTAAATACAAAAAAAAAAAAAAAAAAAAAAAATCTGCTAATCTCACCTATCTCACAGAATCTGGTGTTTAGATAAGGAAACAAGTACTTACAATATAATATTGAAAGGTCTATGATGGTGGTTAATATGCCATGTGCCAGGAAAACACAAAGGAAACATAGGTTAAAGAGACAGGGAAGGCTTCTGGAGGAAACCTAGCTAATATGAGCCCTGACACAAGAGTAAGAGTGAACCTGCAGAAGTGGGGGATGCCAGGGATTTCTCCAAGAAGAGGGAATAGCATTAAGCTAAAGCACCAAGGTCGGGCAACTGGCTTTCACAGGAACCTGAAACCCTTCCAGGATGACTGCTTCTTTGAGAGCAGGGTGGTTTGGCAAGACAGAAGACTTGGGTGTCCCCATCAAATGGAGTGTTCCCAGTTTTTGAACCTCATCTCTTTGGGTACATTTAAAGACTCTTTAGATGTATTTTCTTGATATATATAAAGAAATATATATTTATTCTTGATAGGTAAAGGTTTTTAAAATTATAAACTAGGTTTTTCAGAAATACTTTCTGAAAAGTATTTACATCCACATCTTTACTTTGGATGTTTTCTAATGACCCAAAGAAAGCAGACACTTTTCCTGGACTTTGGAGGGAAGTCAGGTAATAACAAGTGGTGCTTCTGTCACACGTATGTCCTAAGCCACATAATTTCACCTATAATGTCCCAACATGTAATTATCTTAGATTGAGGAGAGAGAAAAAGAGGGGAAAAGGAGAAAAGTAAAGGAGAGAGGAAAACTCAACTTTTGTTTTCTCCAAATGCATAATGAAAACTGTTTCTAGGACTAGGATTTACAAATGTTTTTGTGCCACAATCCAGATATAAAGTAGCTTAAGATTCAATTGGTAGATCTGTAATTGGATTTACATATCTGGCATCAATTTTGTCATAATGTTTTCTATTACATGTTTCTGTTTCCAGACACAGGCTACTAGATATAAATCCTTCCCCAAAAAAGTTAAATTTATGTAAACTAGATTATAAAGCTTAGGTTTTCAAATGCCATTTGTAATTGCTGGAATTCCTGGATAGCTTCCTCAGTTTAATCCTGGTCCTGCTGTAGTCTATCTTCAGCCCTGCAGCCACATATATTCTTTTAAAAGATCAGACCAAGCCTTGGCTGGTGTGGCTCAGTGGACTGGTGCCGGCCTGCGAACCCAAGTGTCACTGGTTCGATTCCCAGCCAGGGCACATACCCAGGTTGCAAGCCAGGTCTACAGCCAGGTCCTCAGCTGGAAGCAGATGAAAGGCAACCAACCATACATTGATGTTTCACTCCCTTTCCCTCTCTAAAAAGAACGATTAAAAAATAATAATAAATCTTAAAAAAAAAAAAAAAATGAAAGAAAGAAAAGTCACGCCATACCACACTGTTGGTCAAAAGCCAGGAATTAGCTTTACTCGAAGTTAAAGCCGAAGTCCTTACAAGGGCCTACATGGCAATACTCTTCCAACCTCACTGTTGTTACTTCCCTGACCTCATCTCCAGCTACCCGAGTCTCTTTGCTCTTTTTGGAATGTGCCATGTGTCCTCCTGCTATTGAATGGCTTTCTCATGAGCTCCTCTCTCTGCCTGGACTATTCTTTCCTCCAAAATCCAGCTGTCCTGAGGCCATCCACTTAAAACTGCATCACACCCTTACCTGGCTCCCCGTTTTTGGCCATAGCAATTTCATCTTCAAACATATAACTTATTTAGTATATTTATTGCCAATAGAATGCAACTTGCATAAAGACAGACCTTTGTCGCTTTTGCTCCCGATACATCTCAAACACCTAGAACAGATCCTGACATATTTACATATGCACCATTAGTACACATTGAATGGATTGCTAAAATAAAATTTTGTACAACTAGCTAGGACTGAATGTTAGGGTCAGTATCCTTAATTTTGGACAGAAAGAAGATATGATTTTTAAAACTTATTTATAAATGACCTGGCTGGCATGGTTCAATTGGCTGTAGCATCATCCTGGTCAGGGTACATAACTACGCTTCAGGTTTGATCCCCAGTCAGAGCACCTGTTGGAGGCAGCCCAGTGATATTTCTCTCTCAAATCAAAATTTTTCTCTCTCTCATACACTCTCGCTCTCACTCTCTTCCTTTCCTCCCCTTCCTATGTCTCTAAAAAGCAGTAAAAATAAATTCAGGTGAGAAAAAATTTTAAATTGTATATAAACTTATTTTCCTTACAGGCAGAACAAAAACAGACTTTATATTGAAGGCCACATTAGCATTATTCATCACAATCCTGGCAAAGAGTCTGTGCATTATGATTTAAGTAGATATGCAGCATAAAATGCACAGCAAATGTGTGCACTGTATGTAATTAAAGGAGGGATAGCTTGAGGTCCATAGAAGATTTATTTCTTCCTAAAACTGGCATAATAATCACAAGGGCAAACTATTGACTCATCAGGTTTCATTTTAAAACCAACAGAAGCCAGTTTGAGAACTTTCAGAAGACTAGTATTCTAATAAATTAAAAACTTGTTGCCAACTTTGAAATGTTTTATTTAAAGGCATACACCTTTAAATAGCAAACACCAAAAATGAAAATCTTAAAAAGGCTCACTGCCTTTACATCAATGAATAGGAGTTGATAATGTATTAGTACTACTTTTTAAATGTCATCTCTACAATATGAACTCACAAGAAAATCTGTCCATTTCCAAAGCTTAAACTTTCTGGTTAAAACTACTAAGTTGTGAAAATTGAACAACTAGGTAGTTCTGGATCTCTCATTTATTTCTAATTTAATTATTAACTTAACATGGAATAATATGGCATGATAACTGGCTGATCTGATGATAGGCAATGAGGGATTATGTTTCCTTCCTTCTAGCTCTTTTTTCACTTTAATTTTTCAATTACAGTTGTCACTCAAGATTTTATATTAGTTTCAGGTATACAGCCTGAATGGTAAATGGTTAGGCATTTATATTACTTATGAAGTGATCTCTCTGATAAGTCTAGTACCCACCTAGTACCATAGATCATTATTACAATATTTTTTACTATAGTTCCTGTGCTGTACTTTACATCCCTGTGACTACATTACTCTATTAATGAGTAAAAGTAAAACTTATATCAACTCAATCAAGAATTTTTGTATATGCGTTCTGATTATCACTGGGCAAAGTCCACTGAGCACATAAAAGAACCACCAGATACAATGCCCTGTGGTTTATTCATATCAAACAAGCACATTTATTTTGATAACATTCATTGTGATCCCGCTGTATTGTGGTAATTGACCACAAAGATATACTTGCAAGAAAGCCAAATCCAGTGCTTCCAATGCCTGTTATTAGATCAACCAAGTTACCAACCTGTAAGAATAAGGTATTAATACATCCTCTATTCAACACTAGGATTTAGAAAAAAATTTATCATTGCACAAGTTAAAAGTTCTCTTAGTGATGGAATTTAGTGATTGTTTATTGAATGAAAATATATAAAAATGAATCATTTTGTGGGTCAACAATATGGTTGAAACTTTACCATCATTCACCAACCTCCATAAATTCGTTCAACTGCTCATTACTTTGTTCATTTATTAAACAAATATTTGTTAAGTGCCTACAATATGCCAGACATTCCTGCTAGATGCTAGGAAGTTAGGAGATGGATAAAAGAAACAAAGCCACCGCTCTCAAAGTTTTGTTGTTTTTTTTTAAACCAGGAGAAGACAGATACTATACAAGGAAACAAGGAAACAAATATTTTCATATAGTGATATTGTTAGGAAAGTAATAAAACAGGACAGTATCACAGAATGATTGAGAATAGGACAGGGATGGAATGGTAAGGTCAGGAATGGTCTTTCTCTAAGGAAATAACATCTGAGCTAAGATCTACAAAGAGAAGGAGCCAGCAAGTGAAATGCTTTTAAAATAGGAGGAACAATAGTGCAAAGGCCCTACAGAAGGAATGAGCTTGGTTTTGAAAAACAGAAAGAAAACCATTGTGTCCTGATTGTGTTGTATAAGATAGAGGTGCAAGGTAGGGTCAGAGAGGTGGACAGCATCCAGATCATAGATAGCCTTTAGAGCTTATTCCCCCCTCCCTTTTTTTCTTTCTTTAATTAAAAAAAAGATTATAGGAAGACTGTATAAGAGGACTAAGTTGTAAGGGGAAAATATAATTAAAAATGAAAAAAAATAAAATATTATAAGAAGACCTTAGAGCATTTTAAGCAAGGAAGGGATATGTTTTGATTTTTTTTTTTTTAAATTCTCTATGTAGAATGACTATATGGATTTGAAAAACTCAAATAGAACATGTAGAAATTAAATATATAATTGAAACTAAAAATATAATGGACTGACTAAACAACAAAGTCAACACAGCTGGAAAAAATATTTACCAAACTGGAAAACAGACCAGAAAAATCTTAAAAGATAATGTGACTCAGAAAAACAAGATTGAAAATAAGAAGCAACAGATACTTAAGAGGAAGAGATAAAAAGGTTTAACTAATTGCAGTTCCAGAAAGACAGTGAGAGTATGAAGTAGGGAAGATTTGAGCACATTGTTTCAGATTAGTTATTGAAAAGATAAGGCAGAGAATTTCCCAGAATCACACACACACACACACACAACTAGTCCACAGAATCAGGAATTCTAACAAATTTTAAGCAGGGTGAAGAAACTACGTAACACCAAACAAAAAGAGAAAGCCTTAAATATGCCACCATAAGGGACAAATGGTCACCAAAGGTAAAACTTCTCAAGAACAGGAATAGAGGCAAATGACAGGAAAATCTCATGCACTCAGAGGAGAAACTGTGTGCCTGGATTTCTCTACTTTAAAAAACCTTTATATATATATATATTTTTTAAAGATTTTATTTATTATTTTTAGAGAGAGGGAAAGGGAGAGAGTCAGAGAGGGAGAGAGACATCAATGTACGGTTGCCTTTCACCTGCCTCCGGCTACCTGGAGACCTGGCTGGAGACCTGGCTTGCAACCTGGTTATGTGCCCTGGCTGGGAATCAAACCAACGACCTTTGGGTTCGCTAGCCAGCGCCTTATCCACTGTGCTACCAGCCAGAGCAAAAAATAACTTTTAAGCATATATTAAGGAGAGACAAATACAGTTTCAGTTAAAACAAAAATGAGGAGAGTTTACTCTGGTAGATCTTTACCAAAGAAAATTCTGAATAATTCAAGTCAGGAAGAAGAGCAGTCGAAGTCTCAGAGCAAAAGAAAGAGTAGAAAATATGTGGGTAAATCTAAATAAATATTAATTGTATTAAAAAATGTCCTGAAGGGTTTAAATTTCAATTAAGTTTAATTGAAATATAAAATAACAATAATAATATTAGGGTAGGGGTGAATGGAATTAAAGTGATCTGAGCTATTATAGTAACCAGAAAGTTCATGAGTCTTTCATAAGGTAACTGAATATTTGTAAGAATAATTATTGAAAAAAGAAGGTGTTAATGTATAAATTCCAAACTAGCAAAGGGGAAATGCAATCGTTAAAAGTTAATTTTAATTGTCCTGGCTGGTGCCACAGTGGATAAGGTGCCTGCCTGTGAACCTATAGGTTACTGGTTCGATTCCCAGCCAGGGCACATAACCAGGTTGCAATCCAGGTCTCCAGCCAGGTCTGTAGCTGGAGGCAGGTGAAAGGCAACCATACATTGATATTTCTCTCCCTCTCTGCCTCTCTTCCTTCCCCTCTCTCTGAAAAATAATAAATAAAATCTTCTTAAAAATTAAAAAAAAAAATAAAAAAGTTAATTTTAAGCCCTGGCTAGTGGCACAGTGGATAAGGGGCTGGCCTGCGAACCCAAAGGTCGCTGGATCAATTCCCAGCCAGGGCACATAACCAGGTTGCAAGCCAGGTCTCCAGCCAGGCCTGTAGCTGGAGGCAGGTGAAGGGCAACCATACATGGATGTCTCTCTCCCTCTCTGCCTCTCTCCCCTACCCTCTCTCTAAAAATAATAAATAAAATCTTTAAAAAGAAAAATAGGTTATTTTTTAAAAGAGTAAGAAAAGATTTTTAAAGAAAAAAAACATAGATCAAGTGCAGCAAATGGCCCAAAATTGAAAGATAGGTAAAATTTGCAAGTTTACTAATTACAATAAAAATAAAGAAACTAAATGCTCCTGACAAAAGACAAACATCATCAGGCTGGAGTATTAAAAATCCAAAATCATGTTGTCTAAGGGAAACATGTAAAATTAAAGGGCACGGAAAGACAAAAGTAAAATGATGAAAGTAGAACACCAGTAAAATTCAACCAAAAGACAGTAAAAACATTAATTTTCGGTAATAGAAGGGTGTAAGGACAAAAGCGCTACTAACCATAGTGTCTTTAAAAAGTCTCACAACTGATTTCCTATTCTTTCTTTCATTTGCCTTTCTCCTTTTCCCCCTAATTCCCTCTCTCTGTATCAGAGGCAGGTGATATTTTTCTGCGCCTTTCCCTCCATTTCAACATTCTGCTCTTCTCACTGGTTGGGAATCCCCTGAAGGGCTGAGTGCACACCAGTTGGGCCTGTGGTTCCCACCCTGATAACGTGAGAAGCATTTCTGAAGAATTTACAAGGGAAGAATTTTTCATAGGATGAGAGAAAAATTATTCTGCGCGCTCTTATAGCGTGTCCATTTGAGCCACAGAATACCCAGAAAACTCCATAATCTTGGCTTTGTTAGGGTTTTTTCTGAGTAACCTTCAACAGGCAACTTACCTCATTTCCCATCATTGGTTTTTAAAAAAAAATATGCCCTATCTGCACCTAGGTAAGCAAAGGTACTGATAATAAAAAAGCCAATGATTATAAAGTCCTTAAGATATTTGCAAAAGCAACAAAAGCAATTTGTATGCCTGACGAGGTGGCTACCCATTGGTTTGTCACAGAGGTGTGCAGCACAAGCGTGTACATTCTTTAACCAGCCAAATTAGAGCGTCTTGATAAACCTTTGTGTGAGGGCACAGTTGTTACAACCGCCTCCTTGGGGCAGCTACACCTGCCAGCCCAGATCCGGCTGTGGTCCCTGGTCTTATGCCTGCCAAGTGATCGCAAAATGTCACTAAGTCCAACCCCTGCCTTCTGACGGAAATGTACTCTGGGAAAAGAAGTGCTCTTTCATACTTCTTTTTAAAACTTTAGGTGATCAGGAGTTAAAAAAAGACCTCACTGCACACAAGTATCTCTCTCATCTTAAAGGCCAACTTTTAATCCAACATGCAAATAAAATTTTGAGCAGTATTTCCTTTTGAAAACCTCCGGCTGATCATGTTCCTCTCTCTGACATCTACTGACTTGTTTACTACCTAGCAAGTGATTTCCCCAGGGAGTGTGCATGGACGAGTCACTGTGAGTGACTTTGGATACTTATTTTAGATCTCCATGCCCTCATGTCCTAAAGCCTCTTCATAGGCTGGTGAAGCTCGAATAGGATAATGCGTGAAATATTGAAATATTGAAATATTATCGAATAGGATAATGCGGAGAATAGTATTATGGGCCTACTTCTTTCCCTGAGCTCAAAAGTCTGAGTAATAAAGGTACTTCTTCCCTTGCTGAAAGGATACAGGGAAAATATATACTAGTAACTTACTTCTAACTAAGCATTGATGGGTAGGAAACAATCAAACACTTTTTATAAATTTTCAACAGTGAAATTCATGGCAACTGCTTAAATGAAGTGTTTCATATGATTTTCTTTTGGTGGTTACTTAAATCTCATCTATTTATTTTTGTAATATTCAACATTAGCACATGTTGTTGGACATTGTCTTTGTTATCAAGTCTTCAGTCCTTTTGACTTTTCTTTGGAATTGGGGAAACCATAGTAAACCTTGGGTAGGATTCAATATTTACTTTGGAAAAAAATTATTTAGGGATTCCCTTGTTCTTTTAGGCTCCAGAAAGTGTAAGGAATACGGTCACTAGCCATTGCATAAGGCCTTGCTCATGGTAAACAGACAATAAATATACTCTGGTACTGCTGGGTTGGCCCCACTGAATTGACAGCCTAAAGCTTCCACTCCAGTTCTGATTGGGGAACTGGCTATTATAAAGGAAAAGTTAATAATGAGATCAAGAGAGGAAAATGCCCTATCAAATCCTTAGATTCAGATTCAGAAATCAAACAAATAAAAAACAAAACAAAACCACTTCCTTTTTTCTTAAATGACCCAGGAAGAAATGAAAGTGTGAAGCAGTGAGTGATACACAGTGAGCCAGCCCTAGTTAACTAATGCAAACTTTCCCTGATGTCGAAAACCTATACAGAGAAGACTGTGGGCTTGGTAGTGTTGGCTTTGATCCATGACCCATGTCATTGTTTTTAATTTGGTTTAAAAATAATAAAGGTTAGCCCTGGCTGGTGGCACAGTGGATAAGGCGCGGGCCTGTGAACCCAAAGGTCGCTGGTTCGATTCCCCAGCCAGGTCACATAATCAGGTTGCAAGCCAGGTCTCCAGCCAGATCCATAGCTGGAGGCAGATAGAAAGCAACCATACATAGGCATCTCTTTCTGTCTCTGCCTCTCTCCTTACTCCTCTCTCTAAAAATAACAAATAAAATCTCTAAAATAAAATATTTTTTAAATTAATTAAAATAAAAATAATAAAGGTTATAATGATATTGGGGAGGCCTTCAATGTCTGAAACTAGGTTTGTGGACTTTGATAATCAGGATTCATTTTTAGTCCCAGCCCTGTCTGCTATAGGCATTTTGACAGGTATAATCACAAAACTTCAAGCTGTTTTAGAGCATAAACCTCCCATGTGGTTCCAACAGCTCCTTTCTATGTAGAGAAATCATTGTGGGAATTTGAAAATTATAACAGAACAGGTATTAGATATCAATTCAAAGATGGCTTCTGGCATAAATACATATGCAATCTATGTAATGTCATTAGCACAGTCTTCCTTAGTGTTTAATTTAATTTCTAAGGTGTGTTCAGGTTGAATGCAGTGTACATACTATTACCATGGTTGGTTTTGTTTTCTATTTTTGCTGATGTTAGTTTATTTACAGTCAGGAGAGGGAAGAAATGTTTAAATTAAAATACAAAAATGTCATCCGATTTAATGTGTGTGTTGATTGCTCCCCTTGTAATAATATTAATAACATCATATGCATGGCTATAAGTTTAGAAAACTAGAAAAAACTTCTAAATGTCATTACCTCTTAGTCTTTCTGCACATACTTGAAACTTAGTGTATATCGAACCCACCCATGACATTTTATAAATGGGACTTCTTTCCCTTTAGGTCAGCTTCCTTCCAATGAATAACTCATTTCTAGTTGGCCTTTAAGGAAAACAACTTTCCATGCTGTAATGGGTCCTCTCTATAAAAATCTAATCAAATGGATTCTGAAAACACTTTCAAAGAGATCAGGGCCCAGGTAGAAGCCCAACAGAAGGCTGGCAGGCTCCCTGTGTGTTCCCTCACAGTATGCCACCATTCCTTCAAGTTTACTTTTTCTGGGGAAGGGGCACCAGATGTGGCAAAAATGCCCAATGCAGTAAAAAGCAAGCGTGCTTGGGGTTTACATAACCAATTATCCCAGCACAGCTGAAACAAACCAAAAAAATCTGCTGAAACATGGAGCCAAGAATCTTCAAGTTTCTACCTTGAATTTCTCATCAGAACACTTTGGTGAGAAGCCATTTTTTTTTTTTTTTTTTTTTTTTGTCCTTCCTTAGGCCCTGTGAGCTGGGCTGAGCCCCCTGCTGGTCTCAAATGCTACAAGCACCTCAAGTAATCTCCCAGGGTTTCCACGCTCCCTTATTCTCCACAGGAGCCTTATTGCTGGGTTCTCTTTATCTCCAGACATCAGGGACATCAGGCTTTTCATGACAGCTCCACCTCCCTCCTCTGATGTCATGCCCATCTACCCCCAGGCTTCCACCCACAGCTGTCTTCCAGGATTTAGGAGTCCCTCATCCTCTGACCCTCACTTCGTCATAGACAGAAACGAAAATGTCCTGGTCCCATTGAACCCCAAGCTTTGTCCAACTCTTTACCTCGTACTCAGCCTGTCTACTCAAAACAATTTCTCAATCACCCACTGGCCCCTGATGCTACTTGAACCACACAGGAAGATATTAAGGCTCTAAGGGTTTCTTTTCAAGATAGGATTAAAGAAATGATAGGGCTGAACCCAGTCCTTGTAATCCCAGATGCCTGTGCCTCACAATAACAGGAGACTGACCAGGCGCTTTGGAAGTTGTCCTAGGGGCCAATCTTGTTTCCTGTTCTCTTCCGGAGCTACCAATGTACTTCAGGACAGATGTTTTCCTCTGACCTCGAAACAGGCTAAATTATCTGTGACAGGAAATATCAGCTGTTCATCAAACCTCTCTTTCCATTCTCACTGGGCACACAGTTTGACTCCTTTTCTATGAGACTAATTCTCGCCAATAAAATGTGCTCAGAGGTGATGTCACCTCTTGGCCAAGAAGTTTAAGAAGCAAGTGTGCCTCTTCCACACACTCTCTTTCTGTTTGCTGGGTGTAAGTGGAAAAGAAGGCCAGCAGATGAAGGAACTGTAAATTGAAGATGAGGTTTTTTGAGATTCTGTGTGGAAGAAAATTGACAACCAACAAGGAACACTTTTGCTTGGCCTATTTTTGTGTATGAGCCATTATAGATTTTGGGGTCATTTTTGGGGTTCTAATGCCATGCCCACACTAATTAATGCAGCCAATATTTTATATTTTAGAGCATTAAATCACTTGGATATGAGAGTTCTGGACCTTTATCCTGGAACAGGCAAGAAGTACTAGCTGAAAGGGAAGAGAAGCAGGAAAGAGCAATAATGTAACTACAGCATTTACTCATATGTAGCCATGTGCCAAGCCTGTGTTAGAAGCATGATTCATACATTGAATTGCATTTATGCTTCACACAAACTTTAGAAAGTAGTGCTGTCATTACCCCTTTACTCAGATGTGGAAGCTGAGGCAGAGGTGTAGTACCCAGGAAGCCGTGATTCAAATCTGTTGATTCCAGAGCCCAAGCTCTAGTTGAGTACCCACCACTGCATCCTAGGCAGCTTTACAATGTCATCTTCACAACTCCTTGTAAATGGGCTATATTATCCCCATTTCAAAGATGAGTGAGCTGAGGTTTGACAAAGACAAATGATTTATCCAAGTTTACACAACTAGGAAGATTCAGGCAAAGGTCTGTGGCTATCAAGTCATTCTCTCTCCATTACACCTTTGAAGCCAGAGTATAGATAGATGAGAGTCATTCAAACTGAGTTTCCCTTCATTTCCTGACCTCAGATGCCTGGGAGGTTGATTTGTTAGCTCTGTGATGGAGGGACAACTGCAGTCATCACCATTTGTTGGCTTCTCAGACATTGGGATTTCTGCCAGAGAGCATTCACCTGATTCCCCCAGCAGGTCACTGAAGTTAGGTTTTCACACTGCTTATAGACCAGCTAGGTTTGAAATCTTACTGAACCCATCCTTTGCCCCAGACTACAGAAAGAGTTCCCTCAGCCAGGATTGGATTGGTCATGTTAAGACCTTAAGAAAGAATGGAAGTCTGTGCTATAGAAAGTCATTCTTTTACTGAATAAAGGGCTTATGCATGGCAGGAGTGAGAGTTCCATTCCACAAATGTACCTCAGAATCCTGAAGTCATGGAGGGTCACCAGGAATCTTATTTTTATAAGGACCTTCTGATCCTCTGATAAAAATGCTGTAGAGGTATCAGGGCTGATCAGGATACCAGAACTGACTTAAAGATGGAGAGAGGGAAACTGGAATGATTCCTGAATACAAACAAAGGCTTCTGTCTGTCCCCATACTCAGCTTTCTAACTGGAATGGCCCACCCTCTCATTATAACCCTCGTGGCCCTCATGAGGACCGGCCCCTCAAGGGCTAATTGACACATTAAGGGATTCTCTCAAGACCCAGCCCCATCCCTGTCCCTTCTGCCTTAACCTGGAGAATTACTGGCATATCTAGCAGGGGAGACATCAGTGCTGCTGGCTCACAATGTGTCAACATGATGGCATTGATGATGACATCCTAGAACCTGCTGGCCTCTGCTGCGAACCCGACACTCCAAGGCCACTTAGAGACCAAAGAATCAGTCCCATATTCGTCTGTGCCATCGATAGGCATCTGTGGTTGAGAAAAAGCATGAGGTCTTCAGGAGCTGGACCGCCTCTGCAGGGCAGGGGACTGCAGGGGAGAGGCAGGTGACTGCTGCGGTGCCCAAGGGAGTGAGCCCATCACGCTTTCAGGGACCAGGGACGCCACAGCAGCAGCACAACAGGTCACTGCAACAGTTAAGTTTTTCACCAGGCAATTGATGTGATGTTTAGCACTCCTGAAACACCATTTTTGCACTTCTGGATGGTGGCTTTAAATACTGGATGCAATTTTAATGGTTAAGGTTACATTCAGTTCATTTCATAATAGCCATACATTCATATTGTTCACAGTCTCTTTTCTCCATCATCCTAGTGGATTGAGATGTGAGCACAATCATGTTTACTTACTTTAATTCCTTGTAATCCATAACCAGGGGGGCCAGGAGAGCCAGGCAAGCCTTTCTGCCCAAGGTCACCCTGTTGGAATATGGACAGAAGTTGGACAAGTGTAAGAAGATTCAGGGAGAAGCAATGGAGTATTACTCTGAGCTTTGTTTTTACTTCAGTCTGAGCAGGACCTTCAACCGTGCTCCCCATAAGCTACGCCATATTTTATAAAAAGCAGTGGTTTTCCAAAAATTTTACGCCACAGACTCCTTAGCAAAAATCTTACATATAATCCAAATTTAAATAAAGACTTAAGGTAGCACTGCTTGGTGTGAGCAGAAGTGTTGGCCAGGAGCCTTACCAGTTTGGGTTCCTTTATCTGCCCTGTCAACAACTCCTGGAACGCCAGGGGAACGAGGATCACTCACACATGATCCATGTAGCCTTTAATCTATTGCTGCTTTTCAATATGGAGTCACCGGGGTTTCAGTTAAAGATTCAGTGGATATTATGTGGATCAGTGTTGAATTTTTAAGAAAGTATGTAAACGAAGCAAAAAGCGCATGGTTTCCCAGTATGTGTTCTTTATAGCATAAGTGGACCCCGTATTTCCTGAGGAAAAACTTCTGCGGTCAAATGAGATTGGAAAATGTTCTACACCGCAGTATGTGCCTCTCCTTGGAGATCTCTAGCACATATGAAAATATTAATATTAAAGCCTTCAGCAAGTCCCCAAACAGAGAGGTTTATTTAGCTATCCCAGAAGTTCCCAAATTAACATTTGATGGAATAAACTTGTAGAAACGCTGGGTTAATGTAAGTTACTGCACAAGTCAGACTTTTTCTTTCCAGTATGATTATGAGAGAAATACCTGCTCATTGAAAAAATAAAATTAAAAAAAAAAAAAAAAAGTTGACACTGAAGAAAAAATAGGCCCATCTCACATCACCTAGTTATAACAAGTACTAATATCTTGGGGCAATCTTCACCCACATGAAGTGACCTATGAGGTTAAGAAATAGCCCCCCACCCCACCCCCCCAAAAAAAAAGAAATAGCCCAGTGCTCAAATGGAGTTGATGGACAAACGGAAGATAAACAATCTTATTAATCCTGGAATCCTCAGTAACTTTGATTCATAAAGCCTTTTCCCTTTCCTCTCTAATAATGGAATTCTAATTCACTTCTGTGCATTTTGGGCATGAATACCTCTATTTAAAATTTGAATTTGTGATGGTTGGCTCATTAACACCCATTTTCCCTATAAACATATTTGATATTTTTTTGCCTCATTTTTTGAACAAATTTAAAAAATACATACTGAAAAAGTGAATGAACATTAAAATAGGCTTCTCAACTCGGCACTATTCACATTTTGGACTGGACAATTCTTTATGATGGGAGGCTGTCTTGCACTAACACTAACACTGTAGGATACTTAGCAGCTCCCTAGCCTCTACCCACCGGATGTCAGCAGCAATCCTTTTCTGGCTGTGACACCCTCCTCCCTCCCCACTGTTCCCAGATGGTTCCAGGCATTGCCAATGTCCCTCTGGGCTGAAGATGAGAGGACAACATCTCTCTCCTTGAGAAACACTGGATTCAAAAGGCAAAAGGAAGCAAAATAGAAATGAGAGCAAAGGGAGCCAAAGGAAGTTTCTCTTTCCTTCCCTGGAGACAATAAACCTAGACTGAGGCCCTGACAGTGGACTACACGCATATGACAAAATAGATGTTAGCTGATACCCTGTTAAAAGGCCACCTGACACACGTCTGGCCAAAGTAAAGCTGTGCTGCTTCTTTTTTTTTTTTTTTTTAATTACTTATTTATTTTATTTTATTTTTTAAAAGATTTTATTTTATTATTTTTAGAAAGAGGGGAAGAGAGAGAGGCAGAGAGGGAGAGAGACATCAATGTATGGTTGCTTTTCACCTGCCTCCAGCCACAGGCCTGACTGGAGACCTGGCTTGCAACCTAGTTATGTTGCCCTGGCTGGGAATCAAACCTGCGACCTTTGGGTTCACAGGCCGGCACCTTATCCACTATGCTACCAGCCAGGAAGCTGTGCTTCTTAATGATGGTACAACCTCTAAGGAACCTAGAAATATTTTGAGCACTTCATAACCAGTTTTTAAAGGAGGTACTGGCTTACTAATAGCTTTTGTGAAAGAGAATGGCATTATAAACTCAAATGTTCTATTTACTGACAGTTCACATGATATGAGAAAAGACATTTCATCAGTAATCAAGAAAAAATAACTAAACACCAAAATGAGCACTTCCTATGAAGCCAGTGCCCACGTGGCCTGAGGACTCACCTTTGGCCCTTGGGTTCCCATTCCCCGAGGCCCGGGCAGACCTGGGGGTCCTCTGATGCCCGGCTCTCCCTGAAAAGACATTGAATGACAAGTTACTATTTTTAAAAAAACACTGTTTGTTGTATATTTAAAACAGTAAAGGGGATGGATGTAATACAACAACAATAAAATTTTTAAAAATAGTTCAATCATTAAAAAAAGTAAAATATTTCAAATATTTCATATAAATTTACATATTCAAAAAGATGCAAGGTCTGCCCCAAAAGCAAACTTTTAATTACGTTGACATTGGCTCAATATTTTTAGGACCTTGTATCCAAATACTCCACACCCTTGAATTTGACTAAGCTATTGAGTCCTTTTATTCCATATCATTTTTTTAAACTTGACAAAGGGAGTGTTACCTCCCTTTGTTTCCCTTATTGCCATGTATTCAATCTTTAAGCCTACGGGGTCCATTTCAAAGCAACCAAGTCAATTAACTTTTTGGCAACCTTAATAATATACTTTTTTTCTGGAATGCCCTTCTCTGGAACTTGGAAAAATACCACCATTGACAAGACAGACATGAATTAAAGGAACCATGAAAAGATATAACCCATCGTGGAATAGCTGCTTAGAATTTAATGCAGCCAAGATTATGCAACTTGGATTAGGAATTGCCACTGGAATGATTGTAACCACAGGATAAATTTGGAGAAGCTTTTCAGATTCTCCAGATGGTTTCATAACAGGTGACTATCAACAGAAAAGTGTTGGGACCTTATTAGGACAAGTCAGGCCATGTGGTTAGACTTATTTAGGATATGAATGATGATAGGGAGAATCAGAGAAATAAAAATCTCTTCATTAGCCATTTCTACATGCCCAGCACTTTACTAGGCATGCTCATATATGTTATTTGGTATAATTTAGAATTTACAACCATCCTGTACTACAGTGATGACTAATTTACCTAACTCCTCTGAGCCTCAGTATATTCGTCAGAGCTATAAAAATCATATTTACACTTCATGGGGAGGACAAAGAAATGAGACAAAGAATGCGCATGCTCCCATCCCGGAATCTAGCATAGAGTAGGCACTGGGTAAATGTTAACTCCCCACCACACCTATTGCGTAAGCAGGAAACTAAAGTTTGCCCAAGGCTGCATAGCTATTAAGAGTCAGGGCTAGGAGGATGTGGAGAATAGGAACCCTCCTATCTTCCTGGTGCAGCCATTCTGGAAAATAGTTTGACAGTGAATGCCATAAAACATTGAACGTAAATTTACCTTATGATCTAGTAATTTCACTCCTAGGTATACACCCAAGGAAAATGAAAACATATGTTCCTACCAAGACTTATAGACAAATGCTCTTAGCAGTATTATTCATAATAGCCCCAAAATGGAAACAACCTAAATGTCCGTCAACTGGTACAATAAATGAATAGACAAAATGTGGGATATTCAGCACTAAAAAGAAATGAACTACAGATGCATGTGTTGACATGGATGAACCCCCAGAACATTATTTGCAGTAAAAGGAGACAGATTCTTGGGACATATATTGTTTGATTTCATCTATATAAAATGTCCAGAAAAGGCAAATCTACAGAGACAGTAAATGAATGGTTGCCTCAGGGCCAGGAATGGGCATGAGGGATCTTACTAGGAGAAAGAAAATGTTCAAAAACTGATTTATGGAAACAGCTGTACAGCTTGGTAAATTTACTAAACAATCGTTGAATTGTAGATTTGAAATGGGTGCTTTCTATGTTATATTAAATTTCTCAATGAAGTTAATTAGGAGGAAAAAAGACCAGAACCAGTCTTCCAACTTAGATCTCCCAAACTCTTGGCTCTGGGTCTTGTTTTGTCCATGTTCTGTTAGGAGATAAATATTAAATAGCTTATAGCGTTCAACAGTGCAAAAATCATGGATTTTAAGAAATGATAAAATTGTTTACCTAGAAAAACAACCCTTCCTTTACTTACAAACTCTAAAACACTTCTAGAGAAAACAAGGCCATAAAAGAGTAAGAAATGTTTCCAACTATATTTCATAACTGACTTCTTTTCATCCTATTTTTATAATTATATATTTCCCTTACCCACCACCTTTATTATGATTCTGTTCTCCAGTCTCCATCTCTTCCTCTTAACCACTTAACTGCTTTTGAGACCACAGGTACTAATTATTTCTTCAATACCTCTCCTACTGACTCCCCAGGTCGAGTGGCCCCAAGTTTCTCCCAGCTTAAATGATCACTCCAATCACCTTGAGTTCCAAGCAGAGAACAAGAATTTGTCTTGCATTACATTGGTTCTTATTGTCTCTCTTTTCTGGAGTACCTCTGCAGTTCTTTAAAGGAAGTATCTGTAAGTTGACCAATGGAGGGTCTCCAACTACACCTGACTGATTCACACCCTTGCTACATTTTGATCCCCTCCAGCAAAGCAAAACAAAGTTAAGTAGTAAATATAGTTAAGCAGGCTTTATTCAGAATCAGTCAACGTTTTATCAACAAATGATTGTCGCCTTTGCCTGGTCATCTTTAACCCCACCTCAGATACTATGGATCCCTCTTTTGTGTTTCTGTTTCTCTCTACCCTTCCATGATGAGGTTAGACACCTGATGTAACTATATGGCCCCACTGATGAAGTATTCAAGCTAAGAAAAATTGAACCTGCATCTGAGCAGGTGTCTAGGTCTAACTACCTACCAGTTTATAAAACAAAACAGAAGAACAACAAAGGATGGAAAAACATGCTGAACAACACCGATAAGGATACCATTAGCAAAATCCTCAAGGACAAAAAAACCCATCCCAAAGAAAGTGCGAAGAAAAAACAAAAGACATGTAACCATGTGAATCCCAATGCCGTATGTGGACATCATTTGGATCCCAATTCAAACAAACCAACTGCAATAAATTTACAAGACAAACTGGGAAGTTTTAATGTTCAAAACAGAATGACATTATGGAATTGTTATTAATATTTTTCAGGTTTGCTCATGGTACTTACAGCTATGTTTTTTTTTGAAAAAGAGCTCTTACATTAGAGAGACAAATGCTAGAGCTTTACCTGGGTGATGCCTGGGATTTGCCGGGATAAACAGAGTGAGGGGGAGAGGTGGGAATGAGGGTTACAGGTAAAGACTGACCGCATGTTGATAACTATTGAAGAAGTACAATGGGTAAATGGGAATTTACTAGTGTTTCTGCTTTTGTATATGCTAATGATGTTCATAATATTTTTAATAACATTTTTAAAACCTATCAACAACACCTAAAAAGTATCTCACAAGTCAGGGTGAAGAAAGATTGTTGGGATGTTCATTCTTGATAAGGAGAGTAATATGAGATTTTGTTTTAAAGATTTTATTTATTATTTCCAGAGAGAGAGGAGGGGAGAGAGGCAGAGAAGGAGAGAGACATCAATGTATGGTTGCCTTTCACCTGCCTCCAGCTATAGACCTGGCTGGAGACCTGGCTTGCAAGCTGGTTATGTGCCCTGGCTGGGGAATCAAACCAGCGACCTTTGGGTTCTCAGGCCAGCGCCTTATCCACTGTGCTACCAGCCAGGGTTAATATGAGATTTTAAAGATAGAAAGATGGGCAAAGGGGAGGAGGAACACATTGGTAGATTCAATTATCACTAGTATCACTTCCATGTGTTTCATATATTCTTGGTATGTAACAAAATGTTACATAACTTTTAAAAAGGAAGGACATGGTCAGAAGCCAGATGGAGATTTTTTTTTTATGAAGTGCTATTTTTTAACTAAGAATTTGACACTAATTCATGATATTTTCTTTGTGATGATTTTAGTCAAAACCACCTTTTCAATTAGTATTTATCATACTAATACACACACACGCACGCACGCACGCACGTATCCCAAATGGGAAAGCAAGTGGGGAAAAATAGTTAAAATACGTTGTGTGTTGACTTCAGGTCAAATTTGTTATTACTATTCTTTTTCTCTCTCATTTAGTTCTCCCTGATCCTCACCATTTAAAAATGTATGAAAGCTAAATGCAATAGTACAGCTGACCCCATGGACACCTCGTGGCCCTTTCACATGCAAACTCTGGCAAATGAGCTCTATAAAAGTGTGATCCCATATTATATGTGGTATTGCAATTGCAATATTTACCTTAACCAAGTTGCCCATTTTTATTCATATAATTGTTGACATATAGCTATATTTTATTTAAAAATTTTTTGCATCTCTTTACCTACATGAACATAATCTTATACAGGCTTTTATAAAATTATACAGATTTTATAAAATCTGATAGACTTTAAATCAAGTCTTGACATAGCCTGCAGATGTTAAGTTGGTCAATAACACAGTATTAGGGTCATTCCTTGATGTACGCATACATTGTTTTCAATAAGTGGGAAGATGAAGCACTTAATGGGCTGTGTGGATCCACAGAGATAGCGTCTCTCTTCTAAGGTGGGGCATAAAAATGCATCCTGTCTTTTGTTCTGCTCCTATGTGCCCACACCTGGCTGCCTCAGGTGAGGGTGTGTGAGGAGTGTGGTCAGGACTCCACCACCTGATAGCACCAGTTCTCTGGAATGCAACACCAGTGGCACTGAAATAGAATGATTACCATGACATTTTCAGTTTTGTTGTCACTGTTGGGTTTAGTGACATTCACAGCTAAACAAAATTGCAGCAGGTACTTGCATAGCTGGCATTAGCTTCCCCTGTGGAATCTGAGGGCTGCTGGAACCTGCAGAGGGAGCCCTTGCACTGGGAGACAAGGAGCAAACCAGAAGGCACATCCCAGACTTGCCCTTTGTAACTGTACCCATCGATTTCCTAAGACCAGACAGCCCTACCCCTGCTTGCTTACCTCCACTGTCTCAAAAAAGAACAACTAGTTAGATTGCCTGTAGCTTCCTTTTGGCCCACAAAGGGATTCTGGAGAACATATTCCTTTCATTTTGACAGGAAATGGTCAAGTTTAAGACTGTCTGCAGTACTTGTATATGTGAACTTAACAAAGGTTTGATGAAGGTTTCACTTCAACCATAACCTTGCAGAGTGGTTAATTTCAACACCTTGAAAATCATACATAATCTGACTTTGGGGGGAATGGGTGGGTGGGTGGGGGGACAGAGGGGAGCAAAAAGGGGATGGATGTAATACAACAATAATAAAATTAAAAAAAAAAAAAATATTTTTAACCTAAAAAAAAAAAAAAAAAAGAAAATCATACATAATCTTATAATGAACTTACTAATCATTTATTGAATTGTTTAAAAGGAAGATAAAAGCAAAAACTATCACCACCATTCATTTTCCCATTAGTAAATCTTTCCTTTGGTTCATCTTAAAACTATTATAATGAATAAGTAAATAATAATTAAAATGTATTGTTTATTACAAGGCAGGCACTTTTCCTTCATTATCTTGTCTGAGGCTATTAACATCAATTTACAGACAAGGAAATTGAGGCTTGAGAACATACACGTTTTGCCAAAAAACATGCAGCCAGAAGCAATTCAACCCCAAGGTTTGACCCCAGAGTCCATCTCTCTTCTCAGAACTGGCCAGGGCTAAATCAGCTGTGCTAACTTCTCCATAGACTTTCTTCCAGCGGCCACTTAAGGCAAACACATGGCTACGTGGCTGGCAGAGTAGTTTTCCTACATTGATTCAATCATACTCTCTTAAGGAGAAAAAAGAAAATATCCTGGTTATAAGATTCCTAAGAGGCCCAAATAATCTGCGTTAAGTATCCCACTGTCTAAGGCTTCCCTTTCGATTTTCCCTTCCTTGCCAGTCCTCAGTTTTGTGGCTTATCCCAATGTTTCAACTGGTCTTATTCCAGATCCCCTGCCTACACAGATTCTTATTCGCTGTTTTTACTCATACTGCAATATACTTGATTTGGCAGAGTAATGCATACTATGACTAGTGCTACTACAATACGTCAGCATGTCAGATTTCATAAAAATGTTTTATAGACATAACCATTCATTTCTTAGAATAACCCTGTGAAGTAGGCATTCTTGTCCCAAATCGAAGATGAGGAGGCTAAGTCTGAGATTAAATGACTTGCTGGAGTCACATAGCTAAAAAGTGGCAGAAGTCCCAAGTTGAGTAGTGATTAAGCAAACAATCTGTTATATTTTTTTGTATTTTATAAATTTAAAATATAATATTTGAGAAGATAATACTCTTAGAGACAAAGAGCCCATCAGAATATCTCTCCTTCCCTTTCCCTCCTTAATAAGTAAAGCTTTAATCATAATTCCTCCCTTTGTTTGTATCAATTAAGTCCCTGCTCTTTGAGAAGACTGTGGAAGCAAGTTATAGCTGTTGTATAAGTAATTTTATGCTTTTTGTGTGTGGGGGGGCAATAAAAACCAAATTGAATTTACTGTGAAAAGAATTAGCTTTTTAAGAATTTTCCAAGGAATGGTACACTGAAGATTCTACTAAATGATGAACCAACTGAGTTTTTAAATCAGGTAAAAGTCAAAATGATGATTAGCAGTTGCTTAATGTTCCCTTGTTTTTGGCTTTTAGATAAAATTAAGATATAACTGCTAAGGCTCCAACTACCACAAATACAAGTACCACTAAGGAATGAATTATGTAGAGTATAGGCAAAGGTTTAGGAACTCCAATCTGAAGGGTCCATGATTCCAAAGAGGAATCCATGAGGACTCTTGAATACCTCACTTGTCAGAATGTCAATGAAAATTTTAGAGTCCTGCTTCTAAGCTTATGGACAGACAATCCACATACTGATAATGTGTATTGATTATTGACTGGTTATTGTCATATAACTCAGTCACTTCTTACTGACAACCAATGAAAAGGGAGACAGTTACAACTACAAATATAAGGGAGACGAGAAAATAATTTAGAAGATACTAGAAAATAAGCACTCATATTACTGTAACATTTGCTTTAGTGTATTCTTCCAGCTTTAAATTTCAAAAAATTTAAAATAATTTTCATCATTCAAATCAATTTCTCTTCTAGATATTTAATCTTCACCCAAATCAACAGTAACTCAAAGCCCATGATAATTTAAAAACTTGCTTTAGGAGTTAGGAGATGTGTTGTTGATTGTCTCTTCCTTTTCTCAAAATCAACTCATCAAAGATGAGGAAATGATTCTCCTGTGCCAAGAATTTCACTGGGGAGGGAGAGTCTTATATAGCCAAGTTTGAAACCCTGAAAATAGAATTATTGACACTGCCCCCAATGACGGGGGAAGAAAAGGCTGTCTTGTACTGATGCTCAATTTTCCACTGCGGAAAATTTCCTCCAGTTGGCATGGTTAAAAATAAAAATATGTAGATTGTGGTATAGGTGGAAAATCTTAAGAAGATTTAATGTCCATCTCTAGGGCTAAAGGGAAGGCATATGTGCACTCCCGGGGAGAGAAACGCAGGGCTAGAGAGACAGCAAAGAGGGATGAAAGCAATCCCTGAAAAATCATAAGCTGGATTGGAGCACAGTGCTGATTTTAGAGACCATGCATAAAACTGAGTTGGGAAGTAACTTTGAAAAGTCACCTAATCAAGTTTCCTTGGCTTGAATGTGACCTTTACTGAACTTTAAAGGTCACATTGTCTGGCATTTAAGTTGGATATAGTTCTAGTTTTAATTATCCCTGTTTGTTCAGCTGATTGTGCTGCCTATTGCAATTTTGCAGTCACATTACAGGAGGTGGGATTTTTCAACTCCCGTTTGGAATCATGGACCCTTAACTTTACTGTCATTAGGGCTGTGTCCTAGGCCAGCCGTCCTTGTTGGACACTGTTCAGATTGGAGTTCCTAGACCAGTCCATCCCACTGGAATATACCAATTCCTAATGCATCTCTGTGTGAATCACTCCTCTGGTCTGCCACTGCCTGTTGGTGGTGCACACACATGTGAGCCATTGCAGGGAACAGAGGGCCAATTCAGATACTCGGAACATTTTTAAGATAATGATGCTCAGTGGAATTTTACATACACTTGCATTTTAATTGATGACACTGGGCTGTATTTTGTCAAATAAAGCACGTACTTACAATTTTCAAACATTTAAAGCTATTGAAAAATGTTAAATTCTTTGGGGTTTAGGTTTATGCCTTTCTTTAATGTTTATGTAATTTAAGTCATGACCATGGAAAAGCTAAATGGGAAGGGAAACAATTCAACTGTACACTAAACGGTGCTGTGACCATCAGAAGATGGGCAGCTCTGGAGACCGAGCATCTATAGACCAGACTGAGTCTGTCTTTTTCCTCTGATTTCTTCATCCATTTAGTCTTTCATTCATTCATCCATATTCTTAGTCTCCCTCTCACATGCAAACACAATATTGTATCAAAACTGTTTATAAAGGGGCACTTTGTTCAACCTTCATGGTTCTTGATTTCCTTATCTAAAGAATAAGGGGATTGTTTAAAAATGTCAGAATATTTTGGAAATATTTAGATAGTATATCATATATAATATTAAAGTAATATATAATAATAACAACAGCAACTCAATAAGTTTTTCTGCCCACAGACCTTATTCCAACCACTTGATGCTTAAGAGGTCCCTTGAGGGCTTCAGAAACCTGGTTTGATCTCCTCTGTGCAGGATTTGGCAGAACTCAACTGGCCAAAAGCCTTGGAGGAGACCATGGCTTTCTCTGGCAGGAGGTAGCACACTGAAGGGGGCTAAAGAGCTCAGAGGGGAACATGGGAGGATGCACCTGCCTTTTATGGAGCTCAGGAGAGCCACTCCTGAGTCCAAAAACAAACTTGCCCTGAGCAGGGTCAGTGAATCAGCCCTGGGGCAATATCCACCACCTGGTGAGCCTTTGGAGGTGAAGATACAGGAACAGGGAGCTATCTGAGCTTTTCAAAGGAAAATGAGTTTTATGTACTGATTATCCCCAAATCACAAAGGGTCCTTCTAGCCTCTAGGGGTCCAGTAAAGAAATGCAGGCAGTGTTAGATAGGAACTTGAACTTGCCTTCCCTATCACGCAGCACTGTGTTGGAATCTAGGGGTCAGGACACAGGATGAGCACTTCCCACTTCCAAGAGACCAACTGTCTGTTCCTCCTCAGGGCATGTTACCAAAGTGGATTTTAAAACACTATCTACTATTTCCTTGAATGTTGTAGTTTTTAGAAAAATTTTAGAAATCTCCCAGAAGCCCTTCTTAAAATTGGAATACAGAAGAATTCCACAGCCAATGATGTCATATGGAATTCTTCCATGGAGCATGGCAATGACACAAGATGTCAGGGACTGGTTTTTATGTGTTTTGAAACATAGAAGCTTTGATTCAAATGTCTGTGTCATATCATTTCAAAACACATTTGTTGTGTAAGTTAACAGCCTAAGGCCAATATTTTAAGGTAACTACACAGAATTTAAATAGAAAAAAAAACCCCAGATATATTTGTCTATACAACCACACATAATTTTTCTACCATTTTAAAAGTCAAAATGGAAGGAGAAGGAATTTTGCACACATTTAAGTCCTGTACTTTTGCTACCATTGACAACTTTAGGCATTTTGAGAGTTTCACCTTACTCTGCCAATCCAGAAGGAGAAAAATTAGGTGGGAATTAGACTTCTCTGAATATGTTCCTTACTTGACCAGTTTCTGTGTGTGTCCAAGTTTTCTTTAGAGCGAGAGAAAAAAAAATGCTACACAGATTTTATGGCTTCTTTAAAAGAGGAGATATGATTTTGAAAGTTAAAAGAGATGATGTTTTCTTTTAAATTTTCCTTGATTTTTAAGTTTAGGATCCAAGCTCTTTGGTTCTAAGACTAGCTCACACTCCTGCAGGGCAAGTGACACCAGGATAATAAACTTCCCCGGCACCTCCAGGAAGACGCAGCAGAGAGAAGGCGATGGCGCTGAGAGGGAGGTGGGCCAGCGGAGGCAGGTTCCAGGTAATGCTCTCTTCCCCCCACAGCTAGAAGGGAGCTCTGGGCTGTTGCTTCCCCTCAGCCTCCCAGGTGGGCTCACAGGCACAGTATGTTTCACTTAAGATACAGCTTTTGGCACCACGTTGTTACAAAAATAAAAATAAAAGAAGATACAATTTAGAAAGAACACCTTTTTCCCTTGATTTTTTCCCCCCTTAAAATGCCTGACTGGGTAGGTAGCTCAGTTGGTTAGAGTATCTCCCAATATGCTAAGGTTGCAGGTTTGATTCCCAGTCAAGGCACATACAAGAATCAACCAATGAATATATCAATAAGTGGAACAACAAATTGATGTCTCTCTCTCTCCCCCAACTCTCTTTATTTCCTCATCGTAAGACAGTGACATAATAGCATAATTGATACAATACAATATATACTTATGTAAAATGTTTATAATAATCTACTCTAAAAATGTAAATGACCATGCTGTTCCATTGGAATACAAGTACACAGGTAGTATAGTATATGATGTCTGTCCCAAAAATATCGGCTGTGCAAGCTGTTTTAATTATATTGACATTGCTTCGATACTTTTGGGACAGGCCTTTTTCATGTGTTTAACACATTTTATATCATGCCTTATTTTAATGAGAAATAAGTTCCTATTTCTCTAAAGAAATATTTAGTGTAATAAAAGTTTTTACCAATGTTTCATGCAGTAGAAAATAATGAGATTTACATATTTGAAATTTCTCTTTCTACTTTTAAATTTTAACATTTGGCAGACACTTTGCCTTAAAGAATAAAGAATACTGCAATACCCAAGTTCAGGATGGTTACTGACATGCTGAGGTATGACAGAGGATCAGATTCATTCCTTAGTCTGACTAAACCAGAACCCGGATAAAAAAAGCACCTTGAGTGTGTCTTCTCTGCATAGTTTACTCAGCACAGTGAGACAAAGCCTCTTCCCAGCTCTCCGCCCCCATCTGACGGACAGGAATGGAGCAGGAATTAAGGTCACCTTTGGAAATGATGCTTAGTGCCATGGGTCTTCAAGCTTTCATTCTACCAGGAGGACAAAAGTATACCTGCCCCCTTCATTATACAGAAGCAATATCAAGGTTGCCACTCCTAAGTGGTACGGTGAAGACTAATAATAATAATAAGGATACAAAGTTGACATTGAATAATAATAATAATAATAATAATGACACAAAGTTGACATTCAACACTTACACCATCTCTCTCTAGTGACCTGGAAGCATTTGAAAAACTGAGTGGGTGTATTTCTAAGGAAGAATACTCTCTTAAGGGTACTATTGATCATTCATTCATTCTTTATCCATTCAACAGGTTACAAAGCTCCTGTAGGCACACTCAGTTCCCAGCCAGGAATTTAGCAGCGGACAAGACAAAGAGCCTGCCTTCAGGGAAATTTACTTGTGGAGTATGCAAGGCAGGAAATGGGCAAGGCCAGTGCAGAAAGCGATAGGTGCTGTGTAGGAAATACATAAGGGGGTGTGATAGTGACAAGGAGGGAGGGATAGAGAGGAAGGATCGCTTTGATCAGGAGGTGAGCCACCCTGACAGAACACAAAAGACCCCTCTGCCTACTAGGTGATGGAAGCGCAGAGGTAGGAGAGGGAAGACAAATGAAGCTACTTTAATAGCCAGCCAAGAGGTGATGGTGGATTTCCTTGCTGAAAGCAGCAGGAGAGAACCAGGTTCAAGGAAGAACTGACAGGATTTACTATCAGCTCGAAGTGGGCAGAGGAGAGGGAAAAGGAGAGAACTACTCAGGTATCCTGGCATGAGTGTGGGGTGCATGGTTGTGCCATTTTCAGGCTTATGGGGTAAAAATCAAAAGGTTCTAGTTTGGTTGTCAGGTGAGAGATGTCTGTGAGAAATCTAGGAGGTCCTATGTGGAAGAAACAAGGCTTGTGAGGGAAGATAGACATTTGTACACTGTTAGCCCTCAGGCAGCGGTTGAGGCCATGGGACTGGGAAAGAGCACCTGGGAAAGGGTACCCAGGAAAGAGCACCCAGGAAAGAGCACCAGGGAAGGAGCACCCAGGAAAGAGAGGAGGACTCTGCACTGTCCTCTGATCCTGGACAGGAAAACAACATAGCAAAGGGGTGTGAGAGTCGCCGCAAGGAAAGCAAGACAAAAACCATCGAGTTAAGTTACATGTTCAAGTCAGTGCAAAGCCCCAAGGAAGTCCATAGATGAGGATAAATAACTCTATCAATTCTTGAGCTATCTCTACTCTTCTATAATGCCTGATAAAAACTTAACCAAAATCATGTACCTAGAGGCACATTTTTAGAAGCTACTGTGTTACATACTTTAAATTCTTACCTTTGCTCCGGTGTCCCCCACTCCACGTAAACCCATTGGTCCAGGGGGTCCTGGTAATCCTCGAGGTCCCTAGGTGACATAGTAAGGGAGAGAGGGAGCAACCTTGTTGTTTTGCAGTGTCCATGGAGGAAAAGAGAGAGAGAGGTGGGGAGGAGGAAGGAAGGAAGGAAGAAGGGAAAGAAGGAAGGAAAGAAAGAAAAGGAAGAAAGGGAGGGAGGAATAAAACATGAAGGGCATGCAGTAAGAAGGAAAGAAATACAGCTATTGGGGGGAGCCCGTGGTTAGGAAGTGGAGGGATCAAGTGAAAAGGAAAAAAGACTCATGGACATGGATAGCAGTGAGGGGGTTGCAGGAGGGGCAGGGGTACAAGGCGATTAAATGGTAATGGAAAAAATACAATACAAATCAATTTTACAAAATAAAAGCAACGTCCAAACTTACAGCCACACCAGGATAGCCGTCACCTTTGAGTCCTGGAGCACCCATTGGTCCTCGAGGGCCTTGGGCACCCTAGGGAGATTCCAACACCAGGTGATGTCATCAGATAAACTATGAAGCACCTGACAAAACCTAAGCACAATACCAACTCAATATGCCAAAGGTGGATGTGGTAAGTACAAAGGAATGAATTCAAACATTTTAGAAGAAAACCTATCACAAAGGGAAACTCATGATCTCTTTCTAAGTCTTATCCATTGTGTGCAGGGGAAGTCATGGAGTGCATGTGGGAGACATATGTGAACCTTTGCCAGTGCTCTATAGGAAACACTCCTTATAGGAATTAGAAGGTGGCTGGTTGTTGATATTTTAATTTTTAAAATGACAGATTTTTACTGCAGCGTAAGTCAGGGAAAGTGTTTAAAAATGAGGAAATTAAGAAGGCACCACATGAGAAAAAGAGAAAAGAATATTCGGGGGGACCCCAAAATGTAATTATCTTCTGTAGGGCAAACCCCTCATAGTCCAGGCTTCCATCACTGAATGGTTGGGTGAGTGTTCTAGGAACCCACCTATATCAGTGTACCAGCTGGAATTGTGAGAGGCCGTGTTTGGCATTAGTGAATTGTTTTGAAGACTCAATGCATTTGCTCATTTTACGATGGGTGATTTACGAGTGCACCTGCCCAGCAGTTTTTGACCAAAAATGGCATGACCTTGGTGCCCGACTCTCCCTATTCATCTGTTCTCATCCTGAGTGGCTTTTTGTTTGTTTCCCCAAGGAGAAAAGTCCTGAAAGGGAAAGAGGTGAAACCAAAAATGGCAGAAGCAATAAAAGACATCAAAATCATCAAGTTTAAAAACTGTTTTGCGTAGTGGGAAAATGTCTCAGTAGGTGTATTACATCAAGTGGAGAGTACTCTGAAGGTCACTGGAGTTTAAACATGTAAGAATACACAATTTTTAAAAAGATTTTATTTATTATTTTTAGAAAGAAGGGAGGGAAGAGAGGCAGAGAAGGAGAGAGACATCAATATACAGTTGCCTTTTTCATCTGCCGTCAGCTATGGACCTGGCTGGAGACCTGGCTTGCAACCTGGTTATGTGCCCTGGCTGGGACCTTTGGGTTCACAGGCCAGTGCCTTATCCACTGTGCCACCAGCCAGGGCTAGAATACACAATTTTTTATAAATACATTCTGGGTTTTTATGGGTTACCTCCATGCATAGCAAAACTTGAAGTGTAAAGTAAGATAAACTATATGTTACCTATTATTATGTTATTATTTTCTTCCTCAATGGGGCCCAAGTGATGTAAGAACAAAATAACCCCAAATAAAAAATTAAAAATAATTTTAAAAAAGTTATAAGGGGATGGGACGTAGTATTTATGATTTATATCTTGAGACTTAAGGAAAAGTTATAAATATTGTTTACAATGATAACCTTAGGCATTAAAAACTTTTAGTAATAACTACTAGCCTTCTATATAGAGGATAGAAAAGGTGATTATTGCCTTTTGAGCAATAGATTTTTGAGATATGTAACACTCTAAAATGGAAATTAAAGAAATTTTGGCTAAAGTAAAATGGAGAGAGAGAGAGAGAGAGAGAGAGAAAGAAAATGAGGAAGACTTCTAGAAGGTGTATTCATTTTAAGTCTATTGCACTTGTATTTAAAACTTGTAACATTCCTTTTATACCACATTCCATTCCATGACTATGATAACTCTTGCAATGGTTCTTGTCAATACACATCAGTTATTTTGATAAAGAGTTGTTCATGTTTTTAAATATTTATGATTTTTGCATGAAAAAGAAACTCTACTAAGAGACAGATTTTTGTTTTCCAAGATTGGAAAATATAACAGGACTCTCAATGCTTTTCTTATATGCAAGCAAACACTGAAATCAAACTGCCATTATTCCAAGCCAAAATGTTGCTTAAAACCCAACTCTCGAAAAATGTTTCCAATTCCACTCCCATGAAAGAATGATTGATTAGGAGGGAGGAAAAAATCTGTATACCTTTAAGCAATAAGAAAGTTAAATTTGTTTTGGAAACCATGAATGCAACAACTGTTTTTTCCTATTAAATCTAAGAGACTAGTTCCATATGATTAACATTTTTAAGAATGACCATTCGGAATACAGTGGTCACTTATTAAAAACTTAATTTACTATTCATCATCAACAAAGATCCAAGAGGACTGCATATATTGTATGATAGTAAAAGCAAGGTCATTTGGAGAGGTGACTTTTGGTGTATCTCCAGCTACAGGAAACTGGTCCTTCTCAGAGCAATATATTATTCTGTTCCAATTATGTTTAAGGTTAAAGCTTTACACATCTGTATGGGTTATGTCCCCAAATAAGGTGTCCAATCTTCTCCATTTCTGCACAAGGAATTGGCCAACAACACAACAAAGCAGTAACTGCTGCCTGGTTGGTTAAGTTGAAAGAAAATTGGAATAAAAGTTCACTTTCAGCTTTTATTTACAAGTTCCAAGCCTATAACAAATTATCAGCAGATGTTGTCATTTATTCTCTGGCATCCATACTGGGGGAAAAACATTAAAACATGAATAGTTTACAGACATTCTTTTCCTAGAGAACCTTGTGCTCTCTCCTGCAAAATGTTTAGTTAGCTTGCTACTTCTAATATTAATAGGAGTACCAGGAGATGGGGATAAGGGAAGTGTTCCTTCTCAGATTTATATTTTGGACTCTTCACAGCCAATTTTTAGATGGTATTTTGCCACTTGGCCTCTTGGCACTGGATTCAAGAAAATGTGTCTCTTACTCAACATAAATTAGGGCAGAAATCTTAATCTGATGTTTTGAAATGGGTTTTAGGGGGGATCTGGGAGTTCCCTGATACAGAAGAACTGAATTAATGTGCTAAACCTTCCATCAGCCATTTAATCCTCCAAATGCTGAAAAACCAATGCATTAGCTCTGGCCGGTGTGGCTCAGTTGGTTGGAGCATTGTCCTGTAACCAAAGGCTGCGGGCTGGATTCCCAATCAGGGCACATTTCTGGATTGTGGATTCAGTCTCCAGTCTGAGCATGCAAGGAAGGCATCCAATCAGTTTCCCTCTCACATAGATGTTTCTCTCTCTCCCTTCCTCTCTCTTTCTAAAAGTAATGAAAAAATGTCCAGAGGTAAGGATTTGAAAAACGCATTAGGGAAGAATGACAAGAAAGGACATCTTTAGAGGCCGAGAGATTAGAAAAAGGAGTGAAGAGGCAAATAACTTGAAATATATCACCAACAATGTCCAATGATGATCATTAGAAAACAGGTGGTACTTATAAACCTTAGCTGAATATTTCATTAGGCTTTATTTCTATTGTAAGGAACAGTATAAGTGGAGAGAAGTAACTAGGAATACACAGATCCAAGAAGTTATCAAACAACAGGAAAATTGTCACCCAAATGTTCTTGATCAAGGTCCTATCAATAGTTTTAGCATTAGGAAATTTGGAATTTTCTCCCAGAGTTGGACATAACTTGGATTCCTATAGAGTCTTTTAAGCAATTTGGGTTCCCAAGTGCCTCCAAGTCTGAGGAGTAAGGTTAACATCTTGTTCTGATTTGTCCAGGACTTTCTCTGTTTCAGCTTCAATGTCCCACACCCCTGGAACCTCCTCTGTCTCCAACAAATAAGACTATCACTCTAGCAAGGATGACAAAGTGATTAAGAACAATGATGTCCAGGATCTTCTTTAACCTTCAAAAAGAACTCCTACAGCTTCTATCAGCATATAATAATAGGTTTTGCCTTATATTTCAAAGATAATTCTAAGTTTTCTTTTTTGAAGTTAGAAAATCACTGATCTCAGTACATGAACCCTTTTATCTAGAAGAGACAATTTGGTAGAACTGAAAGGCAGCTTCAAGGCTACATAACAACATGATACTAATTTACTAAGTGCTGATTACGGAGCCCTGAAGCTGATTCTCACACATAAGGAAGTGCTTGTTGACATTTGGAATGTTAAATATTGCAGCAGTGCTGGGTGTTGTGTGAGGGAAATGGTGCTTGTTGCCATGGGAAAAATAGAAATGACTACTTAAAGCTGTCTCCTCCTATAATTATTTGCATTTTAATTTAGAATAACTCTGAAAGATAGAGAACAAAGCACAGCAATTTGACAAGAAAGCTTCCAAACATGAACTTTTTTTTGACAATGTTTTGCAGAAGAGATACATTGGCCATTAATATGTAAATGAAAAAGGCTGGAGGCCATAAAATCTCATATTGCAGGCATTACAAAAAGAGCATGTTCCAACAACTGTTTAGTCTGCAAAAAATCTAACCATTTATGAAAAATAGATGATCCATTGGCTTGGGTTTTTTTTTTGTTTTGTTTTGTTTTTAAGATTTTTAAATTCATTATTTTCAGAGAGAAGGGCAGGAAGGAAGGAAGAAAGGGAGAAAAGCATCAATGGATAGTTGCCTTTCACCTGCCTCCAGCTATGGACCTGGCTGGAGACCTGGCTTGCAACCTGGTTATGTGCCCCGGCTGGGAATCGAACCAATGACCTTTGGGTTAGCAGGCTGGTGCCAATCCACTGAGCCATACCAACCAGAACTGGCTTGATTGTTTTTTGTTTTTGTTTTTTTTTTTAAAGGAAGAGTGTATTCTTATATTTGAGTTAACAACATAGATACTGGAAGTAGAAGCATCTCAGTCATCAACTTACTATGAATTAAATCTACCTTCATGCCCTCACATAGAGAAGAAATAAAAGAAAAGAACGTGAATAAAGCATACCTTTGGTCCTTGAATAGCAATGCCAGGTTCTCCTTTAAGTCCAGGCACCCCAGGTCCTCCTCTATCTCCCTGTGCATTCCAAATAATGTTCAGAGTATCAGACTTTTGGTTGCATGAGAAGCCACAATGGCAGGGGACAAGAGTGACTGACCAATTTGTAAAGGGCTTCATCTATCAGTCTCAGAGCTTGAGAGAATACATTCTTCCAATATACTTGAGATGAGTTTCAAATCCCAAGTAAAACCTGTCAGTGAAGTCTGCTAAGCTGGTGAAAGGCCACTGAAATAAGAGGCAGCTGGGAATGGTCTCAAATTTGAGTGAATTTGTTTTTGTCATACTTTCTGATTATAAATCTTAGCAAATTCTTCTGAATCAATGCAATAAATTCTTACCTACATTAAGGTCTAAGATTGGGGGCGGGGGGGGGGGCAGTAATTCAAGGTGAAATGACAAATTCAATACCAGGAGCAAGAAATCTGGTTTCTAATCTTGCATTTGCAGCTGGGCTTTAGTTTGCTTGTGATACATCAGGGTTGAACCAGACAAAATCTTGGGGATTTTCCAAAACTAAAATTCTAGTAGACTAGGATTATGAATTTTTTTCCCTCCCCAACTGTCTAAGAAAAAGAAAAAAAGATTCCCAAGAACGCATACCTTTGGCCCAGGTGGTCCAGGAATTGATGTTCCAGGAAGCCCAAAAGGGCCTATAACCCCTGGGTCACCCTGAAAGCAAAGCATAATACTTATTACATTTCAAATTTAAAAACTATATTCAGTATTATATTAGGAGAAACATAGAAATGTGTTTACAGCACTTCAAAATACTACAACCTATTTCACAAGACGGTGTGAACACATTTTAACATCTGTATTAAACCACTGCTAAAGTTATTGATGATTAAGATTTCAATGCCTTTAATAAATGCCTTCAGTTAATTCCTGAGTATTAGACAAATTTTACCTCTTATACATCCTTTAATGAGCTAATAAACATTATACAGTCCATGAGGCTTCCCTTTCACTGTGTGCAAGGAGGCTCAGAAAGGAATACTGGTTCAACTATAACAATTATCTTCATCATAAGTTTTTAAGTTTTTGGGTATACTTGGTAGGTTAATAATGTTTCTTTTAATTTATAACTTTTTCCTTTGTTCTTTTGGTTTGTGGTCCATGGTATGTCAGTCTCCCACTATGAATTATTTCATATCCCTTTTTAGAAGTATAGAGCTTATGGTAAAAATAAATACATACATTTTCAAATAGAAAAATTAAAACATTTCTCAATTTTGAGTCTCAATAAAGACTCAATTTGAAGTAGCAAGTAATATATATGTTCTACCTAGTTCTAGACTAATTATTCTCAAATTTTAGAGTAGCGAAATCACAAAAGAAATTTGGTACAATAGAGAGTCCAGGGTTTCAGTCCCAGAGATATTTTTAAAAATTGTTCAATTCCACTTGATATTCAATATCATATTAGTTTCATATATAGTTTACACATTGATTGTCCTAATAAGTCCAGTACACAACTGGCACCACACACAGTTACTGCAATGTTGTCAACTGTGTTCCCCATGCTATTCTTTACATCCTCATTGCTATTTTGTAACTGCCAATTTATACTTCTTTCTCTCTCTATGATTTTCACCCTGCCCCCCAACCTACCTCCCAGCTGGCAACCATCAGTTCTTCTCTCTATATATGAATCTCTTGTTTTGTTTGTTTATTTATTTTGTGTTTTAGATTCCATATATAAGTGAAATCATATGGTATTTGCCTTTGTCTGACTTATTTCACTTAACATAATACCTTCTAGGGCCATCCATCCTGTTGCAAATGCTGATTTCACTCTTTTTTTTTTTTTTTTGCGGCTAAGTAATATTCTAAGCCATTGTCTATATGTACAACATCTTTTTTGTTTGTTTTTAAATTAGGCTTTTATTCTCATTTTTTAAATCCTTACCCATGGATATGTTTATTGATTTTAGCCAGAAAGAAAGAGGGAGAGTGGGCGAGACAGAGATCTCTGGTATCCAAATCTCTGGGCATGGTGCCAAGAAATATGGGTTTGTAACAAGCTTTCTGGGGGATACAGAGAGACAATGGTGTTAAAGAACCACTGGTCTGCGCAAGATACTTGGTTTTGTACCTGCTTTTATCATGCCAAGACTTTTGTTTTTCAGTTGTTCTTTAAGAGTCTGGTCTTTGTCTCTTTTTACAATTAGCATCTTCCTATAGACCTGAACTCTCTTAGGTTTGTAAATTTCTGTTTCCTGACACATCCAAATAACCTAAATATCCTCTCCTGCTAAGTCAGGACAGGGACCTGATTGCCTGCCTCACCATTTCCTTTACTTTCTCAACTCCATCTCCTGGACAGTTTATCAGGATGTGCTTATAGTACTTCAAAGGTCCCTTACTTTTCATTTGCATATTCTCTCTGCATAATTCCATGTATTGAACTCTTACTATGTGCCAGAAACTGGGCTAAGCATTCTATTAACTGTTTTACTTTTCCCAGCAGCCCTGTGAAATAGATGCTGATATTACTTTCTTCCTATGATGAAAACAACTGGCCCAAGAAGGTTCTTAGGAGTAGCACAGCCCCACTCCTCATCTGCCTCACAGCCTCGGACTCTGTAAGTTGTTTGGCAAAAAAAGACACAGGGAACTGGTTATCTTCTATGGTCCTACCTTTATTCCAGAGAGGAGGGTCATACACATTCTCTCTTGGAAGCATAAATATTCTAATGAAGAGTACATAATTGATTTGACCTTCTCATTCCATTCTATTATGATCTGCATTAATATATTTTCTCAAGCCTTTTTTATTTTGGAGTTCTTGTTTTGTATTTTTTTCATGAGAAAATGGGAACTCAAATTTGAGGTAGAAATCTAATATTCTGTTAAAAC
The DNA here is from genome assembly GCA_004026585.1 of Noctilio leporinus. Classification (NCBI taxonomy): domain Eukaryota; kingdom Metazoa; phylum Chordata; class Mammalia; order Chiroptera; family Noctilionidae; genus Noctilio; species Noctilio leporinus. The sequence continues at coordinate 143,545 of PVIW01000543.1, forward strand.
CAGACAGAATTATCATCTCCCCAGAGCAAAAATGAGAGTATAAAAACTTTACCTTTGGCCCTTCCAGCCCTGGAAACCCCCTTTGTCCTTGATTTCCTTTGCTCCCCTTCTTTCCATCATCACCCTGGCAAAATAATTATAAAAATATAGTAGTTATATTAATGAACCCTCCTCAATCATATAACATCCATATGAGGGCCACATTCTCAACTAATACCAACTTTCAAGTGACATGCCTCAAGCCCAGATTAGTGATACAAGGTTTGTCAAGGTTCTTGAGCAGATTGACTACTACAGAATCAATACGATTTAATATTGTTTTTAAATCTAAGTTCAGTATTTCTCTTTAGGGACTTTTATTTGAATTTACAATTCTTTTGCACCCTTGGTCTGCTAACAGATGGCTCTGAGAAAGTCACAGTACCACAGAACAGCTTTAGCTATGCTTTTCCTTGGTGCTTTTCAGCTTTCATGCAATTTCAGTTTTAAAACATAAAATGAGGTATTTTTCCAATCCAGCCCCATTTCTTCCTCAGTGGGAAATCTAGTTCTTTCCCCTACAGGAGATTGGCTCTATTGGTGAAAGAGATGTGAGCACTAACCTGGTGCCAAGCTAGAATCTGCCACCTGACTGTTCCCCAGACTGGTTGCAAACACCAATGCTCCCCCAAGAGAACTGTTTTCCCTTCGCCCAGAAGTCTCCGCACATTACAAAACTATCCTTCAACTAGGGCTCAACTTCAAGCATCGAATCCAAGCGAGGGCCCAGCTCAACAAAGAAATAACCCCTGGTGTTGCACTGAAACATTTATGACATAAATAGCTATTCCGTGGCTTTCAAACTGAGCATGTGTCAGAAACCACCTGGAGGGCTTGTTAGCCCGTGGATTGCTGGGCCCACCTCCAGAGTTTCTGAGTTAGTAGATCTGCCCTGGACATAAGAATTCTCCTATGTGACTTATTCTCAGGTGATGATGCTGCTGGTCCAGGGATCACGCCTTGAGAACCAAGGAAATCAGCAATGCAGAAGCACCTCTCAGAAGAGGTGACCGCCTGTAGGATCTGGACAGATGTAATTAACTCCTCAAGATTCTTACCAAGGGAGAGTAGTGACTCAGGTAATTTTAAAAAGCAGTTGAAGGTCTAAATATCACTTATTGTATCATAATTTTCCAATAGAGACAAAATCTAACCAAAGCTGTTTTCCTTCCCTTCACTACCAAATTCAATGTATTGACCTCAATCACTGCAGAACATAAATAACCACAGGAGCCCAACTAAATAATAAAGTGCTAACACTGAACCATATGGGGGTGCTGGGCTATGTAACATACTCCTACCCCTCTTCTCCTATAGCCATCCATCCATCCATAAGTCACAAATCACCTTGAGGACACCAATCCAGTGGCCTCTCTTTGCAATGCACATTGTCCTTGCTCCCACAGTGGCATCTGACAACCTTTGAAATGCTTTCTCCTTGGTTTCCATAACACAGGAACTATTGGCTTATTCCTGTTTGGAATGTTCTTTCTCTAGCCACTGTACAGCATGAAATTCAAACCTCAGCTCATTCATTCTTAACAGCTTCAGTTATTACCTCAAGTGTCTCCTTTTCAAAAGCATAGTCTAGAATACATTAGTTCTCCTGAATATTAACAGGCAAGCATTTCTGTAAGTATTTTCGCATGGTATTAAACAGATATTCTCTGTCCACACTCCTCGCTCCCTGGACCGCAAAGATTCTACAATCTGGTGAGTCAATAAATAAAATTGTTTGGATTTCTACAAATATATTTAAATTTCAAATTCTCACATTTAAGTTTGAGGGCTCAATTTTAGCCAATATTTTTCAAGAACATAGACCTCTAAGCTATCAATTACTATTTTAATACAATTGTATACAGATTTTATTTTTACTTTCCTCGTATAGACTTCTTCAGAATATTTATAGTGCATGGATGACTGTACATCAAAAATACAGGAATATCGGGCATCTTAGAGGCTGTGGGTTATGTCACTAATGGTCTTCTTGATGAACTTAGATATTCTTATCTTGACATATAATGGTGGTATTCACTAGCATTTCTACAATGTGTAAAATAAATGTATTCCAATTTATAAAAGTAAAATTGCCACTTAATGAGGTGATATTTCTTATTACTGCAAAATTCCATAAATATTGAAAGAAAATTTATGGACGTTCAAGTCTCAAGGATGAACCTCAAGACTTCCCTTCCCTTCCTATGTGTTTTTTAAGTGTCAATCTGGCTATTAAGGAAAACATGTGTTGAACTCTTTGTATAAGCTGGGTGTTATAATAGATGTTAGGAAGTAAAAATGAATAATACATACTTGCCTTCTTCCATAGCTCACAAGCTAGTAGCCATAAATTTAAGCCAGAAGTAAACATATTTGACATAGCAGGAACAATAATCAAAATTTTCCCAAGTTAGCTCCTTAGTAGCAGGAGCAGAACAGGCTGTCTGCTTCCCCCAACACTGTCAATTCCATACCTTGGGGCCAGGTTGTCCTTTTCCAGGTGGTCCTTCTGGGCCTCTCCCTCCTGGAAGCCCTGCTTCTCCCTAGAGAAAATGACACCGACATCTTAGCTGACCCTCCATAGATAGTATATATATATATATATATATATATATATGTCACCTTGTCTCTTCTCACAGCTAGTGGAGTCTCTGCTGAGACCCTCCAAAACAGGCCTTCACTTTACTCTCCAAATTAACTAGGAAATTTATCAACTTGAATAAATTAATACCAAACTGTAGGTGACCTCAGAGCAGCTGAAATATCACGAAAAAGTCTAATTTCTCAGCCTATTTCCAAAGCAATAAACTTACTTTCCCCTTGGCTCATCGTTCACTTTTCATGGTTTGTTTAAAAAAAAAAAAAAAACACATAAAAATGAAGAACAAAAAAACAAAGACCTTCAGCCTTTCCATCTGCTGTTTTTCACTAGTATTAAAAAATGAGTATTTCATATGTCCACTCAAAATACTTCAGGAAATCTGTATGATGGTTTTACTTCCAGAAAGCACTTACAGATGTTTCTTTTAGAGGGAAAAAAAGTAGGTGTTTTTCTCTAAGTTTTTCTCTAAGTTTAAATTAAAGTGCTTTCTAGGAATCCCATAAAGGCTGGGTCACTAGAGAATGTCATGACCAAACACCAGAGGGAAGGCAGAACGCATGACAATTCAAAGTCGTCATCCTTTGAACTGGTGCTTTTTCTCTGATGTATGCAAACAAGAAAATTTAGACGTGTGTTATTTTTTTAAAGACCGTTTGCCCTGGAGGGTTTAATTTCAGGTCCTGCTGGACCAAGGTATCAGTGTGGTTCAATAGTCTTCACTCCAGCAATATGAAAAGCTTAGTTACCTTCTTCCCTGCAGCTCCATCTTCTCCTGGTAGTCCTGGCAGTCCTGGGAGCCCTGTTGAGCCTGGCGCCCCCTGGTGGAAGAGCAAAGATTTTATTTACACAAGTTCATATTTATCCTGTATCCCCATTTCAAGATACTTGCAATTGGATATATCCTAATAGCATCTGAGAAAAGCTTTTGAACAGCGAAATCTAAATAGTAATTCAACTATTTGATGTTGGCCAAGTTACTTAACTTCTCCCAGTTTCAGTCCTGGATTGTTTGTTATAGATTGAATTGAACCCCTTGCCACGCGGAGATATGTTGAAGTCCTAACCCTTGGTGCCTGTGAATGTGACCTTTTTTGGAAATAGGGTCTTTGCAGATGTAATCAAGAAAAAAGAAGGTAATTAGAGTGGGCCCTGATCCAATACAACTGGTATTCTGTTGAAAAGCAGAAAACATCATGTGAAGAGAGACACAGAGGGAAACTACCATGTGACCGCAGTAGCAAAGGTTGGAGTGAGGCAGCTGCAAGGCGAGGAATTGCAAGGGATGGCTCCCATGAGAAACTAAGAAGAGGCCAAGAAGGATTCTCCCCTACAGGTTTGGGGCGAAGCCAGGCCCTGCACATACATCAGTTTTCTATTTCTAGCACCCAGAACTGTGAGACAATAAATTCTTATTGCAGTAAGCCACAGGGTCTGTGGTACTTCAATACAGCGATGCTGAGAAACTAATATATAAGTGAAATGAAAAAATGTGGGACCTAGCATCACTTTCAGCTCTAATACTCAATAATTTCACCTGCTTTCCAGCTCATTTGTAATCAAAAATAAGTTCTTCAGTATATTCAGATGAAACACATGCTGCCTTCAAACAGTATAAAAGTGCCCTCACTGCATTTATTACAAGCCAAGTATATTAAATATAATTGAAGGTCAACTAACCTAAACTCAAAAAGCTACTGTAAAAAAGTACAGTGAACCTAAAAATAAGTAAAGGATAATAAAGATATGAACAGAAAAAAAATACACTTAAAAAGTAAGAAGAGTAACAAAGTTAAAAGGTAATACTTTTAAGATATAAGACTAAAATAAACCTCTAGCAGAAATGATTAATATTTTAAAAGAAAAGGTGTAAATAAAAGTATTAAGAATTATATATATATATATACATCATAAATGTTTTTAAATCATAGAAAATTTCTATGACAATTTAAAAAATGTTAGAAAACATTAATAAATAATGTTCAACAGAAATATAAATTACATAAAAACATACAAAAGCATGGACAAGGTTTATAAACTAATGGCATTAAGTAAATTGAATCAGTAATTCAAGGGATTTCACTTCCCTTCCTTTTAGGATGCCAGGCTTAGCTGGTTTTACAGTTAGGCCTTACCAAACTATTAAACCTTTGAAGAACAGATATTTCCTATCTTACACAAATAGTCCTGAAAAATAAAGGACAGGAAGTCTACACAATTTATTTTATGAGGCTAATATCTTGATTTAAAGAAAAGCACACACCCAATAACAAGATAAGAAAACTAAGTTATAGGCCAGTCTACCTTTGAAAACATACAACTTAAGGTTCCAGTCAGAATGGAGGAATAGGAACATTTAATTTCCTGCTTGATACAGCTAAATCGCTGGACAAAATACATGAAACAGTGTCTATCAAGACATAAGACACTAGCCCTGGCTGGTGGCACAGTGGATAAGGTGCCGGCCTGCGAACCCAAAGGTCTCAGGTTCGATTCCCCAGCCAGGGCACATAACCAGGTTGCAAACCAGGTCTCCAGTCAGGTCTGTTGCTGGAGGCAGGTGAAATGCAACCGTACATTGATGTCTCTCTCCCTCTCTGCCTCTCTTCCTTCCCCTCTTTCTAAAATAATGAAATAAAATCTTTAAAAAAAAAAAAAAAAAAAGACATAAGACACCAAATAATGAAGGAAAATAATCCCTACAAGAGGGGAAACAAATTAGGTGAAAGCTACGAAACCCGTTTATTGTCTGATAGTTTTCCTGCTCTGGTGCCGGAAGCAACTACCCAGGAAAAGTTCAGAATTTTAAGGAGACAATGTGGCGAGGTGTGGAAAATTCACAGAATAGATTACCAAAAAGGAAGTAGTCGCACAGAGAGAACTATGACCTGCTGAGCTTCCCCCTGGAGTACTCAGGTCAATACTGTATGTATAGCACAGTGTGAAGAAACGGCCCAAGGCCAGAACGACAACCAATTTAAAGGATTTGAGAGGACCCTTGACTAAATTCTGCTCTTTTCCTACCTCATAAAACTTAAAAGCAAGACCACAAGGCTCAAACTATTTTCAAGTAACTTAAAAAGCATCCAGGAATAAAGTTAAAATATTTATAGGAAGACAAAAATATCAGCACCCTCCACCCCAGAGAGAATAAAATTCACAATGGTTGGCACCCAATCAAAAATAATCAGGCATTCAAAAAAACCTGGAAAATGCAGCCCTTTGTGTTGAGGAACACTAATCAATTAAAATGATACGTGGTAGAATTAGCAGATAAGAACATTAAAACGTTTGTTATGACTGAATTCCATATAGGTCATGGAATATGTGGGTGTCCTTTGTATACTTCTATATAGTAGCATGTTTGAAATATTTTATTTTCTAAAGTAAGAAAGGCTTAAGATTGCACATCTAGTTAGTGGCAAAAAAGGGATTTGAACTTAGGTATTCTAACTGCTGAGGCTTTCTACTCTATATTGCCTCTCTGAAATTGGCATCTATATGAATATATATACTACATATATACATATATACTACATATATGTATAGACATGTGATGTATAGACATTATGTATAGACATGTAATATTTGTACAAACATATGTCATGTTTAGCACTTAGCACATTGTGTGGCACATCAAAACCACTCAACAAATGTCAGCAATTGTTACATTAGCACACTTTCTATCCCCTGTAATTAAATGTTTATATATACAGACCACGCATGTTCTTCTTAGGCCTACATCTTAAATTTCTTCTAATAACAAAATATGTTTTAAAATGATGGTCCTGGCTGGTGGCACAGTGGATAAGGCACCAGCCTGCGAACCCAAAGGTCACTGGTTCGATTCCCAGCCAGGGCAACATCACCAGGTTGCAAGCCAGGTCTCCAGCCAGGTCCATAGCTGGAGGCAGGTGAAATGCAACCATACATTGATGTCTCTCTCCCTCTCTGCCTGTTTCCCTTCTTTTCTCTAGAAAAATAATAAATAAAATATTTAAAAATAAATAAATAAAACTTTTAAAAAATGATGACAATGACAGAGAATAATGATGAAACTTAATGCTTAATGAGGCTCACCAGATCCTATATGCTTTCAGGATGAGTTATAGAAATTATGAAAGATGAAGTGAGGATTCATTTATTTATTCAACATCATTTATTGAATGCCTATCATGTCCTCCAAACTGGGGACTCACTAATAAAGAAGAAAAAGAAGGAAACAAGGTTCTTGCTCCGATGAAGCAGCATTGTCCAAAAGAAATGTAAAGCAAGGCCCTGGCTGGTAGCACAGTGGATAAGGCGCTGGCCTGCGAACCCAAAAGTTGCAGGTTCGATTCCCCAGCCAGGGCACATAACCAGGTTGCAAACCAGGCCTCCAGTCAAGTCTGTGGCTGGAGGCAAGTGAAAGGCAACCATGCATTGATGTCTCGCTCCCTCTCTGCCTCTCTCCCTTCCCTTTTCTAAAAAATAATGAAATAAAATCTAAAAAAAAAAAAGGAAAAAAAGAAATGTAAAGCAAACCATATATGTAATTATAATTTTCTAGCAGCCACATTTATGCAGTTAAAAGAAATAGGTAAAAATAATTCTAATAGATTTAGTTAATATCTCTGAAATATTAGCATTTCAATATTTAATCAATATACAAATGTATTAATGATATATTTTACATTCGTATTTTGTACCAAGCATTATAATCTAGTGTGTACAAGGTCTATTCCGAAAATATTGAACTAATATCAATATAATTTAAATATTTTGCATGGCTGATACTTTGGGGACAGACCTTGTATATTACTATAGTTCATACCAACCATGGTGTTCAATAACCACATGTGGCCAGTAGCTGCAATATTGGAGAGTGCATTTCTAGAGGGTATAATAAGATGAAAAGTACTGTTGACCATTGAACAGCATGTGTTTGAACTGCATGGGTCCAGTTATGTGCAGATTTCAATAAATATACTGTCAGCCCTCTGCATCACTGGGTTTTGCATCCATGGATTCAACCAACCATGGATCAAAACTATTCTGTGGTTGGGAATCTGTAGATGTGGACAGCCAATCCTATGCATTTGTCTATACCATTTTATGTGAGGGACTTGAGCCTCCAAAAATTTGGTGACTGCAGAGGTCCTGGAACCAAGCCCCCCCACAGGAGCCAAGGGGTAACTTGTTTTGGGAGGAGTCAAAAGTTATTGCAGGGAGTCAGCACCCCTAAGCTCCTCCTCTTTCAAGAGTCAACTGTAATTCAAAAAGCATGCAGATTAAATGCAAGTTCAGATAAGAGGAAAAAACAAGGAAAACACAGCACACTGACAAATAAAATGACAGAGTAACAGAGTGGGCTGGCCTGACTTTAGGTTTAGGATCACTTAGGAAGCCAGAAAACAAAGGAAGGGAAGTAACCTTCACTGAAATCCTAACTACTAGAGACTTGGTTTTGTAACATGGCAGTCGAAAACGTTCTGAAAGAATCACTGTCTACCAGAAGATGGCCTCTAATGCTAAGAAATACATGGAAAGAAAAACAAAAAAAAAAAAAACAGCAGTCATTAAATTTAAACCAGCTTTGGTTTGTCTTAAACGACAAGTGTTATACTGAGCATCGGACCCTTTGCTGAGTAAATACTCTGCTTTAGTAAAGTAACACTTAGATGATACACAGATTATCTGTGTTTCGTTTGCGTATAAATGAAACTTTATATAATATTACATAAATTATCCAAAAACTTCCAAGCAGCATAGTCCACTCACCTTTGGACCTTGTACGCCAACCCCTACTGGTCCTCGAGGGCCTGTAGGCCCTACCTGGCCCACTTCTCCCTAATACGGAGAGCAGAAAGAGCTTTTGAGGGTATTTGATAAAGTCAGCAAAATAAAAATAATGTCGTTCTCTCTTTGGTCTCTAAGAGCTGTCTTATCAAAGAAGGGAAAACTGAGTTCCATGTGCTCAATTTATATATATATATATATATATATATATATATATATATATAATATGTGTGTGTGTGTGTGTATATATATTTCCCCCACCCTATTCGAAATGTGTAAATATGTAATGGTTTGGCTTAAAATACAGGCTATGTAACATACTCCCATTAATTTAAGGATCATCCTCCCCAGACACTTGAGAAGCCGAGATGATGGTGATCAAGAGCAGCATCGTGACCAGAGACAATAGCGGGAGCTCGCAATGAAGTGCCCCACCCCTGAAATCTCAGGGACAGTAGCAGTATCCCACAGAGCTGTGTGGGCATCACTATGGACTGGGCTTGAAGGTGAGACTGCTCAGAGAAGTGTTTGTTTATTCAACAATCATTCGTGATTCTTTGAAGCAAATTTAAGGACAGCTGATGAGAGAATCAGTGCTGTGTTTCTCCCCGGGCGGGGTGCCAAGGAAGAGTTTTAATTTAGGAGATAATCCATGTCCTAAGTTTAGACCAAATGTTTATTTGTTGGGTCAGTTTTGACTCCACCTCCTTAGCTAAATGTGTTAGAGGTTGGACCTGCTGGGGGAGGGCCGGAGAGAATGAAATGAGTCAATCCAGAGAGGTGCGCAACCATGGAGAGTCCCGACCAATACTGTTCTTTCAGTTGTAAGCACAGGGGCTTGTAAGTAAGAGTAATACAACGGTAAATAAAGATTGTGTAAATAAAAGCTTCTTAGAGCATAAGGTATATTACATTTCCTAAAGCATTAAGAATATCAGTAACATTTTACATTAAGTAGAGATCTCTGATTTTTAAGTTCATTCTCCCGCTGCCTTTCAAATGCCTGGCTACCACCCAGAAAACAGCCATTAGACAGTAGACATATTCAACTTCTCTCTTGTTGAGAACGTTACCTTGGAACCAGGCAATCCCTGTCCTGGGGGCCCTTGTGGACCTGGGGGACCAATAGGACCTTGGACTCCCTTTAAAATAAAATTTAAGAAACTGTATTAGTGAAATTCCAAAGAAATATGAATGAGCAGTGTCAAATCTTCTAAAGCGATTATATTTCAGATCCTCTCAAGTGGTAATGAATTACTAATGCTCAATATTAGTTCAATAGAATGGCAGAGGCTGCTGGTTGAATCATAAAATGCATTCCCTCTCCTCCCACGGTAAGAAATCTCAGCTGGCCCATAGGGCTGCCTGGAATCAAGGCCACATGTCCCAGTGCCTATGGCAGCCACGTGTTGCCCATGTCAGGGTTCTGGCCACAGGAAAGTGAATGGACGTGAGGTGTGTAATTCTGTGTTCATGCTGAAGGTGGAGGAATCTCCTGCCCTCCACCATTCTCCACTGGATGAAGGGAAGACATGGTGTTCCTGGATCATGTGAAGGAAGAAAGCCCCTCAGGGTGGCAGACGAACAATAATGAAGCAGCCTGCCTCCCTGAACAGGCCGCCACAGCAGCCTGGGGTTCTGAGTAATGGAAATAACACGCCACCTTGCTAACCCATTTCACATTGCAGTCACACACAAGCAAACCTATGCACCAGCTATAACAGTGGGTGGATACCAAGGTGCTCAAATGAAGGTTTGACCTGGGTTGTTGAAAGTGACAGACAGCAGACACCAAGCTGACAGGTGTTCAAAAATCGGCCTCTCACTCATGTTGTAGGTATAAAGAGGGAAAGGAGACAGCATTTATAAAGTTCTCCTTTGGAGAAAGGAGGCATGAAAGTCTTTCTTTGGTGAAAATGAGAGAGGCTTGGGTTGCTTCACTCTTTACCCCATTCTACAAAGGGAACTTCAACGAAACTACTCGAACTTAATTTTTTTGAATAGTTGTGACATTTTATTTTTTAAGAACCCTTTTTAATTGAATTTATTGGATAATAAAATTACATAGGTTTCAGGTATGCAATTCTATAACACATCATTTGTATATTGTATTGTGGGTTCACCACTCCAGTCAAATTTCCTTCCACCACCCTTTATGCCCCTTTTATCCTTTCCTACCTCCTCCCACCTCCACTTTCCCTCGGGCAATAACCATATTGTTGTCTGTGTTTATGAGCTTTTTGTTTTGTTTTGTTTTGTTTTGCTTAATCCCTTCACCTATTTTACCCACTGGGGCCATGAGTCAGTGTCTGACTCATGTCTGAGAAAGCTGACATGGACTGGGATAGCCAAAACACCGCTGGGGTGGGAGCAGCCTGAGCATCTGAGTTTGGGCAAAGGCCACAGAGTGTTTTCTGTGGACTGGATATACCCTAAGTGTGAGACAGAGTGGGCGCAGAACTGTTGTGAAGCTTGCCCAGGAGGGCCTGTGAGAGTAATAGAACGCCAACAAAGAGTTGGTATAGAGTAAATTCCCAGAAAAGCAGAGGCTGACAGGGAGAAATAGCTGGAGGAAGAGGGTCGTTTATCCTTGTCCTGAGAGGGGCAAACACAGGGGCCAGTACAGGACCCCACGAGAAAGTGTTGGCACCAAGGAACACCTGTACCCACCTCTCCCCCTAGCCTGGACTCAGCCTGGGAGGGGCGAGAAGCATATTTCTTCCCATGGGTCACAGGTTCTCTATGTAGCTCATACCAAACAAAGATTGAAGGGAAAATTTATACAGTGACTAGATCGTTTTTATTTTACAATTAAAACTGATTTGTAGCTTAGAGCGATCTTATAACTTTCTATAAAAATGGTAAGAAATGTCTATAGTTTTGTCATTTCTTTTTGTGATAGAACAAAGAGGAAACTTTCCCCAATAAAAAAATTTTTTTAAGTGATAAAAGACAAAAACTAAGATTTTTTTTTTGCTTATACCCTACAAGCCATGACTGCATATAATGGTTAAAGAAATAGGATTATTAATAAATATTAGGCCCTTTCTCTAGCTAGATGATACACCTGCTATTCATTTAAAAATTATAAATAATACTCCCCTTTTCTGGTTTATTAAGATGAACTAATCTAAACAATTTAAGAAAGCCAAGTTTTAAAATATTGACCCTTTATAAGGAGGAATTCTTCCTAATTTTTACAATAGTCCACAAGTAGTAATCAATGGGACAAGGAACCAAAAAATTCAAAGGGATGTGCCTATATGTGCATGCACATGTACATGTGGTTATTTATGCTCTTCTTTATTTTATAAAAGATTTGAGGTTGTTGCCCTGGCCAGCTGGTTCAATTCTTTGGAGTGTCATCCTCTACACCAAAACATTGCAAGTTAAATTCCTGGTCAGGTCACATACCTAGGTTATAAGTTTGATCCCTGGTCAGGGTGCATACAGAAAGTAATCAATTGATGTTTCTCTCTCACATGGGTGTCTCTCTCCCCTTCCTTCCTCTCTCTCTCTGTCTCTCTCTCTGTCTCTCAAATCAGTAAACTTATCCTCAGGTGAGGATGAAAAAAAAAAAAAAAGGTTTGAGTTTGTCAAGTCTTTAAATATTTAACAAAGATCTACAGGCCACTTGAGGGATATTATATACTTGTTGCTGGAAATGGAAACAGAAGCTTCCTCATAAAGAGATGAATGGGAAATTCATTTCTGCAAGAAAAATACAGAGATCTAATATAATAATAATAATAATTTGATGGATAAACATGTTAAAGTAAGGATAAGAAGAAAAATGAATAACTGCATAGATTAAGGTAAAATTTAAGTAAATTTTAGATCATTTGCCTTAAAAGGATAAACAATTTTTTTTCTTGTTCAGAGGAGTTTACAAATAGCATATTCCATTCAATCTCCCCTCCAATAGGGCTCAGCTCCACATGGACAGATCTACCTTAAAAGTGTTTTTCTCTTGGAAAAGAACAGAAGGGAGTGAGAAAACAAAAGAAGTCAAGGAGGTTTGAGGTTTGAAACTAAAGGAAAACATGAAGCTGCAGGTGGGAGGTCCAGAATTCACAGGCCATCTGGAAAGACTTGGCTGTCTTGAACCTGGTTTTCAGCCTTCTAGCAGTGACTCAGCACCAGGAACATGACAAGACCCAGGCTGTGGCAGTACTGTCCAGCCACTTCTGGGATCAGAAAGTAAGCAAATAAACTACAAAGCTGGAGAATGCCTGGGTTCTAGTCAACCCATACATAGTCAAGATGTCCAGCTCTTAATTATCACCTAAGTAGTGATTTACAGATTTATTTAGACTTCTCTTACACCTTAATTTTAATTTATTACACTAGGACATCTATCAAGGAAAAGGGAAAAGAAGTAACTCCAACTTTACTGCTGTTTGGATTAACAACAATAAAAAGATACTAGTTAATTAGAAAATGGTTTAAACATATTTTTCTTTAATCCTATCTTCTTCCACTATCCTAGATAAAGGAAGCACTGTTCATTCTTTAAGCAACATAAATTTTAATCAAACTTATTTACCATTTTCTCTGCAGGAGGTTGTTCAGCATAAATATAGATTTACTACTGGTCATTTGATTAAATGAGATATTGTAGATAAAAGCATATAGTCAATAACTAGTTGTTATATAGATAGTACTATTATATTACCTTCATGTTATTTAGATCTAACAAGATTACCCAGCTTCCTAATAGTTCTGGTCAGATTTTGGAAGCAATTTTTGTCATAAATGGAGAGACAAACAAAGAGAGCTTTCCTTCTGTCCAAAAGGGAGCACGTGTCATTTATAAACTCTATTTGTAGCTGTGTCTGTTCAGGAATGATGCCCCTTAAAAGTTAGGAGTTAGCTCTGATCCTTGGCCTTGTTTTAAATTTAATACATTTTTAGATTGGTACATGGCTAAAATGTGGGAAGTGCTACTCTGCTGGCATTGGGAAAGAATAGAACTTAATCGCTCTCAAAGCTGCAAGGGAGGAAAACGAACACAGAAACCAAACGGTAGATAAAATATTGCTCCCAAGGGATTGGCGTGTGCGAAGGTAGGAGAGGCAGCCACTCGATGTTTCTCTCATGTTGATGTTTCTCTCCCTCCCTCTCTTCCTTTCTCTCTCTAAAAGCAATGAAGCATGTTCTCAGGTGAGTATATATAAAAAGAAAAAGTTACAGCACCAAGAAATACGTAAATTATTTTTTTAAGTCCTGGAAGTTGTAAAATATAATTTCTCATGAAATCATCTTATCCTTCCCCATATTCACTTTGGAAGTTAAATTAGTTGCAATTTGACTATCAAATATACTCATTGGTGTGTGCAAGACTGGCCTTCATTGAACATGAGGGTTGGGCCAGATGTTCTGTATCTTAGGGAAAAGACAAAAGCATCAATTACCTGGTCCCCTTGACTCCCTATTCCAGGAATGCCCATTGGTCCTTGGGGTCCCACAGGTCCCAAGTCCCCCTGTATAGAAAATAAGTCAGAAGAATAACAATAAAGTAAAACTTTATTCCTTCATAATTTGCTAATCTGGAATTATGCTCGAATAAATCTATCTTTCCATCATATAAAAATTCAACATGGAAAGTTAGCAAACTCCATTCCATTTAATTTAGTTCAAATTTGCCAAAATAGTTAATGATATTTTTACTGTTTAGTCTAAATTGATGAGAATTTGTACCAGTTTATATTTATCACTCATTTTTCTCACAAAACCCAAAATTTCCTGTATGGTTATTATGACATAAACACTTTCTATTAGGATTATAACAGAAATGTTTAAAAGTGCAAAATTCATAGGGTACAAGGAAACCAGAATTTGAGAAAGAAATTGAAGAAAAATGTTTTACAATTTTCTAAATGCCCTTTCCCTCCAAATCTTATTAAAAATGCATTTTGAAAATTAAGAAATTAAGTTAAATACAACAAAATTAAAGAACCTTACCTCTCCCTTCCATGAAATAAATTAGGGGAGACAAATAAATGTTATCACTAAGATGAACAATATCATTCATCCATATTTTTGTGTCTTTCATCAAATATTTTATGTTTGAGGACATAACCAGGCCTTTTGTAACTCATGAGTGTGGCTTTGGTAATGTGAAAGCAGCCACACCCATAAGAGAGATCTTTTGTGCATTGTTATCTACACTTAAATATCTGTAAAAAGTGTTCTAGTAACACTTTATTTACAAAAACAGGCAGCCAGCCCCATAGTGTGCCAATGCCTTGGCCAAATATATTTGTATGAACAGAAGTATATCAATAGATCGTACTTTACATAATATCAAAAAGTATGTTGAACCCATTTTCCAGATGAGGCTAAGCAACTGGTGTTGTATAACCCTGGTTACACACCGGGTGTTAGATAGTGGAGGAGAGATTCAACCCATAACCATCATTCCGAAAATATTCAAGACACCCATAAGAGAGATCTTTTGTTGTTTACACTTGAGTATCTATATCAAAATGACTTCCTTTTCTGTACCAATTCTATATGTATTTGAAAGCCTTCAACATAAAGGCCTTCATCTTACCGCTTGAAGCACAGAGTCCCTGAATTGAATGTACAAAAGAATAGAAAAGGAGGAAGTGGGGAAGGGAAAAGGTAGTCGATATTGATTTGGTCAGGGAATAGCAGATGAAGGCTTTGCAATTACAAAATATCAAAACCGTCCTGATATTTTGATGTGTTTTCTTTGCATGAGGTCCAGGCGTAAAAATAAAAGTGCAATGTCAAGAATACCTTAAACCCTTAAATTACGGGACACATCAGGAGAAAATGGTTCAGTTGTACTCAATTCCCACTGCTCCAAAGGAAGAAAGAGCATCTTACCTATTTTTAGAGTATTTTGGAGCTGAAGTTACAACCAAGAATTATGTTACACCTCAAATTTGTATAACTCACTATTTACCACTGTCTCTGCTATTTAAATATAGATCCTCAGAAGAGCCAGTTACTAGTAAATAAAAGAAATCAGTAATTCAAGATTGAAACACAGCACCTAAGATCATTTGAATATCGATCACCATTGTAAATACAATATATAATACAATGATATGCTTAGAGGTTGACATATAAATGACTCCAAACTGATATGAGATCTTTCTTTCCTTTCTTTCTTTCTTTCTTTCTTTCTTTTTTTTTTTTTTTTTTTTGGTACATTTTTATATCATTTCCCCCTCTGGTAGCTTCTCCTTCCCACGGAAATTTAGGGCCTTCCCAGCTTCCAGTAGCTGCTGCCACTGGCCTCGCCCCTACTTCTAATCTGAGCGGAATAGTTTGCAGCTATTTTCAAGAAAACTAGTAACTGGTAAGAAAGAAGAAAGCAGTGGCAGGTAGGCCACGGTGTTGAACATAACAGTTTCCCCTAACACCAGTGTCAGGCATGGCCATTCTGTGTGAGGAAACAAGAGGGACCAAAGCAAGACCTCGCCAGAGTCATGTCTGAGCACAAAACCGAAAAGCAGTGTCCAAACCCCTCAAAAATGATCAGACGTTCTCCTATACTGGCAAAAATGAGTAAGTGCTACTTCTTGACCAACTACAACTAAGCCTGGCTTCGTTTTTTTCTCACTTCCTGAGTAAGATTCATTAACATAATAAACTCAAAATTACCCCCACTTCTTTATAACATCCACTTCACCTAATATACAAGCTCTGTTCCGGAAGTATTGAGCCAATGTCAATGTAACTAAAACAGTTTGCCTGGCCGATACTTTTGGGACAGACCTGGTATATCGAAATCACCCAACATAAGTCCAAATCCTGTGAAAAATATCTTTCATCCTCATACTGAATTGTGATAGGTTCCTTGTGGTTGTGGCCTCTCTTGGCAATGGGTCAGTAAACCTCAGTTTGTTCAACTATAGGTGGATCCCCATGGATCCTTGCTGGAGGGCATCAAGGCCAGTTTTTCTAAACGATCAATCTTATTTTGGCCCCATTTTAAGGTAATACTTTTGAGTGGGAGCCTCAGGGTGGATAAGCACTTCTGTAACAATGTCATGCTTTATAATAACTATTTTCTTTACTAAACAGAGGTCTCTTTTGTTAATGTTTGGCTTCAGAGCTGCTTGGCTGGAGACAGGGTAACTGGATGTCAGAACTCAAATAAATGAGGCGCTGCTATAAACATACAGCAGAATTTCCAGATCATAATTCATCATATACAATAATACACCTTGCGTATACTTAATTTAGAATTAAGTTGACACCTGTGTGGTATGATTGTCAGGTTGTATACAGTTCATAAAGGTACACACATAACAAAAATAATTTTAAATAGGTTTGTTGGCATCTTTTCTGTTATGTACCCCCTATGTAGTTACCTTGTCCCCTTTGATTGACAGGCCTTGTAATCCTTGTGGGCCAATCGGTCCTTCAGAACCTTTTTCACCCTGAAAGTATAATGGAGAGACATCAGTGCACCAATAAAAATCAGAATTTTTTACAGTTAAAGGATTCAAAGCAACCAGATTCACTGATCACTGCAAATGGTTAATTCTAAATGGCTCCAAGATGTATTTGTAAATTGCCAAAAAAAATTAGTCTCAGCATTTAAATTAAAAAACTCTGTTCAAGCAGAACATATATGCAATATCACTAAAATAGAAAAAGAGCTCTACTTCCAATATAATCAGGAATATCTGGAGATGGTAGACCTAATCAATCACATAGTACACCTGATTGATCAGTCATCCATTTCCTCAACATTGCTGCAACCACACAATGAAAATGCGTCTCTCATATTACTGTATGAATGAATACTTGCTAAGGTTGAATTATTTATTGAATGTTTTATATCAGAATTTATAAATATTGGTTGAAAATTTAGTTTTAAAAGAAAGCAAAATTTTTTTGGATCTAATCATGTAACCTATGTGAGTAACTAATCATAACATAGTATCAGTGAAGTCATAACACTGGACATGTACGAAAAATAACCACATAAGCAATCACAAATAGCATCATTGCATGGATTTATTTGAACCACGAGTAAAATCAAAGGACATTTACAAGAAACCTAGGATACAGGACACTATATCATTGTGTCTTTCTCTATGCATGACATGTGCCCTTAAGCCCTACATCATTGCAAATCAGCCCCAAGCAGCACCTATTGAAAACTCCCATGGGTCCTGCTGGTTGGGGCGTAAAGTATTCTGAATAGTGAGTTCTTCTGATCATTTCCATAGCATACAATTCATGCAATCCACCCGAAAACAACTGAATATAGAGTGTTTCTTCTTTGATGAGCTAGAGGGTAACGCATGGCTGTGCATTATTATGAACAAGAGTGTATCATTATATCATGCCATTGACCTTGTCATTAAGGTATGCTTTCCTATATGTTTCTTAGTGTTTCACATAGTTGTTTCTCATTTATTTCTTTATCTTTAAGAAAATAGATTATAAAGAGAAACGGTTCTGGCTACTTAAATGTTCCAAGTTGTTTGGACTACACATACATAAAAATTAACAAAAAAATAATTTAAAAAACTAGGTATTATAAATCCTTCTGAAATGTAGTACCATTTTGGCTCATCAAGGGCATTAGTAATGTCCCCTTTACCTAACATATTGATATCTTTTTCATTTATTACAACAAATTTAAATTTGCTAGTTAAAAGGGGCCTCTCTGAAAATTCAACCCAGCAGTCACTCAAAACTTAGTATGAATTATTTGTTTAAGCGAACCAATTTTCCTCTAGGTGACAGTCAGCTTTCTCATGGATCATTGACTGTTTCATGATGGAAAAGGCTAAGCATGAGGTGTACTCTGAGTGTACACGGCTGGACTGAGTCAGAACTCCGTGACCTGGCTGAATGAAATGGAAGGGCTGAACCACTTAGATGAGAGCATGTGCTTCTCTGGGCCGTGTGTGGATGTGTGTTTGGGGAAAAGACTTTAGAAAGAAGGGGAAAAAACTTCAAAGTTTAAATTCACTTACTTACTCTGAAATTTTATTGATGCTGCCCAGAGTATCTTGGAAAATCATTTCCCATGTGGCCTTTGGCAAACGTGGTATAGATTGTGAGCACCACAGCCTAGACGGGGCATCAGCAGACTAGCCCGATGGCCAGATCCAGCTCCTTGCCTGTGTTCAGTGAATGCTGCTCATTCATTCATTTACACGGCACAGTGCGTGGCTGCTTTCCTACCACAACAGCAGCATTGAGAACCGCATGGTTCACAAAGCCTAGAATATTTACTACCTGGCTCTTTACAGGCAATGTTTGCCAGCCTCTGGTCTAGAGGGACTTGGGGTCCAAGAATGATGTGTGGGAAATGGTGGAAATGTTTAAATTCTCAACTGCTCCTTATGGTAATAAGGTAATTCCAGTTCCCTCTTCACACCCATAGTTCCCTTTCTAGTTTATTCAGTATTCATGGCAATAATGTTATAAATTGGTTTACTAGTTTACTAGACTATTTCTTATCTATGTTTCACAAAACAAATCTGTGAGTAAAACTTTGCCATAGCCACACTCTGTAACTTCACTGCTGGGCACAAAGATGCTGTCACTGTGGCTTTGATGACTACAGGCTTAGAGATATTTCTAACTTCATAAGCCATAATTATATAAAGTAGAAATCTGTGAATTAGTTATGATTACAAAATTCACTTTAGTTCCATGTTAAGGAGAAATTGGCATATTCCTTCATTTAATAGGGTGAAGTTCATGGTGAAAATACTTGACGTCTGATAATTGGACATATTTTAAAAATGCATGATTTATGACGATGCAAGATGCAACGCTTTCTCCTGGTACAGAAGGCACTGTTACCTTTGGTCCTGGAACTCCTTCCCCCGGTAAGCCCCTCTCTCCTGGTGCTCCCTCGGGACCACGGGGACCCTGGGTGGGATAAAAGAAAATAAAGAATAGGAGAAAAGAGAAAAGGGATATTGGGAGGAGGGAAAAGGGAAGTGGGGAGAGGAGGGAGAAGAAAGAAAATGGTTCTATTTCAGTTCACATGGGTATGGCAAGGATATAATCCTACGTAAGTCATTAGGAAGAATCCTTCTAGTTAGCTTCACACTAATCAGTAGAATTACAGAGCTGTGAAGAATAATATCCCCATTGTATTAAATACCTGTTCCACCAGATTGGCACACAATGTTCTATTCCAGTATCGTCATGTTAGTGGAAAATGGAAATTAAGTGAGGCATCAGAATGAGATAGAGAAAATAAATCCTATGAGTTTAGGCTAAAATCTAGGATTGTGTGTTCTGGAGAGGGATGTAAAGTAATTTAATAATTTAATTATGAGGGGAGCCCTGGGAATAAATCACTGCACAGCTGTTTTAAAACATTGAATTCTGTTTACATGTGTTTTAATTTCTGTCCTCATAAATTTGGATTCAAATTTGAATTCTTTCAAGAACTAGTTGAATCTACTGGAGGTTTATATGTAAAGAGAAATCTTGGTAGAATCATCAAGGGAAGCATTAATTGAAATTAAATCCATGTAACTATTGCTCAGAAAGGCACTAGGAAAGGTGACAACTTAACCACATAAGGAAAGAAAACACAGTTGCAGGCTTTGAAGTAGATTGACAGGAAATGTATTAATTGAAAAATAAGATAACAATAACATAGTCACTTAAGCACTAGGAATATTTTTTTTAAAGATTTTATTTATTATTATTAGAGAGAGGGGAAGGGAGAGAGATAGAGAGGGAGAGAGACATCAAGGTGTGGTTGCCTTTGACCTGCCTCCAGCTACGGACCTGGCTGGAGACCTGGCTTGCAACCTGGTTATGTGCCCTGGCTGGGAATCAAACCAGCGACCTTTGGGTCCACAGGCCAGCGCCTTATCCACTGTGCCACCAGCCAGGGTTAACACTAGGAATTTTAAAGGGCTACAAAATTTCCCTCTTGTTCTTGGCCAATAGGCCAAAAAGTAGAAAAGGGACTAACAATAGGAATCTTAGAACACAAACTGGAGCTTTTCCTGGAATGAACCTAAAAAGATAATCAGGGCTCTCTTGCCAGGGAAGTGCACCTTCGATAGAACACGGGCTGCTGAGCTGCTCAGAAGCTGCAAAGCCAGCACACTGCAACAGTGACCCATCTCGGGCTGGATACCCCGTCATCAGGGAATTTAAGGGCCACTTCCCACTCAAGCTGGGAAGCAGAACCAGGATAGAGCATTGTGCTGATCAGTGACTGGGCACAGCTAGGAATTTGTAAGGAAAAAGCTACAAGAAAGCTTACAAAAAACTATACCTCCATTTCTCTCTTTTCCTTTCTTGCTTTTCCTTAATCTAGTCTATTTTAAAAGACAATCTTCTTTAGTATTGATTCACAGCCAATTTAGTAAAGACTTTAATTGAAAGAAAAAGCTAACATTTAATTCAATTTAAATTGCTATGTTTATGGGAAAACCTAGGTTTTTTATTTGTTTATTTGTTTGTTTTTAATCCTCACCTGAGGATATGTTTATTGATTTTAGAGAGAATGTAAGGGAGAGAGAGAGTCCCAATTGGTGGACTCTTCTTTGTAACCCAGTGGGGCATCAATCCTGAAGCCTAGCAGTGTTCCCTCACGTGGGATAGAACCTGAAACCTTTTGGTGCTTGGGATGACACTTCAACCAACGGAGCCACTGGCCAGGGCAGGAAAACCTAGTTTTTAACAATCTGAGTCCTTAATCAAAGCATTGATATTCATGACCTCTTACTCTAACGCTAGAGCAGTTAATTAGGAGGAAGATGAATATGAGAACGTAACCTGGATGGCAAACTAAACAGACAATATCTAGCTCACATTACCCACTAACAAAAAAAC
Source organism: Noctilio leporinus (assembly GCA_004026585.1). NCBI lineage: Eukaryota > Metazoa > Chordata > Mammalia > Chiroptera > Noctilionidae > Noctilio > Noctilio leporinus. The sequence goes on from PVIW01000543.1 coordinate 164,777, forward strand.
ATTGGCCCATTATCTTATTCCTCAATGACATGACAAATAAAAGTAACACAATTTACATTAAAGGCCAAGAAGTCTATTTTTCAGTTTATTCATTTTTTAAAATTCATTCAACAAATATTTACCAAATGTGCAAGCTCTGTGCTAGGTTTCAAGAAGAACAGACAGACCTGCTTTCTGCCTCATGGAGTTTACAGTCTTGCATGATAATTAAAAACAGATTTTGGTGTCATTTTGGACTGAGGTTCAAATCCCAGCTCTGCTACATAGTATTATCAGTGTGGCCTTAAACCAAAAATATTTAATCTTTTTAAAGCTCAACAAACTCATCACGTAGTATCTGCCTCAAATTTAAGTATTAATGGAAGGATTAAGTCAGAAAGATTTAAAGCTCTTACATAATAAGCACTTAATATATAGGCTATCACTATCAGAATTATTTTTATTTGAATCCTGCAGTTGCTATGAATGGCTTTTTATGGACATTTTTACAAAGAAGTTAGTCTCAGGGTGAATGACTGATGTTACCTATTGAGAGAGGCATGCTACACAGAATAAACATTGAAACTTTCTTCCATCCCTGAAGTTTCTAGAACACATTGGCTAAGGCACAAGTGGAAATAATGGAGGCTTTTAGGAGCCATGTGTTCCAAATTGCTGAGAACAGAGCATTAATGCTGGTGAATAATCACTTAAGAACATTTTTTTTTTTTTTTAATGGAGAGCGAAGGTTCAGTTAAACTGTCAGAGTAATAATATTCCACACCACCAGTATATTCTCAAGTTTTCTCATTGAGCAGTTAGGCTAGGAGATGGTTGTTAACCACAGGGAAAGAGCAGGCACTTGGGTTAGATGAACTATTGGGTTGGCCAAAAAGTCCCTTTAGTTTCTTCTGTAAAATCAAAGACACATATTTCCTTTCCACAAATAACTTTATTGATTTGGATATTTTTGGGTACGTCAGTTGCCTTCCGCATGGTATAACATTGAGTGTTCTCACTATAAATGCCTCCGTTTGATTGCTGCCACCTTAACTGGTCTACTCGAGCGTTGGAGCATCATTCAGTGAAAAATCTCCAGCATGAAAATTCACAAACCTCTTTGACATGTTCAATCAGTCACAGCACCATCTCCATACACTGCAAAAATTTTCTTTTTTCCCTTGCATTTTAGTCGTGTTTCTACTTTTCTTCAAATAATAAAATATAATATGCTGAAAATACTGCTTATTTTGTTCCATCTTCAATATGATGTTTTCAACATGAAAACAACACCAATTTTGATAATTTTTTGAATGCACGCTGATATGACAGCTGTCACAACACAATCTAACAAAATAGTTTCAAATGAAGTTAAAGACAACTAAGTGCTACTGGAGCCATCTTATGGGGAAAAATAAAACAAACTTTTTGGCCAACCCAATATATTTTTAATTTATGGAGACAGTACCAATGGATCATTTTTTAAAGACAGAAATGCTTCAAAAGCAGCCTGTCCTTTTCAAAGGTCATGAAAACCAATCACAACCATGACATATTTCTTTGGTGTCTAATGAACACATCTAATAAAAAATATCGTAGAGGAAACTAATTATCAGTTAATACAGTCTAGTCAGTGAAATACCTTATTTGAGACATTAGCAAGGTAAAATGTAATTATCCATTATTTGATTGCTTTCCTTAATAATCTAAATAGGGTGGGTAATCAAGAAAGTGGTTTTTAATATACATTGCAAGCATTAAATATAAATATATTAAATAATAATAAAAATTGTCTATAATATTCACGCATCCCATGTATTTTATTTTTAACCTCAAAGTAATTGCAATTGTACTCCAGGGGGTATTTTTTTTTTTTCACTGATAGTGCTCTGAGTACCTTGCATAGAAAATAAACAGATCACCATGAAAGCCTAAAATCAATTTACTTTTTATGAACCAGTCATCTGAGACAAACACAAAATGAATGTTATAATTTAATAAAGATGGAGGTTTCTGTATTTGTTACTAGAATATAGAAATAAAATTGATTTTGGATGTTCAGCTTGCATCTTATGACCTTAATAAACCCAATTGTTAGCTCTAGGAGGTTTGGTATAGATAGGAATTTTCTATGAACCACTGATCTTTAGATTATTAGTCTAATTTATCTCTCAGCCATAAGATGTATTCAGTTTTGAATTAGTGTATGCCAATGTTAATAAAGAGCCTATCCCTCACGCAATCACCTAGTACAGCCAGAAAGCACATTTGCTATTTAAATATGAGGAACTATGCAATGCAAAAGGAAATTGGGTGTCGATTATGTTTTCATTTGTACCCGTGAGTCAGCTACTGTTCTTTGATAGAAGAATGATTACTTGAAAAGTTAAGAAGCTTTTTATACTAGCATTGTCACATTTTATTAATGTCTGCTTCAAGTCTCTTTTGATAGAAATATTTTTTCTTTTCCATACCTGTGCAAATAACACAGGTATGGCTTCTCTGCCATCATTAACACTAGCTTTCGAGTACGTGCATGGATTAGGTAGTGAGCAAAGTCCTCATGGTCATCCATTTCTCATGGTCGTAAGAACGTAAGTTACAGACATTAAACCTAAATGCAGATCTCACATGTCCCAGGAAATTTTGGCATGTAAGAACTCTTTTTCTTGAACAAGCAGATTAATTTAAAAAGATTACAGTAAGATAGAACCAGTTGTACATATCATATGTGTTCCTACTTCAAGTATTTTGAACATGACACTTGCATCGGGCTCTTGCATATTCACTGTCTTCGTTGTCCGAAAAGATATCTGATGGCTTAATTGGACCATTTATTCCAACCAGAAGGAGCACAGAGAGACTATTTTTGTCCTTACTCCATGTAGAATTTCTAGCTACTTACTGGCTGGCCTGGCTCACCAACGCCAATTGGTCCCGGAGCCCCTGTCCTTCCTTCCTGGCCTCTTTCCCCCTGAGAGAGAGAAACAATCAAGTGAACAGTTGAGCTTTCAAACAAAGAAGAAACGTAGCACAAAATACTCTAAAGATCTCAACAATGATAACTAGCCAAACAGCCAAACTTGTTTTTGTTTATGAAGATTAAAAAAAAAAATTCTGGAGGAGAAATGGCTTGAATGTCAACGAACAAATTACCCTCAAATGTTCAACATCGCTTCTTGTCTAAATACAATCAGGCCCTTTCAGCTTTTGGAACCTTCTGTGTAGTAACTGGCAGGATGGACGGGGCATGGTTGGTTCTAGTCACTGGGATGACCACTAGGACAGTGCTCCTGCTGCTCCTGCCAGGGCACCACCATCCTGGAATGCAGCCCTTTCCCCGTACCCTCTCTGTTCCCTGTCACCTCTCCTTTCTCTTTCACGCATGATCTCAGAACTCTTCTCCCATAAGTCTGCCAACACGACTCCACCTCCCCTGAAGTCTTACCGTGCGATTGTGTAGATGCACTTTCATGATACTCAAAGTACACTGTTTTGAGCTGATCTCTGCTTTAGTTCTGCATCAATGTCATTTTGTCCCAATGACATAGACAATCCATTTAAAATAAGTGCTCTTCTCTATCACATCCTGAATGATGCAGGGGGCCCAGGGTGTTGGTCCCAGTTTTTTCTAGTTTCCTGTGGACCTTTCTGTCCACACTTACTTCTCAGTGTTGTGGTTCTTCAGGTTTCTGTCCCTGTAGGCTTCTTTAATGTGTGCAGGTAGGTGATAGTGGACGTGTTCAGGTGTTTCACATAACAGTAACATTTTGTATGTTAACATTTCAAGTCCATGAAAACTCAACAGAACCAGGTGTACATTGGCAAGAGGGTGGGTATTTGGACAAGCAAATTATTCATTCCAATCAAATAACAAAATACATTGAGCATTCTTGTGGTCACAGTTGCTGACCAGGACCAAGCATCCAGACTATAACTTCTGCAAGCAGCCTCCTGGTATCTTTGATGGTAAAGCTGAGCAGAGTTTAAGTACAGCTCCCAGAGCCCTTGCAATAAATTCAAAAATAATCAGTGAGCAAAGAGATCAGTATCTTTACCTTAATACCTTGCTGTCCAATACCTGGGACCCCTGGAGGACCATAAGGACCAGGAGGACCTGGCTCACCCTAGAGGAAGAAACGGTGATATGTTAGCTCAACTCAGTAACATTTGTGGAGCAGCTCTTAGCTTCACAGTGATGTGACAGGTCCTGGAGGGCAACAGTGAAACCGAGAACACAGTCACTGCCCTCCAGTGTTGGAAACACAACACAGACCCATGTGTGGAATTATATATATGCTGGGCATTGTCGGTACAGTATTTATAGCTGACAAAAATGTTGCAGTTTTTATTTTTTAAATCAGAATTAAAGTTAAACATAATAAAAATGAATGCATAACAATGAACTCAGTCTGGATTTTGTCTTTATAGCCACCCAGTTGTAAAACACTATTTTTAACATAGTTTTTGGAGGAAGGGACCCACAAAGACAAGTTTCTAGGATCCATGGAAGTTAGAATGCAGCCCTCACTTGTTTATGCAACAAATCTTTATTAAGTGTTTCTGGCAGATGCAATTTATTTTCTACCCAGTGATGATGCTCTGTCTTCTATCCTTCCTTGGCGATAAAACTCTGACCTATTCAGGTCACAGGCAGCTGTTCTTTGCCCCAAGGGATGTAGAATGGATGACAACTGGTCTCATTCAAGTCTAGAGCCTCCTTTCCCTTTGCCACTGGTTAGTCTAGGTTGGCGTTGGCCACGTTCTTATTGTAGGGATTTTATTGTAGGGATCTTATTGAATGCAAAGTGAAACCTTTGCCTCTGGCTCTTGCTTCCTCCTTTGAACTGTAATAGCTATCTTATAACCATGAGAATGCGACCTCTCTGGTGAATGCCAACAGTTTGAAGAGGATGATACAGAAAAAAATTAAAAGAGCCTGCCTGGAGAATCTCATCAAGCTACTGATTCTGTCCCGGACCACCTACCTTCAAGCATTCTGTTTCCTCAACAACAAAACGTCCCTATGACTATGTTACTATTAGTCAAGATGTCCGTTAATTTTCAATTAATGCTGTCTACTACGTAGCAGGCCTGGCACAGAATTCAGGTGTTACAGAACTGAACGAGGACATTAAGATCACACATTTCACAGGCGAGGAAGCTGAGTCCCAGAGAAGTTACCCCAAAGTCAGTTGATTGTGAAAAGTTTATGATGCTTTGGCATGTGGGTGGATTGAATTTAAAATACCTCTTGTTCATCCTTTGGAATACAAGTCATTTTGGAAGGTAAATAAACTTCCAGTTATTCCCTTTAAAATTCAAGTTTGTACTTATTTTTCTATATAGATTAAATTTTCTGCAGCAGCCACGTCATTGCCATGGTTGTTTTTTAATATGTTCTTGGCCATGGAATTTCTGTATAGTATCAAACAAAAGCTCTCCCTACATTTAAAATTGTTTTCTCTCTTTTTTTTTAAATCCTTACCTGAGGACATTTTTGCCATTGCTTTTAGAGAAAGTAGAAGGAAGAGGTGAAGGCAGAGAGAAACATCAATGCAAGAGAGAAGCATTAACTGGGTGCCTTCTGTGCCTGCCTAGACTGGGGATCAAACCTGCAACCTTTTGGTTACGGGACAACACTCCAACCAACGGAGGCACACCAGCCAAAGCTGTTCTCTTAGTCTCAAAGTTTGGTTTACGGGCTAAAGAATATTCAGTTTCCTAGGTTTTCACTTCAAAGAAGATTTTCCTTATGACTTCCCGTGTTGTCCATTCAAGTCGGAATCTCCCTGTCATTTATACTGCATGTGGGTGACTGCTCCCATTACTCAGTAAATGAACACCAAGTACAGTACTTGCTCTGAGGAGAGTAATGACATAAATACAGAGATGTTTAAGACATAGTCCTTCAACTCTAAGTCTAGTCTGAGAGAGAAACATACCATTAAAGTAATGATAATAAGCCCCACATTCCCTTATTCTATTTACTCCCTGACCCTTTATAGGTAGTCTGGTCCTGTAATGAATCAGAAGATGCTTAAATATTATATATAAATAATGCATATTATATATTTGGAAGAGAGTTTGAATTTTTTGAGGAGTGGAAGTTCTATCCTGCTTAGTGCTTGCCTGTGTTTGATTAGAAACAGACAAGAGCACAGGTTGGTGAGAAAGATTTCTCTGTCCATGCCTAAGACATTGGTTCATTCATTACCTTGAAACAGGTGAATCCGGAGGATCAAGAGAAGTATCTGTCTTACTGGTGGGCAGCAAGCTCCCTCTAGCCTTGGTCAAGTCCCAGCAGCAACTGAGACATTTCTTCATAATGCTCTCCGGGGGTGGGGGTGGGGTGGAAATTACAGAAATCTGAAGCTTACAGAGGGATTTCATTTGTTTAAGTTAATTTTTCAGGAGCCTAATATCTCAATATAGGACCCGTGGGGCAGTGTTGGCCTACAATGAATGTTTGCCTTTTCATACTCCCCTTTCCCCTTTCCCCCCAATTCCTGAGGCGCTAACAAAGTGGTCCCGACTGTAAAGTAGTATAGCTGGGTAAGACAGAGCAGGAAGAGAGCTGGCATTGCTCAGAATGATTTTCTGGGAATTTGCCAAGGCAACAGAGCCCTATCGAGACTCCAGACTTGATTCCTTTTCTGCTATTATTCTTGCCCCAACCTGCACCAACACACACACACACACACACACACAGATCGAATGCAGCAAGTATTACGTATTTCTCTATTTTACTTTCTTTAAGCATCAGCAGACTGGGTAAAAGTGGTGGCCCGAGACCTCTGTACAAGTGTGAATGTGTGTGAGCCTGTGCAGGCATGTCACAGACGTGAGGTGACCACGCTGGTTTTCCTCAGAAATGATGGGCTTCCATGCTAGGGACTTGAAGATTGAAGAAAGCCACTGTTTGATTAAAGCAACTATTTCCAAGCACTGCCCTGACACTTTATACACAGTATGTCGTTTAATCTTTGAACAATCCTAGGAAATAGTTTTTTTCCCCCAAGTTAGAATGTAGGAATATAATCTCCATTCGTTAAAATCTGTTTTCCAGTGTGTATGAAATGACAGGAAAAAGCCAGTGGAGTCAGTCTTCCACTGTACTATCTTTATCATTTACTAACAGTTTGAACTTTTGGAAGATCCTCAGATGCAAAATGAAGATAATTGTTCTACCTCACAGGGCTTGAGAGGATTCAAAATATTGTTGTAAAACATCTAAGCCATAATGAGTCACATGGTAGCTGTTTAATACTTGCAGATTCAATTGTCATTCATCAGGTTTTCCTTGAGCACCAAGTACCCGGTTACATAATTACAGACATAAATCAGATTTCACCTGCTCTTCTCAGACACTTACAATCTGGCTGGACAGACAAATGAGCATAAAACAAAATCCAAGCAGGTAAATTAGGTGTAATAAAGATGTTAACAGCACATGTAAGGCTCCAAGGCAGAAATGTTTAATTCTACCTTAAGGAATTGGGAAATATTCATTTAGCAGAGGAGATCTTTGCTCTGAACAAAGAAGTAGGAATCACATCTAACCTGGTAGGAAAGGGAGAGCGTATGAGACATAAAGTGACTTGGAATGTTCTGGGTATAGTAAACAGTTCTGTGGGCTCAAGTGGACAGGAATGAGGTGACAATAGGTTACTCTCTGGAGTAGTTCTGTCTACCAGGAATACAGAGTGAGCCACAAATGTAATTTTACATTTTCTAGTAGCCACACTCAGGAAGTAGTAATACATTTTACTTAATCCAATATATCCAAAATACTACCCTTTCAACATATAATCAATGTAGAAATCTTATTAATGATTTTATTTTTATTATTTTTAATTCTATGTCTTGAACCCCCATGCATACTTAACACTTAGGGCACATCTTAATTTGCGTGAGGCACATGTCCACATCTGGCCAGCGTAGCAAACAGGGCAGGTTAAGGTGACTGGGAAGGCTGGAGGCTCAGGTCAGAACCCTGGAGAACCAATATTTAAATGCAGTGGGAGTGGAAAAAATGGAGATGTCTTGTGGGAAGTTAGGGGAAGCAGTGGCCAAGAAAAAGAAGTGGGAGCTAACAAAAACAGTGTACAGGAAGTCAGGAAAAAGAGAAGTTTAAAAGAAACGCACAATTCCCAAAGACAAAGTCCTGATCTTCCGTTCAGAGTCGTGGACATCCGGCAGCATTCTCCATCTCAGGGAAGGGCCTCCCAGCCCCTCCATCAAACCAGACCTAGGAGTCACTGTTGACCATTTTCACTCCCCTATCTACCTGTGTCTATCAGTAGGCCTTCGAAATCTCTCCCCAATCTGTCTGCCTCTTTGATTCTCTACCATGTCTCTGCAATCTACCCCAAATTGCCATCAGCTTCTGCTCAGACTACAACCAATTCCTTAGCACTCTACAGCTAGCGCACTCCAATATATTCCCCCATTGCTATCATAGCAGTCTTTCCTACTTTAGTTTTAATCTGAGTAAAACCCTTCACAGCCTTTCCCTTAGCTCTTAAGGTAAAGCCAGGGCCCCTTACAAGGCTTGTGAGCTCCTGCACAGTATGGTTCCATGGCCTTTCCAGTCCCAGCTATTACTAGTTGCTTCTTCACACACCACCCCAGCAGCATTGACCTTTGTTCAGTTCCTTGTACTTGCCATGTTCCCTTCTGCCACAGGACCTTTGCACATACTATTTAAAACCCCTCACTCAAGGATATGCTTATTGATTTTAGAGAGAGAAAAAGGGGGAAGGAGAGAGGGTGAGGGAGGGAGAGAGAGAAATATCAACCTGAGAGAAACACCAATCAGCTGCCTACTGTAAGTGTACCAACCAAGGAACAAACCCACAACCTAGATATGTGCCCTGACTGGGAATCAAACCTGCAACTTCTTGGTGCATAGGACAATGTGCAACCAACTGAGCCACCTGGTCAGGGCTGCAGGTACTATTTTATCTATCTAGGATATTCTTGCTTCCCTCTTTCTAGTCAATCCTGATTCATCCTTCAGATCTTATTCTAAGCAGCATGGCTTCAGGGAGGGCTTGTTTGATGAGGTGAAATCCCTATTACAGAGGCACTGATGGCACCATTTCCCTGTTTTTCTGAGCATTCTTTTTCATTGCAACCTTGCATTTAGTTAATACGGCTCCCCCTAGACTGTGGGGAGGTGTCATGTGATTTTGCCCAGGTTTGCATTTTCCAGGCTCAGCTAATTGAAACCATTCACTCAGCCATCCATGCAGCATTTACTGAGCAGCAGCTAGGAGCAGGTGCTGTGCTGGCTGCTGGCAGAGAACAAAACAGGAAGCCTTTCTCGGCTGGAGAAGATGGGAGTTTAGAAATGCTCCTCTGGAGTTCCCCCTCGTTTATTCAGATTAGCAGCCAAGAGCAACTGTATATATGTAAATTAAATAGTGATATGAAGGACCTATTGCAGTTACTCTTGCAGACTTACCCAGGTACAATTAATCATTTCTTTTTTGAACTGAAGGAGTAAAGAAATTCTAATAGATGGCCTAAGGTGATACCACATGGAAAATCCAGCTAGGGAAACCCAACACCCCTTTTTCCTGGATCTGGCTCTAACAAAGCCAACATCCTTTCTTTCCCTAAAATAATAAATAACGAGTGGTTGTTCAAGACTCTTGGAAATGTTTGAGGACAGAACTACACCATTTCTTGAGTAATAAAATTATGAGCCATTTGATCAGACCTTGAGCTTTTCCTAACATTAGGAAGATTTTTTAGCAACTGTTTTTTATTACTTACCACACATAAGTGTAGCACCAACTTAAATATTTTGTCTGGTGACAAATAGTCTCATAGTTTCTAAATGGGAGAGGAGGCTGGAAGAACATTTTGCAAATGCAACATGGTCCCAGTATGGCCAACATACACTCTCAGCTAAAACTCAGGGGAGTGATGGCTGTACACAAAGGATTGGAGAACAGTGAAGAAGGCACCCTCCCCGGGTTTGGAAAGAAAGAAAAGGGGAACAGAAAACTAATACTTATCAAATACTTGCTAAGCCAAGCTCAATTTTTCATGCCTAATTGCTCTTGTTTGAGAGGAAGTATTATGCAATGAGGGGTAAATTTTTAGGAACTATATCCAGCTGGACTTGTTCTACATTAATAAAAAGAGGGTTTGCCATGGTACTTAACTGCTTAATAACTATTGCCAATATATATGGCACTCAATATGTAACAAGTGCCACTCTAAGTGCTTCACGTGTATTAACTCATATAATCCTCAAACCAACTTTAAGAGATAGGTACTCTTACTACCTGGATGAGAGAACGGAGGCATGAGGAGGAAAAGTGACTGGCCCAAGTCACAGAGCCAATGTAATAGTGGGCTGGATTTGAACCCCAGCAGTGTGGTATTAGAGACAGTGCTCTAACCACCATACTAACTGCCTCTTGGGACTTTTCAGTTATTTTCTTAGAGTCTTTCAAACGCCATCTCATTGCAGACTAAATTCATGTTTTTGTTACATGATGAAAAACACAAACACCAGATAGTTTCAATCTACCCATAACTGAAGATCCATCATTTGAGAACCAAGAATCTTGAAATACAATAGAAGCCAAGAAGAAATATACTTGATACAAGCTGACTCACGAGTCATTTCGGGAACACTTGATATTTACATGGATCAGTGTTGTCACTAAATTAGTGGTAAAGGTAACGTAACTCGGGCCGGAGGGGATGAAGAGACTTATTGTTTAAAGGGTACAGTGTTTATTTTGGGATGATGAGGACGTTTTGAGTATAGAAAGTAGTAATGGTTATACAACATTGTGGATGTATTTAATACAACTGAATTGTACACTTACAAATGGCTAAAATGATAAACATTGCATTATTATATTTTACCTTATCCTTGGAATAGACTTGATTTCCCCTGTTGCAATGTGGCAATTGCAATTTGAATTAATTAAGGGCACAGATTTAACTATTTTTCAAAAATTCTGACTTCTTTCCAAAGATGTTGTGGTAACTGATTCTATTCCACCTTAGTCCTGGGCACCTGGGTTAGACTCAGCACTTTGGTGGGAAATATGGGCAACATTTTGGTTTCTTGGTCAGTCAGAGTTTTCACCTTAGCAGTCTCTGTATACACACGTGCACACACGTGCACACAGGGTATACCCCATCCACTGAGAACCACTTGCGTCAGAAATGTGGGAATAAAAATCATCTACCCTGATGCCATTGGCTAACATCCTGCATGTCCTGGCAGCCACTCCACATTGTCACTTTCAGTTGTCTCATGTCAAGTGAGGTGAGAAACTAATTTAAAGTCCCCGTGGGAAGATGTGCAGGTAGGTCAAAGCCCTGCAACAAGAATCACTAGATTACTAATGCTTCTGTCCCTTTAATTATAGGCTCAGGACAGAAATAGCATTTTGACTTTGAAATCTCTGAAGGAAAATCACTCATATTAGTTTGGCAGCTTGGTTCTGATTCATCATTAAACATATATTTATAATTAAATTTGTAAAGGATTCTTCCTATGGCAATGCTATTCACTGGGCCATCGCAACCTTGTTCGAGGTTGTTAGCCTGCACCAGAAGGCCCATTACTGTTTTCAGACAACTGGTAAAGCTGACATGTTCCAGTGCCCGGTACTTAAAATACTTTATATGAAGCCAAAAGTATAGTCATTCAGTTAGGAGAGCTACGGACATAAAAAGAAAGTTTTCTGTTTGATTAATTATTATGTACTAGGAATTGCTGTTGTCACATAATGTTTCAATGGATGTACTTCCTGTGATTTATAAGGAATTATATTCTGTTGTAAATCATGATTTTTTAGTGATTGGAAAGCAGCATCATAATGTCAGGAAATTGCTAGGTTTTTGAGTTGAGAACTGAACCACAATTGAAATATTAGTTAGGTTTAGTAGGTTGACTTACTAAAGCTACTAAACTAATTTTGAGTCAAATCAAGTATTTGGATAATTATCAAAACATCAATATATATTTTTGAAACTATTGTACTGACTTCATCAATGACTATTCTGTTCTAATGAAAATAGTGACATTATAAAAACATGAGAATCTAAATTGTACGTATGAACTGTAAAGAAAATAAGGTCCCAAGTCTTTATGCCAGACTGAGAAGAAAATAGAAATATAAATAGCATATTAGATTAATTAATGGATAAGAAGCTTTTGATGGTTTATGTCAACCACTGTCCTGTTTCTCTTTATTATCCAGCTAACTGGGAAGAATGGTCTAAATTCTTGCACATTTCTAATTTTTCCACAATCCATCATCATCTTCCCCAGTGTCTCTATTGAAACTGCTCTCTCAAAGGTTTCCAATAACCTCAAAATTGACCAACTGACTCCTTAAGGTTTCTTGACAATTTACCCCATTAAAAACCTTTCATTCATTTAGTCATTCATACAGTCAACAAATTTGATTACCACACTGCCAGCTCCCCAAATTATCCGCATACGCATTCCAAGCAGTTGTGGTCAGGGTTAATGAGTAGTCCTTTCTCTTGTTTGTTTTTTTATCCTCACTCAAGGACATGCTCATTGATTTGAAGGAAAGAGAAAAAGAGTGGGTGAGGGAGAGAAACATCAGTGAGGGGAGAGATATTAATTAGTTGCCTCTTCTACATGTCCTGACTCGGAACCGAACCCTCAACCTAGGTGTGTGCCCTGATTGGATTCAAACCTGTGACCTTTCGGTTTATGGGACGATGATCAAACCAAACAAGCCACATTGGCCAAGACAACACTCTTTTTAAAAATAACCTTTTTTCATAGAGCATTTTGAAGCAAACAGGATGTTGTACAGAGGGATGTTTACAGGGCTTATGGTTTTAATTTTAGGGCCTGTATATTTAGCTATTACTTAATTTCTCCAGCTACTTAAAAATAGCTGCTGTGCTTGGGAACCTCAAAATATGGGATGAAAGAAATGAAGGCTGGATAGAGTTGGGTAAGAAGAATTAGGGTGTCTAAGAGTCATGGTGCAGTGCAGAACTTAGGTGTGTTCTAAGTGCCTAATTTGTCCTTACTACTACTCTTAAAACGTAGGTTCTGTTTTTTTTGTTTTTTTATTTTTAATACTAGGTGCTTTGATCATTTTTGATGATGATGGATATTTGATTCATTGGAAATTATTTACCCTGACCATATCCAATTTATTAAACTGGACCAGACTGGTGCCATTTCTGTATGGATTTTCTTAACATCTCAGAAGTTAAACTGAGCCTAAGGTAAGACCAATCTCATACATAAAAGGACTTCGAGTTTCTTATACTTAAATGTAGCACAAGAAGAAAACACTTTAGGTGGAAGAAAACCCTGCAGGAAATATATGAATGTCCAAGAGTATAACAATGAAAGTGGTTAGAAGAAGGAAGGCAATTTTCTATTAAGGTAAATTAATATATAATATCATGGTACCTTTTAATTGTTTGGGGATTCACATGTGCTACTTTGCCTCAGGAACATACATCAGGGCTATTTCCTAGCATCCTTTGGCCTTAGCCCTGAAACTCTAGCACTAGGGAGACTTCAACCTGCCACAGCCTGTTTCCTGGTCAAGCCACAATGAGCTGTCTCTCCTTCCAGGAGCACAAAAAGGGACTTGGAACAAGTAAATTTGCATAAGACTTGAGAGAAAAAGTACTCTTCAGACATAACTGCAGAAAAACATCAAGAAATGGCAAAAATTACATAATGGGCACTTGCCCATCCAGCATTCTGTTCTTATTTGTTCAAAACTAATTTTGATAATTTATCCTCTGTGACTTGAAAGGCAGGCCAATCTTGAGCCATTCTTTCCAGTTATTAGAGGGCCTATTCCATGGCCAGATGTGGCTGTAGCCCGAACCACCACGCAGCCTTGGGGGTTGGCATGAGGCTCTCAGGCTCTCAGTTTTTACTAAGAGGGACCACAGTGCTCTTTACTGAGTCACACTTTCAGTTCCACCATGGGGTAAGTCTTCTGGGTACTTCCATTGTTGTCATTCTAGTTGATGTAGAGACGGATGGGATGTCCCCCTATGCATGGTCCTCACGTGTGGGAGAGGCTGAGGTGCCCCCAGAGCCCAGGCTTCGTTGTGAGGAACATCTATGTTTTGTTTCTAAGGAAACAAGGGCACCCAGGGCAAAATAGGAGCTCCTTTACATGTGGAAAGTGTTAAGGGTGGAAATGATTCGTGAAATAAGGCCAGGGTCACATTTTTCCTTGGTTTGTCACATGCTGTGTGTTTTGGGTTGTTTTTTTTTTTTTTTCCTTTTGTTCTTTGGCCACCTTAACTGAAAACCCCTTGATGAAGAAAATCCAACCACTAGAGCAACAGAAGGGGATTACAGCTCACAAGAGAGACCATTCATAAATTTAGAGACGGAGGCAGATCCCATCTAGAAACTCTCTGGGAATATTCACAAGTGTTACAAGAAATCTAAAGGCCTTTATGAGAAGGTCTTGTAAGAAACAAAATAATTAAAAGAGCGTTTTACTGGTTTCTTTTTCCCCATGCAATTCCCTTCCTTCTTTTCCTGCATTCCCAGGTAAACATTATAACCCAGTAGAAAGGCACCCTCTTAACAGGCTGATGTTTCCAGCCTGAGTACATTAGAAGTGAAGACAGATGCAATTTCCATACTGTCCAAAAGAAATATATTTACCTCAGGTTGACTATTCAGGGAATTGAGCAATTTTCCTGAGGAGATAAATATAAGATGGTGGTCAAGAGCAGACTGGCTGGGTTTGAATCTTGGCTTTGTCCCTTACTCACTGTGTAGACTTGGACCCATTGCTTAAACTCTTTTGCATCATAACCTGACCTGTACCTAATCTTGGGGTAAGAAAAGAATGTGCCTCAAAATATGGTATTATGTTAAATGAGTATTTAGAACTTTATCTATAAATAATCAATAAATGTTATCTATTATTAAAGTTTTAAAATAAATAATCTTCCCTGTGCCCATTAGAAGACACAGAATTACTGGATTTTAGAGATTGTTTTTGTACAAATTGCAATAGCAATTTCTTAAAATACATTTTGTAATAAAATGGTAATAGATTTAAAAAATCACTTAAAACAACATTATTTTTAGATTGAGGAAAAAATAGTTATTAAGTTTTTAAGATTTAGAAGTACATTCTGGAATGCAAAATGAAATTCACTGAAACCTGACTTTTCATACAATACATTCGTAAATGTATAAAATTTAAAAATATGATCAATGTGTCATGTATCTGATACAAAGACAAGTAAAAATTAGTAAGAATCAAGAGACTACCACATTTGTGACCTTAAACTAGAAATATAAACTGATGAAGTCCTCAAATGCTTTTGGTACAACTCCTTTCATGATGTTGTTGTGAAGGTCCAGCATGCATTGGTGTGTCTGCAAATTATAAACTCCCTCAAACACTTCACTCTTTTTTATTTAATCTTTCTAAGAATTAATGTGTGGTTACACAAAAAGCTAAATTTTGTTGAAATAAATTTATTTAAAAAGAAAAACCTCATCAGTGATTGTATGACTCATAAAGAGAAATCATCAAATTGTGGCACCTCTATATGGACTGCCACCAACCATCTCCCAAAGCCACATGTCCTGCACCCAACCCAGCACTTTCTCAGATGCCCTCCAGAACCAAAGGGCCTGGTTCACCCTCTGCCTCAGACAAGTCATTTAATCTCCAGCTTCCCCATTTTCAAAACTGAAACCTTTGCACCAGTATGATCTCTAATACTCCTTGTGGCTAAAACATTCTATTATTCCATTACTGTTGCAAACTCCAACCCCAACCCCTGATTTTAAGCCTCTCTTTCACAAACAAATGCAAATATCATCTTAGGTAAATAAAGAATCGTAGAAATAAGCATAAACTGTCAAAATATTTTTTTTTCTTACTCCAGGATTTTCCGTACAGCCAAAACAATTGTATAAAAACCTTCTACTCAGCATTCAAGAGAGCCATTTCTTTCCCGCTGAGAGAATTAATCAGAGGCAAGGGCTGGGGAAGACACCTCCCCAGACCTCGCTGAAGCAGCCACCTGTGGAGAAGCCCATTCTATTTTAATTTGCCCATTAAAAGAGGCCTGGGGAATCACATACTGTCATTATCTCATTAAAAATACTATTCTTGTCACTCCTCTCCTCTCACTCAAGTAGCCCAACTTCTCCCCACAATTTACATTTAACTGCACTTTTAAAATATTGGCTTTATCTAAGGTCCTGGGGGACAGCACTTTTCCCCAGTTATTACCGCCATAAATTCCACAGATCTCCAGTCGCTAACTCAAATCCATTTATTGGGTATTTGCCATATCCGTGAAATGTACTAAGC
Organism: Noctilio leporinus; assembly: GCA_004026585.1. Taxonomy (NCBI): domain Eukaryota; kingdom Metazoa; phylum Chordata; class Mammalia; order Chiroptera; family Noctilionidae; genus Noctilio; species Noctilio leporinus. The sequence continues at coordinate 181,108 of PVIW01000543.1, forward strand.
ATTGAGAATTAAAAAAGAACTAGAAGGCTTGTTTTCAGCAAATTAATGGCCATGCTCACTGGGAAACAGAGCCTTGTAAAGGGTCTTTCACAGATCCCTCTTGCTGCATCTTTTGGTTCTACTTGGCTGTTGTTCAACCCTCCCTATTGGTCTTGCCTGCTATCTGTGCAATGACATCACAAGCAGGGCACTGATGATGGAGGTTATACCCCTGTTAAAAAAAGTAAAAGCTTTATATCTTTTGTTATAAGAATTATAAATTCTCTGCCCTTATTAACTATTGAGTTGGCATTACGTGCTGGAAATAGAGTCATTTGAATTAAGTTACATGTTACTACTTCGCAGTTTCTAGTGAGCTGTATAATGAATAAAGGGCACACGTCAGAAAGGAAACACTGCAAAGATTCTGATGATGGCTTATTTTTAATAATGCCCCCTTTGAAGAATAGAATAATAAGTGATAAAGCTATGTCCATGATTTCCTACATGTACTTGAACTTGGTTCTCTCAATGTACCTGTAGTTGCCAAAGATACTTCCTGAGAGAGTCCAGTGACTTCTGCCTAATAAAAACAGGCATTACCATAGTTCGCTACGGGAACTATGCCCATCTTTAACTCAAGAATAGTATTACCTTATTGCCTTGAAATCCCTTTGGGCCTGGGTCCCCTGGAGGTCCACTAATGCCCTGCTCCAAGATGAAAACCAAGAATTAGTTCTGGGTGCAAAGGTCCAGCAGGAATGAATCATTCATTAGGGTCCCTAGAGATCTCAGAGTTAGAATTCAGACTGTTAACTCAGTTAAATTGTGGTTACATGGGATTGAGAAATGGAAAGACATAAGCGTTCCTTGTGTCAAATAAGCAGCTTCTAAAATGGTATTTAACTGACAGCAAATATTGTTAATGAGGTGCTTGTTTCCCATACCATGTTTCCAATCTTATTTCTATACTAGACCCTTAAAAAAAAGATTTCAAATAAACAACTTTAAAAAAAACTAAGACATACATAACTGAAAGTTGGAGCTTCCAATGGCCCTGTGATAGCCAGAGTGACTGTCCTACCTTGACACAATTTCAGGCCAAAATGAGGGAGTTGATAATCAACTGGATGCTATCTAGGAAATCTTGGGTAAAAGTATTATTTTAGAAGACTTTTTGAAATACTGAGATCAACTTTTCACACACCCTCCCCCCAATTACAATTGTAGAAGAGGCAAATTCACAGACTAGACAAAAATCATCCAAATTACTATTTTTTAATCTATGGGATATGTCTAGATAAAACACATAACTCTTTCAACTGTATTTTAGTAGTATTCTGCTTTTCATTACCTGTACTTCATCCTTCTTTCTAGACTCTAATTTATAAACTTTTATCCCTTCAACTCCTTACTAAGTAGACCACCCTGCTGGTACCTATCTTTAGGGAGCCTGAATTAGTTATAAAAACATTAAGCTAGTGGTTTCCAAACTCAGTTGCACATTGGAATCACTTGGGCATCTTTAAATAGATTGATGCCTCTAAACCTCAGACATTCGATTGAATTGGTAGAGAATACAAATGGGCAAATGGGTTTTAAAAGGTCTCTAGGTGATTCTAGTCTAGACTTAGATTTGGTTTTAGTCTCCTTACCTGAAGTCCTCTGGGTCCTTTTGGTCCGTATGGCCCTAGGGATCCCTGTAGAATAAAAGTGATGGTAAGTCACTCAAAATAGTCACCTTCAAAGTGCAATGACTTTAGGTGGAAAAGTAGGGAATATATTTGCATTAATGGCCAGTCTTTGGTTAGCCAAACATCAAACCCAGTATTGTTAAGGAAAGGTTTCTAATTAACAAGTCAAATTGGGGTCAAACTTCCCTTTAGCAAAAAACAAACAAACAAACAAACAAAATGCCATGAAAACAATGTTAGATGTAAGTTTTTGGCCTATATAGTGAAATTTATCAAAGTAACATATTTCTTAAGATTCCTTGGAAAGAGTAAACTCAGTGAAATACTGTTTTCTTCCAACCAGGTATTGTCAGTTAAGTAAGTGAGTTTCTCTGATGTCTAGATCACTCTTTTGCTCATCTTCAAAAAACGGAACTTGACAAAAACACTGATTATACTTAATAGTCTTCTAATAGAAAATATGTCAGTATGTTTCATAACCCAGAAACCCTTTAAAGTTTATTTTTATTAGAGTATAATATAGTCTAGTATCTCTTTTCTCAGGTTTTCACTTATTGTCCTGCTTTCGTTGTGCATATGTTCCCACACACTGCCGTTAGGGTGTTTTCATCCATTTTTATTCCTGATAGGGTTTTCTTAAAATAATTTGATCAAAGTGTATATGCAATTTTGTATTCTACCTATTTGGTCTTCTGCTGTATCAAAAATATTTTCCTATGTCACTAGTAACTCTTACTAAGTTGAATGCCATTCAAGAATATGAATCTATCATGATTTATTTACTCATTCCATTAGTTTGGACATTTAAATTATTTTTGATGATTACTATTTAAATAATGTTATAAAGGACATCTTTGTGTATACATCTTTGTCCAATTTTTAATTCATTCCTAAGGATTATTTCCTAGAAGATGGGGCCTGATGCAGAGACAGACAATAACCACATTTAACATTCCCTCTCACTCTCTTGTCTCTCATGCCTTCTATGGGAAGAAAACAAGAAACTTTTCTCCATAAAGTTTGTTTAGATTTCTATTCTCACTACCCAAGGAGGGAGAGCACATCTTCATATTACACAACCCCCATCAACACTAAGTTGATGTTTGTTATTTTTTGTTTGTTATTTCAGTGTTTGCTAATTTGGTGACATAATATTTTAATGTTTTAATTTCACTTATCTGATTGCTAATGTGTTGGATAGTTTTCATTTATTAGCCATTTATATTTTCCTTTTCGGGTTTTCTAATTCTTTGAATGTTTTACTTAGGAATTTATGTGAATTCTCTTCACATCAAGGACTGTTTTTCATCTACTAGGGACATGCATTTCTCAAATTTTTACATCTCTGACATTGCAATGCATCTTACAATCAATTGCATCTTTATAATTGACTGTATTTCTTCTTTCTCTTTGGCACAGAATATAATAGGGCATTTAACAATCCTTGGCTTCTTAGTTAATGAAATATGATATTAACTCTTTGTCAGCCATTTTAATTTCAAATCATCTTCCCAGTTATTATCTAATTTTCTTTCTTTCTTTTTTTTTTCTGTTCTATATGTGTCCTTCCTTCTGTATTTTTGAGTCTAAATTCATTTTTCCTTTTCAGTTATCTTCCAGGAAGAATCCATTCAGTATCACATTTTCCATTTTGCCCAGAGATAATTACCAAGCCTACATTTTTTGGGCCCACCTGACCTTTTTCACGCTGCAGCAGTTCAAAAAAGCTTTCAGAAAATCTCAAGCTACTTAAAATGTTTACATGGGCCACTGTCATTAGCTTATCCTTTTCTTTTCACCTTCTGTCTCATTTTTTTCTCCTAGACTCTCTTATAATTAAAATATAGATAATGAAAAAGTTTGCTGTCTTAGTGGCATGCTCTTAATAGTTTTTAATTGTAATGAAAACTACATTTACTCTGTGCTTTTTTGATGCTTTATTATTATATTTCAAATGTACTCTATGTATTTCTGGTCCATTATGAAACTCCTTAACATTTTTAACATTGCCTCCCGTTTAAATACTCATATTTATTTTTAATGAAATGCCTACTCAATTGTCTGTAGCTTGCTGGATTTTCAAAATTACCAACCCTTATCTGTGTCTGATTTTGTTGTGTTATTTATAACTATTTCATTAACTTATTTCATAAAGTTCTTCACTCTGCTTGGAAAATGTTTGTTCTTGGTGTTTACATGTGGGAAACAATTCTACTTTTTCCCAATGGAACTCGAATTGAATTTTTTATGATAAATTATTCTTTTCATCATAACATTCAATAGGTCTGGCCTCAAGGGTTAGTGCACCACAAAGCAAAGTCTTTTTTTTTTTTTTTTTTTTTTTAGATTTTATTTTATTATTTTTAGAGAAAGAGGAAGGGAGAAAGGCAGAGAGGAAGAGAAACATCAATGTTTGGTTGCCTTTCACCTGCCTCCAGCTACACACCTGGCTAGAGACCTGGCTTGCAACCTGGTTATGTGCCCTGGCTGGGAATTGAACCAGCGACCCCTGGGCTCACAGGTTGGCACTTTATCCACTGTGCCACTAGCCAGGGCACAAAGCAAAGTCTTACTGTAACAGAAGAAAGTATTTGGGAACACTGTTGTTGAAAGGTATGGCTTTGTCTTCTGTTTCATGTTTTACTGATGAGAAAATTGAGCCAATGACTCTCCAACTTCAGTAGTGAGATCAACATAATGCATCCCAAGAATTTCCTATTTTTTAATTGTTCAGTATTTTGAAATAACTATAGTTAGTATGTAATCTTACATTAGTTATATTAGTTTTAGGTGTACAATATAGTTATTCAACATTTTTATATCTTACCATGGAATCACTCCACTAATTCTAGTCATCATTTGTCACTGTGTCAACCTATCACAATATTGTTGATCATATTCCACCTCCCTTTTTTACTCATCTCCCACCACCTCCCTTCTGGTAACTATCCCTTTGGTATCTATTCAAACAAAACAAAACAAACAAAAGCAGACTCATAGAAACAGGAATTTCATCTTAAGGAAACTCAGCCCCAAAGGATCACAGCTGTTAACATTTTAAAAACATGTTGCTTACTTTGTCACCTTTGATTCCTGGTTTACCACATTCTCCACGCATACCCTAGAAAAAAATAAGTGAATACAGTACATCAGAGGACATTTGCAGGCGTTCAGTTTTAAGATTTTCTTTTACAGATTCCCAACAGAATCTTCTGACATAAGCACTGTGATGGATTATACCCAGTTTTATCCTCCATCCTATGGGTTGTTTGGGCATTGAAGTCTGAAACATTTTATCCATAAGTCATCTTTAACTTGACAGAATCAAGTCAGTGATACCACCTAATGAAGTTTAACATTTTTGAGAAATGGATGAAATTGAAAGAAATGAAGCTAAGCTTTACTCACTATCTAACACATTACATGCCCTTTGTGTGTGTGATTTAATTGAATCCACAGTGCAGCACAAGGAGATCAGCTTTATAATTCTTATTTTATAGATGAGAAAACTTAAGCTCAACGAGATAACTGCTCCCCAGTTATCTCCCTAGACTAGTTATTCCCTACTACGAATCTAACTCTGAGCCAGGTCTACCTGGACGACTCAGAGTCCTGATTGTTTCCACAATGCTGTGCTTCAGCCCCAGCCCTAACTTGGAGCAAGCAGTAGATTTTGCCTCGAGAGTGGGAAGAAGAAATTTTGAGATTCTGTCCTGACTTGTCAGGAGAAGGAGGCAGATGGATTAGCAGGGTCTACTGTGAGAAAGGGTGAGGCATGGTGGCCAGCATACCCTGTATGTTCCATCCTCGTCCTCCACTGTGTTGCCCTTCCTAGAATATTCATGAAAAAAACTAACATACATATTACGCTTCACAGTTTATTATTAATGTTATTTTACAAAAATTATCTCTGTTAGTCTGTCATCAATCATCTGAGGTAGATATGATGAACCCAATTTTACAGTCTGAAATTTTGTGATTCAAAAAAGGTGAAGTAGTTTGCTCAGGACTTCTAACAGTTCTAATAATTGAACTAAAATGTAACAGTTAATGAGAATAACAGCTATCACTTGAATTTCAGAGTGCTTTCATACACATATTCTGAGCCTCACAACAAGTCATATTTTTAAGATAACGCGACTCAGTTGGAGAGGTAAATGATTTACTACATGCTGTAGATGCTAACCAGTGATTCTCAGTCCTGCTCTCTCATACTGCTGTCTCCTTCTGCTGGTGCTGCTCTGAGACATGCTACTCAAAATGCCACTACACAATGATATAAGGGAGTTGCACTAATATGTACTTCAGTGCCCTGCTTTCTTCAGCAGGGAAGGAAGTCTTGCTGGAAAAATAAATGTCAGCTGAACTAAATAGTACACTTAGTGATCTAGTGGATTTATATTCTGGTACAAGCTTTATTTTATCACAAAATAGCAAGAAACGGTCCCCAGACTGACAGCCAGCCTGCAAACCATATTTTGAATAGCTCTGCTCCAAGAAGGGAAATCATGATTGTAACCACCAGCTACGGATACCAATCAAGTATGCGCCAAAGCCTTTGTGTTATAGCTAACCCCCTTTCAAGGTAGATATATCTTTATTCACAGATAAGGAAGACGAGGCTCAGAGAGATTCAATAATTTGCTTCTGACCACTAGCTGAGTCTGTTAGGCTCTCAGGCCCATGTGTTTCATTAGCCCCCCAAAGCTGAACAAAGCACCCTGCCATGGTCTGAGAGTTACTTCCCGCTGACTTGACACTCCTGGCTAGGGTGCTGCACAGGGCACTGCTGGCATTGAAGCAGGAAAGAACGATGGATAATTTTTCGATCCACCTGTGCCCCTGTTCAAAGCAATCTGTTCTTTGCCCGCATCACGTGAGTCAAACTGACCCAGGAAAAACTGAGCGTTCACTTGGAACAAGACGATCATTTATTTCTGAACGCAAGTGGAAAGTCACGCTTGAAGAATCAATTAGAAAGCAATTAATGTAATCATGTTGGAGTGGAATAAAACGAGTCAACCACCAACATAGAAAATAGAAAAGTACTCTAAATCTACTAAAAATTATTTTGTCCAGATTTCACATTCCATTAGTCCAGACAGATTTGTTAGCTATGGAGTCCTGAAGAACAGCATTTGTTTGGGGTGGGGGCAGACCTCCATCAGTGAAAATACCATACTCATGTTATCTGCCTCTGCAAGGCGTTTTCTTTTTTGGTGGGCTCATTAATCCCCAGAGACTGGCCCCAGTGACTGTGCCAGAGAGCTAAGAACAGATTAGCTCTGTTTCCAGCCTCTGACTTCTGATGCTTCTGCTCCTGGGGAAGTCCTGGCTTAAATGTCAGGGTCAGGGTCACATCTCTGACAGCTTGTTATTTTCCAAGTGACATCTCCCCAAGGGAACCTATACTTCCCCTGAAGTTTCAATGAATATTTTTATGTATATATGAAATACATATATCTTCCTGGTGTTGATAATTAGTTCATTGTCTAAATCAAGATGGGGCGTGGGGGCATTCATGAATTGTCATATATATATATATATATATATATATATATACACACATATATATATATGTATATGTGTGTATATATGTATATAATGACAACTTTTGCAATCATGGAACTTTTTTAACTTTCCCATGTTATCATGTATTTCCTGTCTCTTCCTAATAGCACCTTATATTTACAGGCCAGCAAAAAATTTAGAATACATTGTTATATCCATTATTCCATTTGATGCTCTGAAAATGAAGGAGGCCTATATTAATCCAGTTCCACACGGATGATGAAATAGATACTCCAAGAAGCTGAGTTGCCCAGATTCTATGGCTAAGGGCAGAATCATGGCATTTCTTACACTCTTCTTCTTGATGGGATCTAGTTATTTTCCTATATGAACATTTACCCCTAATATTTGCAGAGCCCAGGGATGAGTGCATACAGAGGCCCACATACCATGTATCTAAATAGTGGAAGGTTATAAATAAAGTTAATAAACTAGTCATGTTCTAATTTCCTTTCTTGACAAATATACCCTGAAAAGAAATTTACAAATGAAAGAATTAGGCATCCCTCAGAGGTCCACGCATGAATACAGGTTCAGCCTAGAGCCCAGCCCCAGGTCACCTGCCACCTCCAGCTCCTTCCACAGCCAGAGATGCTGGAGTATGTCGTGAAGGAGCCCCACACAGCACAGCAAAGCTGCCTCCGGGCCCCCTCGCACCCCAGCAACCAGCTCCATTTGGTTTCCCCTCACGCCTGGGAAGGAGGTAGACATGGGAAAGAGGTTTGTGCATGCCTTTCAAGAATAGGCTCAGATCATTTTGCAGGGTCGTTTGGGGTCTCAGTTATCCAAAGCATGATCTAGGCCAAGGGGGCACAGGCCTCTTATCCTGCAAATCTTAGTTTGGGGTTGGGGCACAAAGGAGACCCAGGGTAGGACCCTCCAAAGTGACGCCTCTTGCCCAGGTCCAAGAGTTGAACCACCAGAATGGGTGGCAGGGACCTGTATAAAATTCAGAGAGAAAATCTGATGGCAGGACCGTGGCAGAGTTAATCATGAACCACTGAGCGTTCTCAAAGGTTCCTGAGTCCCAGTCCATTTGTTTATTTCTTTTGCATTAGTTTGTTCAGTTTCCTAATTTATAACTTGCAAATAATCTACAAACCCATATCTTTTGTATGTTTGTCAAATTTTCTGCCCCCTACAATCTCTCCCCAGATGTGTAAATGAATAAAGTCAGTGGTTCGCCACTGTTTAACCAGGATAAACCCTCTTTCCGTAAGAGGGTTGGGTGTCTAGGTTTTAAAGGAAGTTAAGCACCAAAAGAACAAATTAATTGCAGTATTTCTGCATCCGTGTTTACATTGAAACACTGCACAGCTGTTAAGTTGGGGTTTTCTACTTACGTTTGCTGAGCTCAGGGAGACCAGATACTAATCTCAGTAACCTCATGACTCCTACCCTTTACAATACACATCCGTATCTTATGTCATTATTTTTTTATTTTTTAAAAAGGTTTTTTAAATGTATTCCTTTTTAGAGAGAAGGGAAGGAGAGGAGAAAAGAGGGAGGGAAACATGATGTGTGAGGGAAACAGAAATTGATTGCCTCTGTCACACCTTCAGCTGGGGACCTGGCCTGCAACCTGGCATACGCCCTGACTGGGAATCGAACTGGCAATCTTTTGGTTTGTAGGCCAGTGCTCAATCCACTGTGCCACACCAGCCAGGGCAAGTTAGGTTATTCGTTGTGTCAGCAGAATTTAGAGTATATTTATGTATTAGGGAATCCAGACTTACACAAATAACTTTCATTCAGGTCATAAATACAGTGATGTTTCTGTTTCTCTTTCTGGAATTCTGGTCTATTACTGTTAAAAACTTACCTTCTCACCCTTGTACCCAGGAATTCCCTAATAAAGAAAAAGAGAAAAAGTAAGATATGATGGTAGAAGGCATGGTCGGAGGAAGTATTTGATGTTTTCCATTTATAACATAACAAAACACATCAGTACAGTCTTGGAAAATAAAACCATATATACGTAGGCTATTTCACGTTGCACTGAGGGATTGTACATTTACTAGGGAAACGAAAAGAACCTATTTTTTTCTTTTATTACATCCTATTCTCAGTACCAGGTATTTTTTTCAAACCCAATTTCTTACCCTTTGACCTGAAGCTGAAGGAGAGGCTAGACACGAATCTCATTGTAGAAGTGAAGGCCTGTAATTGCCCTTTCAAAATTATTGTATTGACTTTTAAACTATGAACTATCACAGCTGAGAATGTTTCACAGAGACTATAGAGAAATTAGCTTTGGAAATGAGCTGTGATAATGCCCTTCAATATGTAAGTAAATATTTATATTCTTTATGGTCCCCTTTCAAATTCAGTCTAATATGCAAGCATTGAGGAAATGAATGGTTCCTTTTTCAATTCTAAGGAGGCAGTGACCTTTCAGTTACTGTACTTTATCTCCTGCTAAATAAGGGGCCAGAGCTTCAGCTCCTTCATCTGTGTCACCCCTGGGAACAAACCCTGCACAGCCCTCTCCATTGTGTTCCTGCCCATAGCCCTTTAAGTAACACAATACCGAGCATTAAAGGGACTGGGAAGTTACCAGCTTTAAGGAATAGCAAGTCCTTTTCAAATAGGATTCATGTCATCTTCATACAAATGTGGTTTTCAAGTATGGAAATAGAAATGTAAGACCTATTTTCAGTGGGCTGGAAAATCTGGTGGAGTGGACCAGCTGTTCTTGCAGCATGTGAGTCTGCCTACAACATTTCATTTGTGTGTGACTTCTTTTACAAACTGTAAAAAGGAAAACGTCAGGGAGGAAAAAGCCCTTCTCGCCAAATGAACTTAGGAGTGCTTATGTTCTTTTGAATTAATCTTTTGGGTTCTTCAGATATATTCCTAGAAGTGGGATCTCTGAGTCAAAAGGCAGATCCATTTTGAAATTTTTGAGGTATATGCATAATATTCTCCACACTGGTTGTACCAGTCTGCGTTCCCACCACAGTGCACCAGGGTTCCCTTTCTCTACATCCTCACCAGTACTTGTTGTTGATTTATTGATGATAGCCATTGTGATAGGTGTGAGATGGTATCTCATTGTGATTTTAATTTTCATTTATCTGATAATTAATGATGTTGAGCATCTTTGCATATGTCTATCAGCCATCTGTATGCCCTCTTTGGAGAAGTGTCTATTCAAGTCCTTTGCCCATCTTTTCATTGAGTTGTTTGGGGTTTTTTTGGTATTGAGTTTTGTAAGTACTTTATAAATTTTGGATATTAACCTCTTACTAGATGGATCAGTGAATATATTCTCCCATTCTGTGGGTTGTCTTTATTTTTGTTGATGTTTCCTTTGCTGTGCAAAAACTTTTTTATTTTATGTAGTCCTATTTAATTATTTTCTTTTGTTCCCCTTGCCTGGGGAGATAGATCTGATAAAAAAATAATTGCTGTAAGCAATGTCCGAGATTTTACTACCTATGTTTTCTTCTAGGATTTTTATGGTTTTGTGTCTAACATTTAAGTCTTTGATCCATTTTGAAACTATTCATGTGTGCTATAAGAAGGTGGTCTAGTTTCATTTTTCTTCATGCATCGGTCCAGTTTTCCCAACACCATATATTGAATAAACTATCTTTATTTCATTGTATGTCCTTGCTTCCAATGGCCTTGTGACACAATTTGATATTAAGGAGCATGATTTATCCAACTTTATTCTTCTTTTTCAGGATCACTGTTGCTCTGTGGGGCCTTTTGTGGTTCCATTTTTTAAAAATAATATTTGTTCTACTTCTGTGAAATACATCATTGGGATCTTTATAGGAGTTGAGTTGAACTTATAGATTGCTTTGGTAGTATGGACATTTTAATGATGTTAATTCTTCTTATCCATGAACATGGTATGTGCTTCCACTTATTTGTATCTTCTTCAATTTTTTCCTTCAGTGTCTTATAATTTCTCAGTACAGGTCTTTTCCATCCTTGGTTAGGTTTATTCCTATGTATTTAATTCTTTTTGAAGAAATTGTGAACTAGATTGTTTTCTTAATTTCCCTGTTAGTTTGTTATTGGTAGGTAAAAATGCCACTGATTTCTAAATATTAATTTTGTATCCTGCTGCTTTAATTCATTTATCAGTTCTAGTAGTTTCTTGGTGGAATCTTTGAGGTTCTCTATGTACATTATCATGTCATCTGCGAATATATTTTACTTCTTTCTTTCCACTTTGGATGCCTTTTATTTCTTTTTCTTATCTGATTATTATGGCTAGGACTTCCAGTACTATGTTGAATAAGAGAGGTGAAAGTGTATGTTCCTGTCTCATTCCTGACCTTAAGGGAAATGCTTGTAGTTTTTGCCCACTGAGTATGATGCTGACAGTGGTTTCGTCATATATGCCCTTTATTATGTTTAGATATGTTCTCTCTATTCCCACTTTACTGACAACTTTTATCATAAATGGGTGCTGAATTTTATCAAATGCTTCTCACTACATTTATTGATGTGATCATGTAGTTTTATCCTTCGTTTTGTTTATGTGGCGAACCACATTATTGATTTGTGAATGTTGTACCAACCTTGCATTCCTGAAATAAATCCCACTTGATCGTGGTGTATGATCTTTTTGATATATTGCTGTATTTGGTTTGCTAATATTTTGTTGAGGAGGATTTTAGTGCCTCTTCATCAGTCCCAGGAGATGGTCAACTGAAGTCTCAGAGCTCCCAGATATCTGCCTTAGCTGTTAAACTAATCAATCCTATAGCCTCAGGCCGTACTCAGCAGCCAGCTGAAGCTCCACAGAGTGAGTCGCACGCAGTATCCTGTGAGCAGGGCTATTGTTTTCCCTCCGACTGATGCTCCTGGAGGAGGCTATTCTGCCTGAGAAAGATGCCCTCTGCAGCATGGGGAATGACTCAGCACAGGGATCCTGGTGGCTGTTTCTTCAGTTCTCTCCACAGAGCCACCAACCCCAGACTCTCCTCAGGTGTTCCAATCCACTGTGCCCTCCCTCTGCCAGAGCCCAGGGTAAGTGGCTGCAAACAGAATTTTGTGCGTTGGCCTTTTAAGAGGCTGTCTGCCTCTCCAACCATCTTTCCCTGGCAGACAGAAACCCCACTACTTTTCATAGCTTGATGTTATCTGGGTTCCTTTCCAGCTCTGGTACTGTAGGCTGGGGAGCCCAGCTTGGGGTTTGGACCCCACACTTCTCAAGGGGAGCACCCAGTCACTGAAATATTCCTCTGGAGCTTCAGCTGCAACTGTGGGAACCCAGCCAGCCCTCTTGCACCTCCTCTGCACTCCATACCAGTCACGTTGTGGTAAAGTGGTTTCTTCTGCCTGTCCATGGTTATGAGGCTTCTTTCCCACTAGTGTTCTGTTGGTCATACAGGGTCATTTCTCTATGATTTAGTTGTAATTCCAGATTGGTCCTGGGAGGAGGTTAAAGGTAGTTCCACTTACTCCTTTGTCATCGTGGGTCTGCTCCCATCATTACTTTATGTTAGAAGAATTAAGGTTATATTTAGGAAGGACCCAATGAAGTTTTAAAAAAATAAAGGAATATTGCTTTTTATAGCATACAGTTCTCTTTTTGTTCCCTGTTTTTCTTTCTGAAATCTGGTTCATTTATTATTTGGTTGCTATTAGTTTCCTTCCTTCCTTTCTTTCATAGCATCTTAATGACTAGTTTTAAAATATTCACATTTAAAATATGCAAAACTGCACTCTTGGCTCTCTGTCAAAATTGTTCCTGACTTCCCTGTTTCTATTAATGGTATCATCATATTTCAACACACACAGAATCAAAAGGTTATATATAATCACCTTTTCTCTCTACTTGCCTTACTTTCCTTTAGTCTAATCAGTTAAACTTCACCAGCAGCTTCCACTGCTCTTGTTTTAATTCCACTCTTACCCTGGCCAATGAGGCTCTGTGTGACCTAGTCCCTGCTTCCACTGCTGCCTGGTCTCCCACTTCTCTTCATCAATTCCGGCTTGCTTTCCATTTCCTGAGCCTGCGAGGATGGTTCCCACCTCAGAGCCTTTGCCCGCAGTGCTCCTTCTGCCTCAAATACCCTCAGGACCTTGATTTATGTTTCCGTAACACTTCTCATGGACTGAAGTTCTTATTTATTTGTTTGCCTATTCGTTGCCTCCCCTGTTAGAACACTGTATTAATCAGGAACTGTCTTCCTCATCCCTGTATCCTGGCATCTGAAAGAGGACTCAACACACTGAAAATGCTCAACATGCATTTGTTGAATGTATGAGTTAATCACTGCATTCTATCACTTCTTTCCTTTCATCATTCTCATGATGTAATCTTCCCTTCTATTTTGTCATCACTGTAGCCCAGGACTGTCCAATAAAATGGGAGACCCAAATGGGAGTCCCATAGGTAATTTTAAATTTCCTAATAGTCACATTAAAAATGAACAGCTAAAGTTAATTTTAATAATATATTTTATTTATCCCAATAGGTCCAAAATATTGTCAGTTCAACATGTAATCATATAAAAATTATCAATGAGATAGTTTGCATCTATGTTGGGGATACTAAGTCATCAAAGTTTGGTGTGTATTTTGTTTCTAAAGCACACCAAAATTTCATGTTGCAACTGCTCAGTAAACACATGTGGCCAGTGGCTTTCATACTGGCCAGGGTCACTCTAGCCAATGTCCGGATTATTTTGCATATAGGCTATAGCAGTAAACCTTCTACCGTGCTTCTTCCTTCTGCTTATTCTCATTTCAATTTCTCTTTTGGAACCATATCAGACTAATCTTTCAAATACATGTAGCTCCTGTGTCATATGCCTTATTTAAAATCTTCAGAGGTGCCCATCACCTGGCAAAGGCCAGACCCTACAACCAGCATACAGCACCCACTCTGATCTTCAAGCTGTGTCTGACAGTACTTCCTTCAAGCATACTGTCTCACCTTTTCCCAACACATGGCCTTCCCTGTGGCTGCTGCACATGGCTCTCTCCATTAGGAATGCCTGTCCCCTTCCACCTTCCCGTTCTGTCCTTTCCTGTCACAAACCTAAAACCTACCCTAACTCCAATCCTTGAATTCCAATAATACATTGTGCATGCAGTTTTCAAAATATTTTGATACTCTGCTTCAAATAATAGCTATGTTAAATATCTTATTTCTTCTATGAGAGAATAAACATTTCAAAAATATAAGTGCTCTGTCTTAATTTTATTTTCACTTACTAGTATGTATTATATGTAGAAGATAACTAAGACATGTTTCCTGAATAAATAATACAAATTCTGAATATCAAACATTCTATCCAACTTTTTCATTGAGTTGATTAAAACATCAAGAGAACAGTTTTTAAAACCTCTGGGCCTGAGTCTTGCGCTTTGACCCAACAAGACAGACTTGAGAGGAGAAATGTACCATGCTCCCTTTTGTTTGTGGTATACTTGTCTGCTATTTTCTACATTAGTCATTAGTCATGTTTTCTGTAAGTATTTCTCATACAATCTCTGCTATCTTCTGTCTTCTAACTTTAAAGATAATGAATCAACTAAAATAATCTCTGTCTCTCCCCACACCCTCTCTCTTGCTGTAGAATTATATTTACAAAACCATAGTTTAGATTATGTAATTGCTACAGCCCCAGAATTTAAATTTCTTCTTTATTGGGGAAAAAACCCCAGAAGACATAAAGCAAAATATTGTTCTTATTTGAGCCTTCACAAGTATCAAATTTAGTATCAGGGAATGTCATGTGGTGACCACTTGTCCCATCATCACTCCCATTGAACAGGGCATGGTCCTCTCACACTTGAACTTCTAAAATCATATTTGTCTGCCTTGTCTGAGATATCACTAGCACATGTAGATATAAGTAATTTTTGCACTTTCACACCAAGGGTCAAAATGGTCAATTCCAGCACCTAGCACCTGGGATTACGTTCTTAGGAAGGCATTTTCATTGTGTACATACCCCTGGGCCTCTTTCTCCGGGTTCCCCTTTTTGAGCATCACCCTGTGGCAAACAAAACACTCAGTCAGAATTCCAGTCAGAGGGACTGATTGCTCAATAAATGCGTTATTCAGAATTCCCAAATTAATAAATTAAGCCAACGGGGAAATATCTTTGGCCTTTTCCATTGACATGTTGACTGTGCAATCTGGGGATGAAAATAGTTCAGATAGGTTTTGCCCTCTGGAGTGAAGCCAGATGTGGAGGGCACCCAATCCAGGTACATTTTCATGGTTTAGGCGGAGCCTTGCGTCCTAGTTTAACAACACAGCCTTTCATTGTTCTCAAACTCAGCATGGTACCCACTGGGAGCCAGCCACTCTGGCTTTGCTCCAAGGGGCCTTGGAATGTTTTCCAAAATGTCGTAAAGACTGATTGCTTGATTTCAGCAAGATCTAGGGAAATATATTATGTGGCACAATATTACAAGCCAAATAAATGAAATATGAACATAGACTTATAACAGGTATAAAACAAAACAAGAAAAAGACACGATGGCATTAATTAGAACCCACATGGCATTAATTATAACCCACATAAGGTGAGTGAGTGTAGGGGTGTGTGTGTGTGTGTGTGTGCGTGTACACTGAAAAGCAACTCAAAGATGCTTTACATTCCCTCTCTTTGATAAGCATGCATTTGGCGAAAATACTTTCATGCATCTAACTTACATTTTTCATTATCTCCCTAAACATTTTCTCAGAAATAGATTATTGGGTTAATTTTTGAATACTTGAATGCCTCTTATGTGATACCCAATGGCTTTCCTTTGCAATGAAGAGCAAACCAATTTCATTACCCTATTTCTATCACTAGTTATTATTATTTTAATATTGGTGTGTTAACTGTAATAAAAATGTGTTTTTAATTTGAAACACAGAATAAACCTAATTATGTGAATTAGAAAATGTATTCCCTCCTAACCCGAAAATACAACCCAACAACCTGGACTCTCAAGTTTCTACAATGTGAATAATTAGTATTAAAAGGTACCTTAATGTCTCTACTTTAAATTTCGCTCATTATATAGCAAAATTAAATGTTTTTTTATTTTTTCATTTACTGGTTTTATTTCTGTCTTGAATATTATTTGTGTCTTTTGACCAATCAATTTTTAGGAGGTTGATATTTTCTTATTCATCTTACTGTCTTTAGGTACAATGGAAAGTAACCCAATATCCATTTTATTTGATGAAAACACTTCCTTATATGTTTTATTCTTTATTTTAATTTTTATTTTTCATTATATAGAATTTTGTCTGAAATTGTCACATAGTTATATCTGCTAATCTGTCTTGTGATACCTTCAGTCACTCTAAAACTTGGAACACTATTATCCTAATAATGATCTGAACAGATAATTTAAAATAATTCACTGATAATTTTTTGATGGTATACAATGAAAAGAATTGAGGAAATGCCTGAAGAGTGAGAGACAATCTGGCATTTTTTTTCTATTATTATTGTAGATCAGCTATCTATAAGGTGGATCCATAAAACACTGTCTAAGTCAGTCTGACACAAAACATGCCTTAGTAATTCATGGAGCATTGTACTTATTAATTTAGGACACCATTATTTTAATTACAATATTTGATTTATTCAGTCCCAAGATTTCCATAATGTATTGACTAACATGACCATATGTTACTGTAAATGCAAGCTACACAAACCAGATAGCTAACATAGGAAAGTGAACATCTTTTTCACAGAAATCATCAGATATTTTGACATTGACATATACTGCAATGTTCTTTGTTTTTGTTCTTCAAATAAATTTAGAAGAAGAAACACTGGTTAAAGGAAAGCTGTTCGTTCATTTACCGTGTTTCCTTTTGGTCCTCGCTCACCTTTGATACCTGGGTTTCCATGGGTACCCTGAAGGCAAAGAGAAGAAAAGATTATATTGAGCAGCCATTCCATTGATTTCCTACATCTTACAATAATTTCTGATCAACTTTATCCCATACAATGAGGGAAGATCATAAGAAAACTTTTACCTACCAAAAAGAGACTCACTCTATTCTCTCCTTTCCTATACATATTGGGAAGGCTGCACTGTCTTGCATAGGCAGATTCCCTAGCTTATCCAAAAGAGGGTAATCTCTCTCCCTCCCTCCCTCTCCTTGTCCCTCTCTCCTTGATATCCAAGGGACAATCTCAAAAGATGAAAGAGAGTTCTCCAAATCTTGCTCCAGAAAGGCTCTTTATTTTACCTAACAATGAAAAAACTCACTTTTCTGAGAACTGTTGTGGGGGCACCCAATAAACGTTCCATAACACAGTTCTATGGCTATCCTTATTAACGCATGGGGATATCTCTTCTACCAATATTGATGGACTAAAATTGTCAAATTAGCTCAGTAATTGCAAGTTTTGTACTGTTCATTCTGAAACACAATTGAATATCACAAGTACGCCTCACACTGGTAATCCCTCGGTATTATAAGTATAAACTAAGACTTTATTGCAAGAAAAATTCAAGCCTTTGCTTTGCCTCCAGTCAGCTTCTACTGGCTGCCACATTATCATGGAATGAATCAAACCATGTCTATTGAAGAAAAGAAGACAAACATCCCCACTTTCTAATGCCTCGATAGGTAGGAAGGGTTAAAAAGATAAAGGCTTGGACTCAAGTCTCAAGGTAAAATATATCACTGTCTAAGAAGCTCATCATATACATTTTGCTCCCCATCCCCTAAATACAAGCATTAGTTAAAAAAATGTTATCCAAGAATTTTTGTGAAATATCTCCACTGAGCTTCTGAACATTAAAGTTTGGAATCACATAAATAAATGAAAAACTCTAAGAGCAGCATGGATGCTTTCTGGTGATCTGGTGTTAGAGAAATGTTCAGCATCTCCAGTCATCACAATAGCATTCCATGTCACAGAAGTCACTGTAATCCCCAAGGCTAGGAGGCCAGAGCTTCCTCTGTACAACGCCACGAGGTATTGCTCTTGGATGAGTGTCCAGGCACAGTTACCTTCAGAAGAGGCCTCTGTCCCTTCCTTGTCTGTAGGTGAAGTAAATAAAGCTTTGCCTAAAGCACTGGGATTTATATCATCTCTTTCTATAGTTTTACTTCAGTATTGAGAAATTCTGGCCCCAGATGCCACATAAGAAGTGATGCTAAAATAACCTTTGTGGGAACAAATTCATCATTAAACAAACGTGCCCTTAGTTCAGGTCAGTAAAATCCCAGGCTTATATCTAAGGACAGAAGGAATCCCTTTAAGAATAAAAGGGAGGAAGAGCACCTTTTTTTGTTTGTTTGTTTTTGTTTTTGTTTTTGTTACTTACACACAGGTGCTTTTTGGCAGCATGAAATAGCCCTGGTATTTGCAAGTGTGAGGAGTAATCATCCTTGAACTCCTGACTTGATCCTAAATTCAAAGAGAAATACACTCACCGGAAGCCCTGGATTGCCTGGATCCCCCTTTTCACATTCACAGATCTTGCGTTCACACTGAATCAGTAATGAAATACAGCATTAACACACAGTGAAAGACAGCATTTCAAATCTCATTTCGTACATTACTCAATGGAACACTCCCATGAAGAAATTTTACCGCACAAGCTTATGGAGATTTTGCTCTTCCTATTAAATTCTTCTATGAAAACTCAGATCTAGTTAAGAACCAGCTAATTAAGTATTATTAAACATTGCCATTGTTAAATTAAAAAGACCTCCTTTATATGATACCTAGTTGCTAGTTAAAAAAGGGAAAGATAATTTTCAGTGGACTCTTGGAATTTCTCTTTTATATAACACTGCAAAGCTCAGTAATATAATATCAATACTCATATACTCAGCAAAAGAAAACATTTGACTTAAAACATTTAATCAATTCTAAGAGGCACATTTTTCTTAAGTATAACATATCTCAAATCAGAGTAAGCCCAATCATGAGGAAGTTGCTATTTTCTGAATTTGCTCTTCCAAACTTGCAGGATGAAATGGAGGAAAACTCCAGAGACAGTACTGGAGCACTCTTAGAAATTCTGTATCACCCATGCTCATTAATGACTCTGAGACTAAAAGTGAGTCAGGAGATTTGAACTTTGCGAAGAAGTTTTAGAAATAACCAATTTACTTTGCTTATATTGTCTCATAATAGCATGTACAACAACGATACAGGATTTAAAATCTATATCTAGATAAACCTAAAAGGACTCTTCACATATGTATAAAATGAAAAATTATACTTAATTAGGCATAGTTTAAACACCAGAGTTTTTCCTTTTCTTAAGGCACATAAAATAATGGTATATCTGACCGTGTATAATTCAATGAAATGTGCTCTACAAGGTTTGTTTGGCTTCTATTATTTTATACAATATTACGTGTAAGTTTTCTGATAGTAAATAAACAGCTTATCACAGTTCAAATGTTCCAAACTCTGCATTAAGAAATGCATATGCAGTACAGGAGGAGTCCTCAGCACACTGATGGCTATCCAGTGCGCTAAGTACTATCCAATCAACGTTGGCCAGCTTCCTTGGCCACTTGGTCTGGTTGCCACTATCACCAGGAATGAGCTTGCAGTCAATCAGCTGGCAGCAGGGGAGGGACCCTGAGCTGTCTCAGCCTGGAATGCTGTCTAACTGACCCTGGCCAACACCAGGCACACCTCTCAAAGTAGAGGACGCCTCAAGTAGCTGGTGTCAGAGACGTGCTTGGAATAAAGGAAATCACCAAACTAAGCCAAAACTATGTCATTTGGGTTATTATTACTTTCTAAAACCAATCCCTAGAATCACATTAAAATTTTTTCTAATTTTTCAACCAGCAGTGGATATGATGGCCTAAAAGAAATCAGATGGTAGCCTAGAAATAGTGTGGCTTTTAAAATCAAACAGTTAAGCATTTTTATTTAGTCTTGCCTATCTTCTAATGAGAAGTATAATGCTGATCTGATCATGTGAGCTTTTGGAATAATTCAAAGTAACCAAAAGAAAGTGGTACTTACCTTATTTTCAAATAAGATATCCTAGGTGGGAAAAAAGAAGGAAACATTAATTTATGTTTCTGCTTCCAACTCTCATCAGTCTTAATTATTCCCTATGGGATGTGCAATTCCAAGAAGAATAGTGAGTTAGCCTTTT